>CM028755.1:37356674-37956674 GCA_016801395.1 Leptodermis oblonga
TGCTAGAAATGAATGTATTTGAAAATTGTAACCAATTCCTTTACATTACATCTCCAAAGCGATCGTTAAACAACTTCAATGCAACTCACAGGGTGTCACCTGAATGTAATAATTAAATGTAAGAAACTGATTTTGAATAATTAGCTTTAAAAATAATTAATATGTACAAAGAAAGTAATACTTTACATACAAAACTGCATGGCCAAGCAACCATTTCACCAAGAGCATCTCCAAGGGTTTGACAATGATCATGGGGTCGAACCAGTCGCTCTTCAGGTTGAAGGACTACTTTAACATGTATTTCATACCAATTCTCTCCCAAAACATTTCCCCCAACTATTGTAGTTGGATCAGTACTATAAAGACATCCTTCAGCAACTATTTTATTGGATCTATAAGACTTTTGAGAGCAATAGAACTTCCAACCTGAAAATATTAATCTAGTTAAATTGGTATTGAGTTAAAAAATTCATAAGGTGAATGCTGCATTGACAGATGAGCTAAAAGAATTTTAAGTGCTCTCTATCATGAACATCACTCCAATTCAATGGGAACAACAGGAAGGATCTAAAAAGTCTCAAGCGCAGGGTAAGCTATATATAATCTTATAATTCTAGCTTGCATTACTCCTATAATTCCAGCAACTCACAAGGCAGTGAAAAGATCCAAAGACAGCGTATATGGGAGTCAGAGGAGTTGCAGAGGACATTTTAGTATGGCTAAAGTATGTAAAATATTACAAAGTAGTGAAAGTTAGCATAAAGGAAGTAATAAAGGTGCATAATGCATTCAAGTATTGTATTACAAACACTCTGATCATGTAGTAATATAGTAAGATATGCACCTTAAAAAAGAAAGAAAAAGGAAGAAAATTGAGCTTTTGATTAAAATGTTTTTCATATTGGGACCCTAATTTCACCACATTATACTAAAGTTAAAGTTGAGAATTTTTATCAATCAAAGATTCATGAACACTGTTGTTGGAGTGCTATATAAAGTAAAGTTTCAATCAATAATAATAAAAAAATGAAAGAGAAATGAGTTGAGCTTCAGTCATATAAGTAATTAAAGCTACATATGTGTACAAAAAAGTTTCAAAATTTTCCACAACACAATTAAAACAGTGAAAACTTTTATGATCTTTAAACATTAAAAAGAAGCAACAACCCAGAAGGACATATAAGCATATATTTTAACTCAGAAGAAGTGATCATCAAGATAGTATACACAAAAGTGAAGGGTATTTAAAAGACAAGTAAAGCCATTATGAGAAATATAAGTTAACAAAGAAAACACTAAATTTTACCTGAAGATTAGATTGCTTTGTTAAAGCTAGCCCAAGGGGATTATTAGGTAACAATGTAGACTCTTGTGAAGCAAGTCTTTGTTGTGTATTTTGAAGTTCTGATTGTAAGTCCCCAATGCGGTTTTCCATTTCCAACATTTTTGACTGTTGATGTACCACCATACGTTTGAACTTGTTTCGATTGGGAGCCTCTTCAAATGCATCAAGAGAAGTAACCCCCTCCCCAATTAGTCGAACACGACCCTGCTTATCTTGGCCCATTACTTGGCAAATATGTCATTGGGACCAATAGGATCTTCTACACCTTCTGGAAGTTGATTTCTTTTCTCATTCATTTTCTCCTACAAGTTTAAGATAGTATGGATTACAAATATTTTGAAAAGAGAATTCTTAAGTCGAAGTACTAACTACCAATGCAGAAACTTACCAAATACTGAGCAACATTAGCCGGAGTTCCGTTGCGACCAACATAGATTGTCTCAAATAATTCAGCACGAGATGGGTCACGACCCAATTTGTTAAACTAGGAATAACCATTTATTTTAGTAAATTAGGTGAGACCATAAATAACAAAATACTGTAAAAGAAGTGGATAAACTCACCAATTCGGCATAAACACGTGCAAATGATTTTTTTCCAGTTGCATGATCCATCCCTTTCTCTGACCTAGCAAGTTTATTTTTCTCACTCCGTGCCTAAATTAATGATGGGAAAAAAAATCAAAAGGTAAATCCTTCAAAATTGTGATGAAATAATTACACTAAATAAAAAACGTGATATACCTTTATTTCATCTTTATTCCAGTGGGAGAGAATATTGATCCACTGGTCTGTCACCACTCTTTCATCCTTATCTTCGAGAAAAACTTCGATGCCTATATCAGGTGAAAAATATTTTGTTTTTAGCTCATGCTTCCAATTTTTCCATTTTTTATTAATGGATTTTAGAATCCAATCTTCATCAGCAAGAGTGGTCTCAAATTTCATCTGCATAACATTTTTAAATTAGTACACATAATTATTTTGTATACGTATGTCTAATACTAAACTTAAAAATACCTTGGCGAAATCCAGCATTTTCTTTTGTACATCTTTGGCATCTTACGCCAATCTTCCATATCAATTGGGCAGAACATACCATTCCTTGCTATAGTGCCCAAGAATTCAGCAAACTGGCCTGCATTCTTTCCTATAGGTATTCCAAGACTATTAAACTGAAGTTCAATTGGAGGTAGATGAGATGGTCGAGTCCAGATATCCTTCATACATGTGGGACCTCTAGTTTCTTTTCCTGCAATTTTCACAAATTTCAGTACAATTCTGCAACTACTAAAATTAACATAACAAAAGTTATAATATTAATGTTGATTTTTTTTTTTACCTATTCGTTTATCTGTTCTTTGTTCATCTTCTACCTCACTACTTGCATTTACAAGGTGACATGGTTGTTGTTGTATGGGCACTTCTTGTGAATTGTGAATCTGGTTATCTAGTATGTAATTATTCATCAAACCTGAAAAATAAAATTTAATCAATTAAATAAAAAAATACAGAAAAGTAGGTAACCATTTAAGACATTTAAGACATTTTACATTCATTGAGAATCTTGTGTACATAGATGAATGGAGGAAGCAAAGGAAATTGGAGAATATTTAATTTCCTCCTTACTCATGCGACTGTTATTATCTATCTCATTACTGAATTATAAAAGAAAACAAAATCTGATTTTAAAAAAATAAAGAAGAGAAAGTCATCAAAAATCAGAAGGGGACCAACTTTGAAGATATAGGAACATGTTTCCCTTGTATTTTGCCACTACATACGAGCTCATCAATAGTGGAATCCCTTTTTATGGACAAAATAGGTATATATGACATGTGCTAACTTAATGACATGTATTTTAGGCATATATTAATTATATGGGGGAAGTAGGCTGCAGAGTTTATGACAAACAATATGAGGTCGAATATCTAAGAATTGATTAGGAGTTAGACATTTGCAGTAAACAATTGAAAAAGGGAATAAGATTTCACAGAAAAATAAAAAATAAACTGAAACGATACCCTTGATTTCATTGCGTGGCAAGGTAGCTTGGCTTGGAGCATAGTGCTGATGCATCAATTGATTCGAATCTGGCTGAGAAACTATGATTTGCCTACCCACTTGAGTTCTGCTTGACATATCTACAAGATTATAGTCAACAATGAAAAACAGTTAAATAAATACGAATGCGATAAAATAGAAAATGTATTGTCTTATTGTAATCTTACTTGGAGGTTGTGAATTTGCCTCACGTGGAAGACTAAAGCTATTCTGCGTGTTATTTTGAGTTACATCAGCTATACCTACAAAATAGAGTTCCATCAGCTCAAAAAAATCATATTCTTTTCTAGGAAAGTTTTTGAAAGTACAGAACTTTCCTAAGGTATGCTTCTTATAGGTGAAAAACAAAGGAGTTGTGTCATGGGCTTGGAAAAGTATCCTGCAAGGAATAGAGTGAATATAACAGGGTTCTAAACTGGTTTGAATCAGCCCTGGATGATGAACTTATTGTGCTATCATGCTGTTTAATTTGGCATATATGGGATGCAAGAAATTTTAAATGTTGGAAAGGCAAAGACGTGCATCTAATGACATCAGTTCAGGCAGCGAGAAGATTAATACAAACATGAGAGATTTAACTAAATGGCCATACAGATGATTACAGGGAAATTTATATCATGCAAAGTGGGAGAACAAATAAAAGCTCAGACCTGATAAAGAAAAAGTCATGGAAATTGAAAAGTAGTCGTGCTGACATTAGTACAAACATGAGAGATGTAACTAAAGGCACATACAGATGATTACAGGAAAAAAATACATTATGCAAAGTGGGAAAACAAATAAAAGCTCGGACCTGATCAAGAGAAGGTTATGAAATTGCGATCAGCATGGCTGGAGTGTTTCTAATTAATGAGTACAAAGGGGCAATTGAAGGGAATGCAACATGTGCAGCAGGGCTTTTACTCAAAGAAGCAAGCAGAAAGATACATTATGTGTCACCACTAATGTCTGACTATTAGCAATTCTCAAACAACCAATAAGTAGAGACAAGTAGAAAAACACCACAAAGGGGAAAACTGTGAATCTTACATGAACATGATTAAACTTGTATTCTGTAAAAACATATGAGTACTCTTCTAAATTTTTGGACAAAACAATGATATATGGCAAGTGCTAACATAATGACACTTTTTTTTAGAGATTATAATTGATATAAGGAACTAAGGTTACAAAGTTTTTGACAGAGAATATGAAGTCGAATATCTAAGAATTGCTTAGGAGTGTAGTAACCGACTGAAACAACAAGGAAGTTAGTACCATAATAAATATAAAAAAAGTTTAAACCATACCCCTAGTTTCATTGTGGGGCAAGGTAGCTTGGCTTGGTGCATAGTGCTGATGCATCAATTGATTAGAATCTGTCTGAGTAACTGTGACTCGCCTACCCACTTGGGTTCTGCTTGACATTCCTACAAAGTTATAGGAAACATTCAAAAGAAATTACATAAATATGAATGCGATAAAACAGAAAATTTTTTGTCTTACTGTATAATCTTACTTGGAGGTGTGAATTTGCCTCATGTTGAAGAGTAAAGCTATTTTGTGTGTTTTTTTGAGTTACATCAGCTATACATATAAAATAGAGTTCCATCAGGGGAAAGGTTTTGAAAGTAAAGTACTTTCCAAAGGTATGCTTCTTAGAGGTGAAAAACAAAGGTTCTGTGTCATAGGGGTGGAAAAGTAACCTGCAAGGAAGAGAGTGAATATAGCAAGGGTCTGAATTGGTTTGAATCAGCCCTGGATGACGAAGTTATTGTGTTATTATGCTGTTTAATTTCGCATGGATGGGATGAAAAGAGAAGAATCTTCTCCTTTGAGAATAATCAAAAATGGAAAGTGTTCAATTGTAAATTTTGGGAAGGCAAAGATGTGCATCTAATGATATCAGTTCAAGCAGTGACAAGATAAATATAAACATGAGAGATGTAACTAAAGGCCCATACAGATGACTACAGGAAAACATGTATTATGCAAAGTGAGGGAACAAATAAATGCTCAAACCTGATGAAAAGGAGATTATGGAAATTGAGATCAATACGGATGCGGCATTTCTAATTAATGAGTACAAAGGTGTGATTGAATGGAATGCAACAGATGCTGCGTGGCTTTTAATTAAAAAAAAAAAAGGAACAGAAAGATACATTATGCCTCACCACTAGTGTCTGAGCTAATAGCAACCCTCAAACAACCAAATAAGTAGAGGCAAGCAGAAAAACAACACAAAGGAGACAACTGTGAATCTTACATAAACATGTTTAAACTTGTCTTTTGCCCAAAACTTATGACTACTCTTTGATAGTTTTGAAGTGATTACTGTTTGGACAAATCAATGTTATTTGGCATGTGCTAACTTAATGACACTTTTTCCTGAAACTATAAGTGATATGGAGAAGGTTGCAAAGTTTGACACATAAAAGATTAGGAGTGCAATAACCAATTGAAACAGCAAGAAATAGAAAATAATTTGAAACCATACCCCTAGTTTCATTATGTGGCAAGGTAGCTTTGCTTGGTGCATGGTGCATCAATTGATCACAATCTGTCTGAGTAACTGTGACTTGCCTACCAACTTGATTTCTGCTTAACATTCCTACAAAGTTATAGGAAACATTGAAAAGAAATTAATTAAATACGAATGCGATAAAATAGAAAATATATTGTCTTAATGCATAATCGTACTTGGAGGTTGTGAATTTCCCTCACGTGGAAGACTATAGCTATTTTGTGTGCTTTTTTGCGTTACATCAACTACACCTACAAAATAAAGTTCCATCAACTCAAACAATCAGAGGGGGACACTTGGGGAGTGGATGAAATATTGTTTACAGTCATCCACTGTATGAAGCTGTTACATTGCAAGAATTAGAAGATGATTCGGTTTTGAAGCTATTGACTACGGCTACCGAGGAAGGCCAGAAGTCTCTCAAAATGAAAGACAAGCATACCAGGCAGTTTTGTAAGCAAATAGAAAAACAGACCATTGCATGGAAGGATGCAGTTCCATACAATGGAAACAAACTTGAACACAACCAAATAAGCAGAGACAACAAGAAAACACCACAGTAGTAGCAGAATAGCAGCTAAACGCCGATAAAATAAACTGTCACCCTAACCTTAAGCAACATGAAATAGATTTGATCTATAGAAGTGTCTCTGAAACGCAATCCAAATATAATACTATCAATCACCAAATACAAATCAACTCCACTAAATGGGAAACATAGACACACGTTCGGAGATATATCAATCAACATGGACCAACCCGAAAGTGTGTGTGTGAGAAATTGCTCTAAAATTGAACGTCAACGGAGCACTATTGGAATAATATTAGCACCTTTCTGATGAGCAGCTCTAACCAGTCTACAATTAAAATACATATTAAGAACCAATTAGAAAAGAACAAAATACAGAAATTCCCAGCAAGTGTAAGAAGTGAAATGGACTGAATAACACTTGTCTGTTTACTAAAAACCATAGCAATCCGTTCAGATGTAATAATACACCACTGACTGCTCAGATGGAGACTAAGAATACAAAACACAGAACAAAAAACAAGAATGTTGTACCATACTTTCTAACGCTAGTTCATCAAGAATTTTGATAGGCTAAATTAGAGAAAATGAAAGTGAAAACTGGATGAACAAATGTTTCATCACATCCCATCCCATGTACTATAGCCTAACGTAGAGCAAAAATAATTATTTTCCTATTCGTTATGATTTCTCAAAATTCAAATACAACTTAGAGCTGGCCTCCCACTGACCACTGGCAAGTTCCATCTTAACTCTAAAGCTTCAAACTTTTAGCTAAAATGAACCGAAAGGGTTCAGTCCAACACCAAATTGATATAAAGATCCAATATTGAACAGCCAAAAGAACACCGTTCCTGATAAAGATAAATGAATTACAAAACCGAAAGAATTTATCTTAATGGATAATTACCATTAGTTCCCCTTAAACCTAAAAGGGTTATTTACAGCAACAGCAACCCTTCACTTAAAAGAAATCTCAACTTTCCTGTTCGCATAGCACTATTGGAACTTTTCATATTCTAGAACAAATAACCTTACCCGTTGGTTGCAGAATTGGCTCATCACGAAGGCTACTCAATGGGCGCTGCTTGCGTTTTCGACGCATACCTGCACAATTGAACGAGTAAGTATACGAAAATTGAAAAGGGGGCTTACGGTGGAATTTCTGATTAAAGATGAAAACAAATACGTGACCTCTGTTTAGTATTCCTTGCCTCCTTACGAGTTGCGACCTCTGCGTAGCCTCTACTGTGTGATGAAGATGAAGAGTTTTGATACTCTTTTGCTTCTCCGTGAAAGCCTTTGGAGAATTTTGAGATAGAGGGCTAAGTAGATAGAGTCAGTTGCCATGGAAAGTGGGTGTAAATTTTGAGGAAAAAAAAACCCAAAGAAAATTAGCCGCCAGATTTTTTAAGCCTAGCGCGGGAAATCAAAATATTTCCTTAACATTTCCTTATAGTGCAAACGTGTATATGATGTGCATTTTTCTTTGATCAAACTACTTAACCACATTTCAATTTTTTATGATTTATTAATTTACACTTTTATTCTTTTTTGATAATCCAAAATATTTTACAATTTATTTGATTTCATCTATAAATATTCCTTAGTTTTATGTGATTAATTATGAAAAGGTGCAAACAATGTAGGGTCTAATAGTGTGTTATTTGTATATATTCACACATATTTAATTAGTATTTAAAAATATTATTCTAAATAGGAAAATTAATTATAGTACTCCATCCGTTCCATTAGAAGAGTCCATTTTGTATTACTAAAAATAATATTACAAAGTGGACTCTTCTAATGAAACAAAGAGAGTATAAGATTAATTCTCAAAAGTAACCATTTTAGCTTCAAAATTATAAGTGATACAATTTTTTTTAAACCTCTTCATTTTGAAAGTATAAGTTTAGTTCTCAAACGTAACACTTTTAGGTTCAAATGTATAAGTGATACTTTTTAAAATAAACTCTTCATTAAAAAGTATAAATTTAATTATCAATAATAAAATTTCTAGGATCAAAGTTAGTAATGATACACTTTAAAATAAACCAGTAATTTCAAAAGTATATGGTTAGTTCTCAAACGTAACACTTTTAGATTCAAAAGGATAAGTGATACCTTTCAAATAAACTCTTCATTTCAAAAGTGTAAGTTTAATTCACAAAAGTAACATGTTTAAGATCAAAGTTATAAGTGATACTTTCAAAAAGTAACTATTCATTTCAACCATATAAGTTTAACTATTAACATTTTTAGGTTCAAAAATTATAAGTGATACTTTTTATTAAATAAACTTATCATTTCAAAAAAATACATTTAGATTCAAAAGTATAAGTGATAGTTTCTACAATGAACTCTTCACTGCAAAAGTATAAGTTTAATTCTCAAACGTAACTTTCTTAATGTCAAAGCAATAATAAGTGCTGCTTTTTAAAATAAACTTTTCATTTCAAAAGTTTATGTTTAGTTATCATTAGTAATATTTGTGGGTTCAAAAGTATAAGTGATACTTTTTAAATTCCATTTTCATTTCAAATGTATAGGTTTATTCTAAAAAATAACACTTATAGGTTCAAAAGTATTAGTGATACTTTCTAAAATAACTTTTCTTTCAAATGTATAAATATAATTCTTAAGTGTAACATTTTTAGCATCAAAGTTATAATTGATACTTTTTAAATTTACTTTTCAATTTAAAAGTGCAAAATTAATCATCAAAAGTGACATTTTTGGGTTAAAAGTATAAGTGATACTTTTTAAAGTACATTTTTATTTCAAAAAGTATGAGTTTGATTATCAAAAGTACCACTTTTAGATTCAAAAGTATTATGAATCATTTCTAAAATAAAATTTCATTCAAAATTATAAATTTAGTTCTTAATGTAACTTTTTTAAGGATTAAAGTTCTGATTGATACTTTTTAAATTACTTTTCATTTTATAGTCAGTGCCTCCCGATCTTGACAAGAGATTCAATCACTGCACCTAGCTTCTTATTATTATTCTCTAATTTTATTAAAAGAGTCAGATTTAGAGTCATATTATTTGATGACTTGTAAAGTACAATATAAAATCCTTGTCATAATTTTTCAATAATACCTTATTTTTTAATCGTGAACCACATATAATTATATTAACATATAACAAATAAAGATCAAACTGATCTTAAATTAAAACGAAGATAGTACTCAAATATTGGGAGCTTCATCTCCCACATGCCATGTTCATCCCTCAATAAGTTAGTTTGCTAACTTATTTACACTAATAATAACGTTATTTTTAACTAATAAAATTACCTCATAATCGGATTAGATTGAATTTTTTTCCGAATTTTAAAAGCTTTTATACTTATTTTGAAGCTAAAATTTTTACTTTTAAATTATTATTTTCACCCCTAATTACTTTTATAGACTTTTTTATATCACTTTTCATAGATTTATTAATTAGTTATTCCATATGGAAATTAAAACCAATATTTGGTTCTTGGTCGCGTTTAGCAATTTGATCAGTATTAGAATCATTCTAAAATAAAATTTTCATTCAAATTATAATTTAGTTCTTATGTACTTTTTTTAAGGATTAAAAGTTCTGATGATACTTTTTAAATTACTTTCATTTTAACAGTAAGTGAAAGAATCATCCTGTGTTTTTTTTTTTTGGAAAAAACACTTCATTCTTAATATATTACATGAGTCCTATCAACTTACATTATAAATAGTCAGAACTATCCCATGTATCTTTTCTGTATCGAAGTGACAAAATCAACTGTATTGTATCTGTTTTCTAAATGTGTTTGTAGCAGGAACTTTTTTCAATGGAAAATCAATAAAGGAAAGCTAAAAGCTTGTATTATTCTGTAATTGAAAATTGTGCACAAAGATGTAACAGAACAGTAGCAGCAAGCTGAAAGAAAAAACTAAGCATTCTCATAACCAACTGTGGAAGCACATTAAATATATTGAGACATTTTGTGTTCAATGATAAAATATGGCTATTGATGGAATGTGAATTATGCAATTTGTTGATGTTTCTTCCGAATGTTCTGCTGCTCCCAGGGGTCCTCAATGGCGTCAAATAAAATGGTAAATCATCCAAGTGACTTGAAGTAACTTTAGCACCCTGATTTCTTCCAAGAACAAACTCCTCACTGCCCTTTTTGCCACATTCAGACACATTCAGAAACATCACCAAAGGTGGAGGATCTCAAAAACAGAATGATACAAGAATTTTCATAATGATATAAGAAGCCAAACACAAGAAAACAGAATAGAGTAATCTCAAGAGTTCAGATACTATATAGATCATGTTACTGAGAGTAGACTACAAACACAAAGGCTAAAGGGCACCAAAGATTGCAGCATTAATGCAGGAAATTATGAGGCTACTACCAAGCAAAGATACCACCAAACATATGAGCAGAATACTCATGTGAGCAAAATACAATCACCCAACCCGTAAGAAACATCATACGAGCAGAATTTCCATAATGATATAAGAAACCAAACACAAGAAAACAGAACAGAGTAATCTCAAGAGTTCAGATACTATATAGATCATGTTACTAAGCGAGTAGACTACAAAAACAAAGCCTAAAGGGCACCAAAGATTGCAGCAATAATGCAGGAAATTAGGAGGCTACTATGAAGCAAAGAAACAACCAAAACCATTTCTCTATTGTGTAGCTAAAAAAATTCAGAAACTAGAAAAGAACTTCAGGGACAATGTGAAAGCTAGAGTCATACTGCTGATAATGACTTTAATTAGAAGTGATAACAACTTTGATCTCCTTTGTTTCTATTCCTATTGTTTCAGCTGAATCTTCCAGAGATTTGAAGAGCTAGAGAAAAAGCTGAGAGACTAAGCCTAGTTTCAGTCTACAAAAGGAATCTGAGTCGCATTTTCCCATCCTTCAACAAAAGGTGGAGGATCTCAAAAACAGAATGATGCAAGAATTTCCATAATGATATAAGAAGCCAAACACAAGAAAACAGAATAGAGTAATCTCAAGAGTTCAGATACTATATAGATCATGTTACTGAGAGTACACTACAAACACAAAGGCTAACGGGCACCAAAGATTGCAGCATTAATGCAGGAAATTATGAGGCTACTACCAAGCAAAGATACCACCAAACATATGAGCAGAATACTCATGTGAGCAAAATACAACCACCCAACCCTTAAGAAACATCATATGAGCAGAATTTCCATAATGATATAAGAAACCAAACACAAGAAAACAGAACAGAGTAATCTCAAGAGTTCAGATACTATATAGATCATGTTACTAAGCGAGTAGACTACAAAAACAAAGCCTAAAGGGCACCAAAGATTGCAGCAATAATGCAGGAAATTAGGAGGCTACTATCAAGCAAAGAAACAACCAAAACCATTTCTCTATTGTGTAGCTAAAATAATTCAGAAACTAGAAAAGAACTTCAGGGACAATGTGAAAGCTAGAGTCATACTGCTGATAATGACTTTAATTAGAAGTGATAACAACTTTGATCTCCTTTGTTTCTATTCCTATTGTTTCAGCTGAATCTTCCAGAGATTTGAAGAGCTAGAGAAAAAGCTGAGAGACTAAGCTTAGTTTCAGTCTACACATCATATGAGCATAAGGTGATTGATCTTGGAATGCAGTTGAAGGTGACAAACGGAATCTGATTCACATTTTCCCATCCTTCAACAAAAGGTGGAGGATCTGAAAAATAGAATGATGCAGGAGCCAGGAACAGAATACTGAGATCAAAAGTTTAAGGAACTTGAAGAAAAGATCAGGGAGCAAGAACAATAGTTGACATGCACCATTGCTGCAGACTCAGCTGTTAATTGAACAAGATCCACCCCTCTTGAAGGGAAGGATTCTGTCACAGATGAGCAAATGCTCGAGTCAGAGTGTCACATTCTTATAAGTTCAAACTCATTTAACTGCCATTTGATCCAAGGTCTTACATCACTGAAGGATGAATATGTTCATAATGTTAGAAGGAAGAGATTATCAAGAAATGGGGAGACACAGAACAATGCTGCTGCTGCTGCTAAGCCAAAAGCAGGCAATCTGATCCACCCGTAATCACTGGCCAAAGGCCAGCAATCCATGGCAAAACCAGCAGAGATGCAGTGCAGACGAAGAACAAGAAAAGAATTTGCTCATAAACTTCCACCCTACCCTTAACAAACCTAAAATGAATTTGATATGTAGAAAAAAAACCATTAACTACAAACAAACTAGAAAAATGAAGAAAACACCAAAACTAAACTACGAGACAAGTAGCAAAAGAAGCACATTAATTTTTCTTTTTTTTTTTTTTTTTTTTGCAACATGAAGCCAAGTTTGTCTTTTACCTGTTCCAAATAAGATCTTCATAGAGTCATTTTAGACTTCTACTCCATCAACACCTTCACGAACCCAGCTGATTTCATCACTCTCATCATCATCTATAAGATTGCATAAATTGCTTTGCAAGTAAGTTTCAACATCTGCCATCGGTTCCATGTTATACTTACCTCTTGCAGCTGTAGAGATTATAACACGCCAATCACTATCAACCGCATCTGCAACATAGAACACTTGTGTAGCTTGGGACGATAAAATGAAAGGCTCTTTATGTTGTCTAACATTTGTGAAGTTAGCCAGTGTAAACCCATCGCTATCTTGTGTTAATCGATGCCCTTGTGAGACCCAATCACAACCAAATAAAACAACCTTACGACTTATATAATCCAACTCAATAATATCCGTCAACATTCCATAGTAATCTAACTCACTTAAGATGGGATTTTGATCTCGTATACTAGAAAAACTTGATGTCGTTGCCTTGACAACTACCCCACTATTTTGTGTTTTTCTTTTACCCTCTACCTCTTTTGTATGGAATCTAAAGCCATTCACAACATATTTTCCATATGTTACTCCTATGTTGTTTGGACCTCTAGCAAGCAATTTTAAATCTTCAGATATTGCATCCTCTTCAGGCAATTGCAAACCATTGACCTACAAAATAGGAAAACACATTATGTGTAAGGAATAGAATAGAACAATAAGGAACACGCTGCAATCTAAAATAGGCTTACGTGATGAGAAAACCACTTAGCAAATTCTTCACTATGAATACGTTCAATTTGGTGGGGTGCACCGCGTGAATGCTTTTCTTCTACTAGTTTACGATGTTTCCTACAATTTCAACATAATCAAAGCACGCCTAAATTGTATATATACATTTATATTTTTACACACATACATTACAAAACTGAGCAAATTTAATAGAAGGAACACACTTACTCAATATATGGTTTGACTGCCTCACAATTAAACAAGACATATTGATGTGCCTTTTTAAGTGTGTCTCCATCAAATTTCTTAGCTGTTCCTTTTCCAAGAGCATGACCTTCCACAGTAAAAACATCCAATCCATGTGTTGTGGATACATTTACGTCCTCGTTTCTATTGGTGGAAGTAAATTTTGATTCTACATAATCCGCTAAGTACAGTGAACAGAATGTCAGGCATTCTTCAGCAAGATACCCTTGAGCAATTGAACCTTCAGGCCTACTTCTATTTCGAACATATGATTTCAGTGTACCTAAATACCTTCAAGTAAAATTAAATAAAGTAATGAGAAATAACGAATTCAGATTTGCAATATATGAACAAAGTTACCAAATAGAAAATCTTAAATAATTACCTTTCAATAGGATACATCCAACGATAGTGTACTGGCCCTGCGAGCTTCACTTCAGTAGCCAAATGAATAGTTAGATGCACCATTACATCAAAAAATGAGGGGGGAAATACCCCTTCCAATTGACAAAGAGTAATAGCAATTTCTTTTTCCAACTTAGCCACATCTGGTGGATAAACTACTTTAGAGCCTAAGTCTCTAAAATATTTACTCAATTTAATCAAAGGAACGCGCACGGACTTTGGCAAGGTTTTTCTCAATGCTACAGGTAGTAATTGTTGCATCAAAATATGATAATCATGACTCTTCAATCCAACAAGTTTAGGCGGTTTTAATTGAACACCCCGTGAGATATTAGAAGCATAGCCATCCGGCACCTTCACATTTTTCAAAACCTTGCAAAACTTTCTCTTTTCTTCCTTATTCATTTTACAAGCTGCTGGAGGCAAGTAAACTTTGCCGGACTGTTTTAAAATGAGATGAAGCTCAGGTCTGATCCCCATTTCTTCTAAATCAAGTCGTGACTTGTGATTGTCTTTTGTTTTTCCCTTCATATCTAGTAATGTTGCACAAATGCTCTCACACACATTCTTTTCAATATGCATGAAATCTAGATTGTGCCGTACCACAACATCTTTCCAATATGACAATTCAAAGAAAATGCTTCTTTTCTTCCAGTTGAAAACCTCTGGATTGTCAACAACTTTCTTCCCAAATTTGAAAGTTGCATCTTTCAATTCTTCCAGCACTTTGTCCCCCATAGTCGTGGTGGAGGTCGTCCATCCTCCTCTGTGCCATCAAATAGTCTGACATTCTTTCGAAATCTATGATCCCTAGTCAAAAATCTACGATGACCCATATAGCAATACTTATGACCATGATTCAACCATCGCGAACGCGTGAATTTGTGGCATATAGGACATGCTAATTCACCTTTAGTACTCCATCCAGACAAATTTGCATAACCAGGAAAGTCACTAATTGTCCACATTAAACTTGCACGCAACTGAAAGTTTTTTTTGATTGATGCATCATACGTTTCAATTCCCACATTCCATAAATCTTTCAAGTCTGCAATAAGAGGTTGCAAGTAAATGTCAATATTATTTCCAGGAGCTTTTGGGCCAGGAATTAATAAAGACAACATCGTATATGGTTGCTTCATGCACATCCACGGAGGAAGATTATACGGTACTAGAAGAACCGGCCATGTACTGTGTCCTACATTCATATTACCAAATGGATTGAATCCATCAGAAGCTAACCCCAATCTTACATTACGAGGATCACTGGCAAATTCAGGATATTTCCTATCAAATGTCTGCCAAGCAGGAGAATCAGCTGGATGTCTCATGTAACCATCCTTTGTACGACTTTCAGCATGCCATTTCATGTTGCCAGCTGTTTTTGATGACATGAACAAGCGTTGCAACCTAGGTTTTATAGGAAAATACCACAAAACTTTGTGAGCTATCTTTCTTTCCTCGCCAGTTGGATCTTTATCTGAAGCTTGCCACCTCAATTCATTGCACATTTCACATGAAGTTTTTTCTCTATTTACTCCCCAATATAATGTGCAGTCATTAGGACAAGCATCTATCTTCTCATAACCAAGCCCTAAATCCTTCATTAGTTTTTCACATTCGTAGTATGTATTAGGTAGATCAGTCATTGCTTCTGGAAATGCTTCCTTCAATAATTCCAATAGCATATTAAAATGTCTATTGCTCCATTTACCAAGACATTTTATGTGCAGCACACGAATGATGAAGGACAGTTTTGAGAACTTCTCACAGTCTTTATATAACCTCTGCTGTGAATCATCAATTAATTTATAAAATTTTCCAGTACCTCAGGGGCAATATCTATATCTCTTAGGGATCCCATTGAAGTATCTAGGTTTACATGTTGTTGGGGAACACCAAATGCATCATGGACTAAACCAAACATGTCATCAATAGTTGTTGAAGTTGTAGACTTAAGAGGATGTGAAGAACTGCTTGAATCACTTAGTGAGAACTCTCCGTGAGCTATCCACTGGTTATACCCTCTAATAAATCCATCAACTATCAAATGCTCACGTGCTACATTTCTTTCCACACATATACCCAGTTTACATTTTTTGCACGGGCATACAATCATTCCATCTTTATTTGAACTTAAAAAAGCAAAATCTAAAAATTTCTCAAGTCCAAGTAGGTAGTCTTGACAATACCTTGCTTTCTGCATCCAAGTCTTATCCATATTCCAATGACACAACCAAAATGTATCACAAAGCTTTACCTAAAAAAAAAAAAAAAAAAACCTCAACTTCAATGCACATCATATTCTAAGGAGGACGGTAGTAAGCTTACATAGAAAACCTAACAATTTTATACCAGTCTTTTATGGGTATGCAGTTTCTAATGCTTTAAAGGAACATCACTGAAAGAACAAGCAACAAATTCTTATTGTAACTTGGGAAAAAACAAAAATGAAGACATGTTTAATAACAAACATACGTGGACAGAAATTTTGGAAAAGACAATTTGACAAAGAAAGAGTAAATTCATCCATATAACCAAACCTTTCTTTCAATCAATGGAAAGAAGTCAAAACTCCAAACCTTAAGTGGCTCAGTGATGAGGCTGCACGATTTTGGTGCAGGTCACATTTCTCTACTCTTACACAGTATGATATTTTAGTTAACAATATTTGTGAGAGTTTAAATGCTAAAATACTTAGGGCAAGGAATATGCTTATACCTGCATTGCTAGAATGGCTTAGGATTTGGATGACAACTAAACTACAACATAAAAGATGGTGGATGAGTAAGCATGATTGGGATCTATGTCCGAAGATTAGAACTAGAATGGAAAGGTATTCTGAGAGAGCTGCTGGTTATAGCTGTCTGCATGCAGGAGATGGGAAGTTTGAGATAACCTGTGCAGGAACAAAAAAATATTATGTTCACTTGCCCTCTATAAGTTGTGCATGCAGGAAATGGGATCGAACTGGTATCCCATGTTCCCATGCAATCGGGGCTATAATTGACAATGGGCAGGACCCAGAAGCATACTTGAGCCACTGGTACAGTAGGGAGAGTTATCTTAAAGCTTAATCCCCTGTGATTAACCCTATTAATGGAGAAGAGTTATCTTAAAGCTTATTCCCCTGTGATTTACCCTATTAATGGAGAAGAAATATGGCCCGTAATTGATAGTGCATACCCTTTGTTACCCCCTCATTATAGAGTTCAACCAGGTAGGCCAAAAAAGCAAGAAGTAGATATCCAGATTCACTAGTTAGGAAAAACAATTGGTGCTACAGTGATTAGCAAAGAAGTTGGGAAAGGAAAAAATAAATGTGGTGTTTGCAGACAGGTTGGTCACAGGAAAAAG
The DNA here is from genome assembly GCA_016801395.1 of Leptodermis oblonga. Lineage (NCBI taxonomy): Eukaryota > Viridiplantae > Streptophyta > Magnoliopsida > Gentianales > Rubiaceae > Leptodermis > Leptodermis oblonga. Next base: position 37,374,185 of record CM028755.1, read on the forward strand.
AGATGTCCTCAATTAGCTCAACCGCATATTCATGACCAAGATGTTACACAGATAGTGTATGTAAGTGGCATCAAATTATGTTATAATATACTGCTTCTTAAATTTGGGGACTAATGGTGTGAGTTTGTTGTTTTGTAGCATGAAATTGAAGTTTCAGTTAGTCAGGTTGGTCAGAATGACCATCAAAGTGGAGTTCCCAACTAGAGTAATCAGCAACCAGATAAAGCTGAAGGAATACCACTTAGTGTTGGTGAAAATTTAATGGGAACTAGACAATATGAGTTAAAATCATTAAAAAAATGTGGTATATGCAAGGAACTTGGGCATACAAGAAAACTTGCCCAACAATTATAGCTGGAACGAGCACCAATACAGAATTTGCCAAGGAAACACTTCAGGTATATGTAAGGTTCTCAAGGCAGCTAATAAATTTGATCTTGTCAAATTGATGGAGGTTCAGGGTGACGAAACTGAGGCAACCTACAAATCTTTTCTTTCAACTCCAAATTCTTCTGTTAAACTAAAAGCAAATTTCAACTCAAGGCAATTCAATCTCTATTTTTCCATCTTCTTTCTGTTTGAAAAAATAACACACCTCAGATGCTGTCAACTTACTTCAATCTACAATCACCCAGGGAGAACAATCTAAATGAAAGATTATAAAACCAAACTAATTCATTCAGCACATGCAATTCAACACCACTGCAGATCAATCAAACTATATGATCGTACACAAATTAAGACAATCAAATAATCTGAACAAAGTAGTCAGAATCAAACCAATTTGGTTTGGAAAGAAACAGAGGAAAGCAACTCAATCTGAGTAAATTCAAATCACACAAATACTGTATGGAAACAAACCCAGCAAAAATTAATTTGATTGCTCTCTAAACAGTAAGGCTGTAGCTTAATAGACAGAAAAAATTTCTGTTGGCAGAAGAGGTGCAGAAGCCATCGGTATAAATTTTTCCCCCCTTTTTCAATTTGAAAAAAATACCTTTCTATTGTAGTAGAAGACAGTTGATGGTGATATCACCGAGGGAGGTTGAAGGATATTGCCACCGGCAGCCAAAGATCCCTCCTTCACTCAAGTTTTATGGCTTTAATTAACAGAAGTGAAAAAGGAGACCAAAAGAAATCGGCAGAGAGAGGCAGAAGGAAAAGAGGAGCATATAAGCCATGTTTCCCCTTTTTTTTCAGTTAGATAAAATTACCTTCACTGATGCTATAATAGATTGAAGATGATTGCCACGGCATCCAAAGATCCCTCCTTCACACAAAGCACTCCACCGCTTTCTCCAGAGAAAACAACTCCCGATTTGGACGGAAAATTGAGTTGAAGAAATGCCACATCGAAACCACCGTGTCTTTTGGGTTTCTCATAATGTAAACAATTTTGCAATTTCAACGCTTGATTGAATCGGGGAGGACTTTGTAATTCAAAAATTGGTGTAGAAAAGTCTAGGAGAATGGATAATTAAGAGGTTGAGGAAGTGCTGTGGAGGTGTAGCTTGGAGAGGCTTAGGAACCTGGAAGGAAGAAGAAGGGCTCAAATTTGTCCGAAGTGCCTAATAGTTCCTATTTCCGACGTGGGGGGGTCGGAGAAGTTTATGGCTTAATTAACACAGGGAAAAACTTAGAGACGGAGAAGAGGAGCGATTAAGGGAGTTCAAAGTCAGGCGAGGTTAGGAGTTAAGGTTCAAACTTATTGATATTATGACATTTTTATAATGTGATAATAGAGTTAAAATACTAAGTATATGCTTATTTACATAATAATATGTACTTGTTTACTAATTAATATAATAATAGCTTAGTTAGAAATGTAGTAATAGATTATAAATTTAAAGACGTTTTTTTAATAGTGTCTTAAATAAGTATTTTTAAAGGCATTTATTTTATTATGTCATATTATCTTTAAGTGATAATGTAGTAATACATATATGTAGTTCCTAATATCATAATAGATCCCCTATTAAGGCATTTACCTTTTAATACATTAAAAAAAATGTAGGGAAATCCATATTTTGTTGTAGTGATTGGTTGAGTAGTTTATTATTACTCTCTATATATATATATATATATATATATATATATACATTGTTTTTTTCTTTTAGGACTAATAACGAATACAAAGTGTTACAAAACAATTTTAGGATTGGTTTGGTAAAAGTTCAACAAGAACTCATTTATTTAATAAATAAACAAACATGAATAATTTAGCGAAATATTTGTAATTTTCAGAAACCAGTACAACTAATTCTTATTTTTTCCAAACCTCATCGGGGTAAAGCCCTTGAAAATATTTGAGGTATTTTAAGAAACCCCATAGCATGTTTTCAAAAATGAAGACAACAAATTCGAAATACAAAATACATAATGATAATCATGATAAAGGTGTTAATGATAAAAAAAACAATTCATTGTGTAATGACTTATACGAATTCAGATCAACTAGAGTCTGGTCTCACTGATCACAATACATATATTGCTAGTTTTATGATAATACAATACAAGTGATCGATTCGAGAAAAAAAAAAAAAAAAGAAACAACAGCAACAGCAGCCTAGCTTTGCCCAACTTTCAAACAAGAACCGAGTCTGCAACAAAACAACAACTATATGCTGCATCCTGTCGATGTGGCAACTATAATTATATAGACTGGACAATGATGATATATGATACATACACATACACATACATATACACATACAATCGATGATGATACCAATCTAATTAATTAAGTTGAAGGTTTAAGAAGATGAGCAAAAACGATGATGAAGATTCCCAACAAGTATACTGCATTAGACATAACCATGAATGGGGTGGGAAGTACGCCAGCAATTGCCACCATTAAAGCTATGGAAGCAAAGAGAATCCCGACATGCACCGCCACAACCGATGACCGCTTGTGAATGGATCGGATATACACAGAAACCGTGAAAGAAGTAAAGGAGATTACCAGGGCCATGAACACAACCATCTGGGACCTGTGGGGGAGATGGGCAGCCGTAGTTTGGACAGCTTGAAGAGTGGCACTAATAGCTGCAAAACAAACTCCGATCACCACTAAGGACCACTGCAAACACATCATCTCAGCAACATCTATATCATTTGCACTTGTTGCCGCACCTGCATGAGTTGGAGTAGTCCCAAGCTCAAGGGAGGAGGCCGGCGGTGGCGGTGGCGGTGGGGAGTTTGGCACCCAAAGGTTGAGCTTTCCGTTGGCTATGTTGAAGATATTTGAGAAGAAGTTGATAATAAGGCTGAAATGGTTCCCCATTAATTGATGTCCCCTTAGTTTAGAAAGAGTTTAGTTCTCTTCTTCAGAGCAAAAGTACAGATCAATTGATCGGTATATATTATATATACTGCTAAAATTCAAAAGTTGAAGGGTTTTTTTTAAGGTAAAATAACTGTGAAATGTGAGGACGATTTGTCTTGCTGCTAAGAAACTTACGTAGCGGGAAGCGGGTCGGTGTCATGGGATTTAAGGGGAAATGGGAGAAAAGGTCTTGCGGCGGCAAATTATCAATTGCGGCGGAAACTTACTCATAATTATTTTTTTTCGAAATTGTTATACGCAGTAATCGTTTTACTATTCGCAGTAACATTTCCCTGTGAAAATACAAAAATGCCCTTGACCTAAAATAAAAAGAAAAAATAATAAAACCGGGTACTGTTCAACGTGCGTGTTCACGCACGTTGAACAGTACGCGGTTAGAAAAAAACTGAAGAAATACCGCCGTGTCCCCGTAACCGTTTTACTAAACGCAGTAACATTCCCCTGTAAAAAGTCTGAATTACCCGACTACGATCCATATCACACTTAAGTAAACAGTATATTTATTTTTTTACTTTAAATTAGTTTGCATAAATTCTCTATATACCCATTCACTATAATTTTCGAGAAAAAAATCCATTCGGGGGGGATTTTTTTCCCAGATCGGCGATTATTCGGACGTTTTTTTTCTGTTTCTGTAACATTTCGGCCGGGGAGACTGTCTCCCCGGACGGAAGTCCGGACCGTCCGGAAAACGGTATTTTGGCCGGAAATATTGACGGCGATATTTCCGGAATTTTTTTTAATCGGGTACTGTTCACGCACGGGTGAACAGTACCCGGTTTTCTTATTTTTGACCAGGGGCATTTTTGTCTTTTCACAAGAAAATGTTACTGCGAATAGTAAATCGGTTATTGCGTTTAGTATGCCTCTTTGTGTTTTACGTGGGCGGGTCAACGTCATTGAAGGTGGCAAAAGGTCTTGTGGACTGCAATTTTTCAATAACCATTTATCATTTCTTCATTTGTCATTGTCTCATGCCCAAATACGGAGTTGTGAGGGGTCGTATTCGGGGTTGGAGTATTGAGATACCTCAACTCTAATATTAACTTATTTATTTTTGAATTGTGCAAGCCGAGCTTATTTATTTTCGTGTAATGTCATGTCATTCTTATTTTGACTATAATTTACATATTTATTTTGAAATTTTAATATTTTCACTTGAATTCGATCCAAAATATAACTCAAAAAACACATTTAACTTAGAATCATTATATACTCATTAAGAAGTATATTATAGATGCTAAATAATATTTTTAAATTAACATATAATATTTTAAAACTTTTATGTTTATGAGTATGCTTGTAAAAGTTTACTAATTTGTTAAACAGGTTAAATAGTTCATTCGAGTTGATCTGACTTGATCTAACATATCCTGTTTAATTTTCGTATCATTTGTGCTCAACCTTATTTTCATGCCGGTCACAAATTGTCACCCCTAATTAAAATAGTTATTAATATTATTACCTCTACTCTTCTCTTTCCCTCTCCACTCACCCTAAAACCTACCACTATATATTTTCTTTTGTTTACTGTTCTTGTTTTCTTTTTGTCTCCCTAGTGTAGGTTTTCCTTCCTCCTCTTGTGGGAATTTGTGGTCTTCTTTTTGTATGAAATTGACCAATCTGTTGTCGGTGAATCATAGAAATGGAGAAAGGTAAAGATTAATCTTGTGCCAATCTAATAAAAGAAAGCCAACCTTTTATGTTTATTGATAGACAAAATAAAAAAATTACAAGTTGGAGTTGGATATGTGCATAAAGCTCAAGATTTGGAAAAAAAAACACTATAAATTTTGGGGTTAATAATCATTTATATCGAGTTTTAGTTTCAGACTATGGTAGTATAAATTCAATGTATTTGTTTTTCAACTCGATTGTATTTTATTTTTTTTCACGATTAATTTCTTTTAAGCTCACCAATGGGATTTCGCTTTCAAAATTATAAACTCTCATTATCCTAATTAGAGGGAGATAGCTTCACCCAAAAATGATCATGTGTTTGTAAGGTTTTTTTTTTTTGTTTTGTTTTGTTCTTTGGTTGTATTAGTATGTTATTATATTATTGTTTTAGACACAAAATAAAATTTAAAAAAACATTGATAAGAACTTGAGTTGGTGCATAGTTCAGTAGTATATCTCATGATATTTAAAACATTTGAACATGTGAGTTCCATGATAGTAGCAAGTAGGCGACCCGCGAAACCCCCCCCCCCCCCCCCCCCCAACCAAAAAGAAAGAAAAGAAAATCAGTCCTTCCACTCCCCGCCTCCAACTGTCGTGAGTCCCTCACCCTGTATTGTGCCAACGACTGTTTGGACCAAAAATATAAATGCTCAAACATTAGGAGTTTAAAGTGTTAAACATCTAAACTTTAGGTTCTTACAAAGATTTTTTCATACCAAGTTAAAATTATTATTTTTCCACAAGTCATTATAAAAAAAATCATTTTATAATTACGTTTAAAAGTATTAATATTTTTAACTTATTATCTTTTAATTCCCCAACGTTTGTCGTTCATAATAAGACAGAATTTTAGAAAGAGTTTCCTTACAAGACTAAAAATTAGAAGGATTTTTAAAATTTATTTTTAGTTTCTCTCTCTCTCTCTCTCTCTCTCTCTAAACAATAATATTACAAGGGATTGTCAAGATGGACACAAAATGACAAAACTTAGAATTAACATATCCCACCCTGGACATATCTTCCCTTGTAGTGTTCTTGTCACTTAATTGGATCGATAGTCTTACTCAAAAAAAAAAAAAAAAAAAAAAAAAGGATTGATGGTCTCTTTTGTGGGTGTTCCAAGGCGGTTCGTTTTCTTTGCTTTTGTTCTGTTTTACTTTTATTTTTAATTTAATATATTTATAATACTTTTCTTCATTTTTGATATAAAATTTTATTATTTAACTACACTTTTTATATTAAAAAAATTATTTTTCAAAAACATGTTTTCGGAACGAGCTAACCCAAATGTTTATGAGAGTCTCAGTCTTTTCCTTAATGGGATGGTGTCATAGTCTCCCAATATGGAAGCAAATTTTATAATAAAATTTTTAAAAAAATTAGAAACAGCTTCTTGCAAAAAATATATACACTTTTTGTCTCTCATTTTTAGTGTCATCACCTTATCAATTTATTTTTCTTTTGAATTTGGCACTTTCTTTCCACAAGTTTAAGATATTTACAATTTTGGTTCATTTTAGGCCCTTTCACTTGGACATTTTATGCCAAATTTAAAAAATTTAATATCCAAATCTAATTATCAAAACTTGCAGACACTTAATAAATTAAAAACTAAGAGGAAATGGAATGCAATTGTAATTAGTAAAATTACACTTATCGCTAAGTGTTTAAGGTTTTGTCAAGTGAAAAAAACCAAGAAGAAGTTTGTGTTTATTCTTTTGACGGCCAGAAAGGCCGTAGTAATTTAACAAAATCAGACATGATTATTTGTTATGTTAACAGACATGTGAACATAGAAAAATGATTAGATGCATCCGCTCCATCATTAAAAGTAGTACAACAAGTCTAACATAAAAACAATTCAGATTTCTATTCATTCATTGCCCTCTATATATACATCTGTTTTTCTTCAAAACAACACTCTCTCCAAAATGTGATGAAGAAGATATGTTCTGAATAATTTCTCGTGAACATAAATCTCAAAGGCCACTACTGCAAACTCGGATGGCAGTTGAAGTCCAAAAAAAATGATTGATTCTAACAACAGTTGAAATACACAATTAAGATACAGCTAAACCAATGTAGAGCCTTCAACGATCAACTTAAAGCTTATTCTGTTACCTTGGTGCACAATAATTTGTGAAAGGACAAAGGAAACTCTAGTTATTATATAAAAAATAAATCAAAGAGGGAAAACTGTGCCTTCTGTAGGCAGATCGATCTCTCCTTTATCTCCTACTCAAGACCATATTTGAATCCACATTTTAGGGATTGGTGTCTCCAACTAATTATTCATCAACATATCCTAACCAACCTCGTGAGTTTCAGTAGCAAACTCGAAATTAGGTCCTTCCACGATGGCATCAACAGGACAAGCTTCTTGACAAAATCCGCAGTAGATGCATTTCTGTCATGTCAATGTCATACTGAGTAGTTCGACGGCTCCCATCTTCTCGCGCTTCTGCCTCAATCGTATTCGCTTGAGCCGAGCATGCCAATCACAAACGCAATGTCAACTAAACAAGCAAATACACATCAAAGAACACAAGCAAACAGCATCAGAGCTTTTGGATTTTCAAATTTTCAGATAGATGGTGTTCTTTGATCATGAAATGTGTTAAAAGTGTTCTCATTCTATTTTAATCCTGGGAAGCCAACTCAAATTTTCACTTCAAGTAGAGGGCTAAAGACCAGGCAATTGGCATCTGTTATTGCCGTATTTGTTTATAATGTAATGTGGTCAGAAGGTATATCCACGTTAATCAGCAGGAAGGAGGAGTTATGGATGGTGTTAAAGTGAAAATAAATGGGCCTAATGTTACACATCTACTATTTGCAAAGAATTTTTGGTTGGGTGAGAAATCCTTTCAGAAGCTGTTAATACAGGCAATTTAGACATATGTGATTAGTGATTACATGCTTTAAATTGCCTTGGGGTTTATGCAAAAGTATGGTGAGTTTGGTAAGGAATTTCTGGTTCGGAGGCAAAGAGAAGAATTTCTGGTTGGGTTAAATGAGATCTTTGCTTCCATTTGGATCCCCTTAGGACTTCTGCCTCTTTCGCGAAGAAGTTTGCTCCTCTCTTTTTCTTTTTGCCTCTTCAAAACGGGCCCTTATTTGCTGCACTGCCGCTTCCACCTTCGGAGTATCTCCCGGACGGGTATCCGGAGCAAACTCACGAACTTCCGCAAGTGTCATGTACGGGTCCTTCCGAAAATACGAAAGGCTAGAAAAATCCATCCTCTGAAAACTTGTAAAGGCCGCGGCGTTCATAACGGATAGCCCGTTTAAGTCATAACCCTCCAGTTTGCTCAATTCTTCATCAGACACATCCGGCTTAAAATGCCTTGCGCCAAAAACAAGGCCGTCGTGATAATAACGCTGCCGGCACCCTTTAACCACATCCACCAGATGAATGCCAAACTCCTTGGAATAAAAGAGCTTCTTTACAATGACCTCAAGCTCTTCAGTAAGGAGGGAAGCAAACTCTTCAACAGAGTTGGCGGATTCACAGTTGCGATCACGCAGCTTCTGCCGAAGGTCCTCAATCTCACTCAAGTGAGCATCAAAATCCTTTTTGCTCTTTGCCTCCAAAGCCTCAAATTTCTCCTTCAAAAGGACCAGGTCCTTTTCCACAACATTGAGCTCCTCATCGATGGCTTCCCTCATTTTTTGCTCATTAAAAAGAGCTCTATCGGCTTCCACAGCCCTCTTGCTTGCCGCATCCAATTCGGCCTCCAACTTTTCACATTCGTCAGATTTAGACACATAAGAATCCGCGGCGGATGTCAAATTCTCTGCATAACTCTTCAATTGCCCTTGCAGACCAGAATTTATCTGCTTCTGTTCATTTAACTCCATTCGGAGTTTCTCAATGGTAGCATTTGTCCTTTGCTTATAAAGAAAGATATTATACGCTGTACGATGCACCTGATATCATAAAAATTAGCATTGTATAAAATAAAGTAAAATAAAAAAGGGAAAAAAATGTTAAAAAGTTTTACCATTACGGCTGACAAGTCAACCTCCTCCATAAAGTCTTCCACGGATCTTTTTTCTACATAGTCCCTTTCTCCAGGGAGCATAGTTTCTGTCACCCACTCCCGACACAGATTCACCCCTTCCCGGGAAGAATTAACCAACTTACTATCACTCTTTAAATTCGAAAAAGTGATAGTATAAGGCTCCAGTGATCGATCCAAAGGACCTTCGTGAAGATTAGCAGAACCATCCGGAAAAGGCCCTTCGGAAGGGTTGATATCCTTATCCCAAGAAAGGAGAACATCCTCTTCAGCATCCTCAATCATAACACTTTTTCCTTGATCCTGCATCGAAGAACCTGATTTTTCCACCACAGGCGAAGCACCTGCAACCCCAATTTGAATTCCTGAAGGATGAATAGTAGTACCCTCCGGCGGGTGCCCCGCAGTAACATTGACGAGATGCTTCTCCCAAGACAGGAGAACGCCCTCTTCAGCATCCTCAATCATAACACTCTTTCCTTGATCCTGCATCGAGGAACCTAATTTTTCCACCACAGGTGAAGCACCTGCGGCCCCAATTTGAATTCCCGAAGGACCCTCCTTTGGGAAAAACTCAGCACCCAAAGAACTTAACATCCTCGGCGAACTGCCTCTGATCTTCACGGATTTAGACAGACGAGAAGGTGTATTACCCCTCAGAACCTTCTTCAAATTTTTTGCCCCTTTCGAATGATAGTTTTTCTTAAAATCTTTATCATAACTTTTTTCGTCATCAGAGATCACAGCAATCCCATCCGACACCAACCTCAAGAACTCGTCAGCAACCAACTCTGCAAGAGGATAGAAATAACCCTCATTAAAGAAAAAAAAAAAAAGAAAAGGAAAGTAGTAGATATATACCTTCCCCTGTAGATGCCATTATCTTCAACGGATCGGGCACCGAATGAACCTGGCTCAATCCATAAATAACCAGCACCCGTTCGTCAAAAAAGTCACATGGGATCGGTGACGCAGCCATTTTATCTAACGCATCTCTATTAACATCCCCCGGAAGTTCACTTTTTATTTTGGTAATTTCAGAATTATGCCAGAAGTGAACATAACCCTCCGGAAAATGTTCTTTGGAAAGATAAAAGAACCTACCCCTCCACTCCTTGATAGAAGTTGCTAACTTCTTCAAGACTTTTGGAAACCCTGCCCTATCCTGGAAAGCATAGCATTCTTTCCTAGGAGATAGCATGTATAGAAAACGAAACCACTCCAAATTTGGTTCATAACCAAAACGGAGGCATTGAATTTGAAACCCAACGAGTTTCCGAAGGGCATTGGGTGTCAACTGGGTTAAAGATATTTCGTAAAAGGTCAAAACATCCAGCAAAAATTGGGTGAAGGGAATTCTAACACCCGAACGAAAAGTCTGTTCAAAAACAGTAATATACCCATCTGGAGGATTTTGAATTTGATTGTATTCATTACCAGGCATGCGGAACTTTATTTGATCCCTTGGCATATTAAACCTCGACCTTAAGAATTTTAACCAATTGGAACAAAATTCTGGTTCATTATTCGCCATAGGTGCATCCTTACCAGCCATTTCTACCCTTTAGACAAAACTAAACCTAAACTGAGGTAATAGGGAGAAAGACAAAGGAACAGATCTGCAAAACACAGCACAAAAGAAAAACACAAAAAGGAAAGAGGGAGCAATCAATGGTCTATCAGAAAAACAAAAGCCTTCGGCCAAATAGAGTAAAAAGGTTAAATAAACCAACCTCGCGTTCTGCTGCAGACCCTTCGGCGAACGAACATCTCCACCAGAGCAAAGAACAACCACCAGGAGGCCACACAGAGATTAAAAAAGATATATGATCTTTCTAGAGAGCTAAAATAGGAAATGCAAAAGTGAAGTGGAATGAACACTTACTCCTCCCTCTTACAGAAAGCAAGAACTGGGCTTCGTCAAAATTTTGATGACCAACGGTCCATAGCTCAACAACTAGGATATTCCATCAGAATATGAAACATCCCTCCACCTCAATGCAACAAAAACATCAGAATTTGGAACGCTCCATCCTCATCATTATGGCTAAGTCATAATTAGGATACCCTATTGATGCAACGTAACCCCCTCGAAAGTCAGAATCGACGGCAAGAAGGAGCAGTGGGGAATGGCATCTCCTACCAGCTTTCTACAAAATTATCTGCTGGCATTTCCTTAAACCTGCATGCAGAAAATAAACAATTACCTTAGCAGCCACTACAAAGGATCCTTGTAAATAGAAAATTTTGTTTCTAAGCTTATGACACGAGAAATGATTTAGCCATACCCCATTTGAGGAAAAATCATCTCAAGTTATGCAGGTATAAAACTAATATGCAAATAATGGCCATGAAGTTGTGAATTGACATTTAATCACTACAAATGTATGTTCTGCGGATAATAATATCAATTTTTGCAAGCTATTTAATCACTTGTGAGTTGTGGCTCATAATATCAAGAAGGAATAACTGAGCTAGTACTTCAGCCCAATTGCAACAGGATCACAGAATGCACAACCACTACACAAAAAATGTCCGCAAAAGTCCTGCTCCAAAGGTGAATATATAAAAATAACCACTGTTGCGCGTCCACACAAACAAATTAAAGAACTACTCACTTTTAAGGCGCAAAAACTACTCAACCATTTCACTAAGCTCCATTAGATTTTCACTGCAAGATATGAAAAAAGTTTAGGTTTAAAAACACTACCATAAAATTTTCTTGTGAAGACTACAGAACCTTGAGAAACCGCCACACAAATAAATCCAATTTCTTACTTAGAAAATTCGACACCAGCCACACAAATAAAAAAAAAAAGAAAAAGAAAAAGAAAAATGAAAGTGAGACAGCATTCTGCAGCCACAATTAACGAAAGGGGATGTTAAAATTACCTAGCAAGAATCGAAGAGTTATCAATGCCGGAAGAGGGCGGTGGTTAGCTGCGCAGCGAAGGCGGAGTGATCAAAATCAGAGGGTAGGGAAGTCTAGTACTGGTGGCGGTAGAGGCGGAGCAGCCAAGCGAGTGGCTTTCTACTGTCGAGGTGGAGGCAGGGCAGCAGAAAGAAAGCCTGAAGGCTGAAAAGTAAAAAGTAAAAATGGGCCGAAACCGGGGTAATCCGGTTTTTACCGGTTCGGTTGATCTCTTTATTTCTTTAGAATATTTTATATTACCATTTTTTTTCCCTCAAAGATCGACATACAAAAATCTACCTCTGTAAATTAATAATTTTGACACCATGAAACGTTATTAATTTATTGATATTATTTAATCGATGAATTAATAATTTCTTAATTTATATAATTTTTTTTATTATCAATAAACATAAATATTGATGAATTTAATGTGTATACAATATTAGTTTCTATTGGTTTAGTGTATATTAGAATTAATAACATCCAATGTATATTGCTGAATTGAACTACTCCAGTACTATATAAATTTAACATGGAGATTTTTAAAATAATATCACACAATGATTTCTCATCTAAAAGATTTTTAAAGAAACACTCAAAGTAGCAACGACTCTTCACAAATTATTGTTATAGTTTGAGAATTCGATACCGAAACTTTTGGATGCAATTATAAAATTTCGAGATAAGATTCACCTAAATTTAGGGCTTAAAGTTGTGAATAAGAATGATAATGAATTTGATATATAGTAGATTGGAATCAGAACAGGTTTGGTGGTCATTTTAAAAATGTTGTTTGGTTTAGTCTCTGGATTGGGTATGAAAATACATCAAACACCATTTTTACCTTTAAAAGTATAATTAAGCTAAGTTATACTATATGATAACTTCATCAGTAATATGAGCCCTTATTTTCCAAACAATTAAATAAATATTTTAGTATGTTATCAAGGCTAGGAAAAAAAAAATTGTAAAACCTTATAGTATTTGCTTTAATGGTTTAAAGTAGCAGCTTTTTTAAAGATATTCTTTTATTTATAAAAAACTGTGAAATATAGATAAGGTAGACAAGAGATAGAAAGAGAGTCACAAATGGGGAAAAAAAAAAGTTTGAAAAAAAAAATAAGAGAAGGGAAAAACATAAAAAAGAAGAGTCAAGTTGGACTGAAATCGAAACCCACCGCCACGGGTGGTGGGCTTAGACTTAATATGATTTCTAATTATCTGGGTTTTATTACTAAATTTTCATTTCTAAACCCACTAACCAAACAACAATATATCTTTTCTGTCATTTCATTTTTTTCATTTTCAAACCCACATAGCAAACACCCTAAATACTAACAACAATAAATAAATAAATAAATAAATAAATATATATATATATATATTAATAAACTGTCCTAATTACATTTGTAATTTTTGAAGATTAATAATTTATGATATTGATATGACCATATATTTATATAGGATTTTTTTTAAAAAAATTATTATCTTATTATTTTGTTAAAATTTGTAATTTTTTGAACTGGTCCGATTTGAGACCAAAGAAAAACATTATTTTTGAAAAATTTATTAATTTATAGAGGTTCTATGGTATATTGAAAATATTTGAGGTTTTTTTTTTTTTTTTGGAGGAAAGGTAAATGATTTATTCCACCAAGAATTCCGGCTCAAAAACCGGTAAAGATCGGACCACAAGGTGATGGTGTTTCTGTTCACATCATAATACAACCCATGAGTGGGCGCTAGGAATTTCCTCCCCAAAGGGAGGAAATTCCTAGTGAAAGAAACTCTCAAAACCCTAGGAGGGAAAGACACATTGGAGCATATTCATGTTAAACATACATCAAACAAATGGGGTATACCCCATGTAACATACATCACAAATGGGGCATACCCATATAAAAACATACAGCAATCCAAAATTTTCTATCTATTACAATCATCAGTACATTAGTCCCAAATCCTAATGGAGGTTCTTCCTTGTCTTCATCAGCTGAAAATAAGTAAGTCTGCCCAAGTGTCGGGTAGCCATCCACACTCATCATAGGAACGGATAAATATCAGGATCATGAGTACATGTAAAACTACTTTTGGTAAGTAGTCAACCATTACCGGATTTGATAAGCCTTTACCGGACACCGGTCAGCCGGGCTAGGATGACTTTCCCGTAGTCATCTACGTAGTGGTCTGTACCACCAACCCCCTTTTAAGCAAAGGGGCAGCTGTTACCGGGTTCTTGCCTTTACCACTTTCCGGTAGCGGTGGGCTAGGGAGCCCTTACCGTGGACTCCAACGTAGTGGTTTGTACCACTATTTCCTTTTTTAGCAAAAGGACAGCTATTTTCGGAATTGATTTGCCTTTACCACCTACCGGTATAGGTGGGCTAGGTAGTTGCTTAACCGCCAACTACTGCGTTGTTCCTGACATCCCCAGTTCGGGGTATAATTCATACATAATTCTACAAGTGTTAGTCTTGATAATCACAATAAGGGATTCCGGTCTAGTAGACACAGAGTCAAAAATAAGACTATTCCTGCATTTCCAAACATGGTAAACGGTTAGAGCAAATGCAATGAGAGATGCTTTAAACCGTTTCTTGTCCCTTCTGACCTCTTTCGTCACCCATTTCAGAGTACTTTGGATGGTTGTCATTCTTCTTGGAATATCTAACCATTGTCTAATTCTGCACCAAACATAGTTAGTAAAATCACAGGCAAAAAATAAATGTTGAATAGTCTCTTTTTCCTTACCACACAGAGAGCAATCTGTATTTATGTCCAAAAAGGTTAAGTTATTACATGTAGACAACCTACCTTTGAAACATAGCCACAATATAACAGAATATTTTGGGGGAATAAAATTTTTCCAAATATGCCCTGCCCAAAATGAAGCATTACCTTTGTCTCTCAACAAATCATAAATTTTACCAGTAAGAGAATTTCCTGTTACAGACTATTGAGTTATAGTTCTAATACATGCATCGGTCCCCCCCAATTTCTGAACAAGTATATCCCTAATACTAGCCAAAATTTTGAACATAGGAGAATCATTCTTATTAGGATTCCAGTCCCAAACTGATGCCCCTTTAAGATATGATCCATGAACCCATTTTATCCACAAACTATCCCTCTTCATGTGTATATCCCACAAATTCTTAAACATTAAAGCTTTATTCCAGAATGTCGGGTTCCTAATCCCCAAACCCCCTTCATTTTGTGGCACACACACATTTTCCCACGCAACCAAAGGTCGACTCCCACCCCAAAAGAATTTCATACATTGGCTTTTAACTCTATCTAAGATACATGCGGGCAGAGTTAAATTTTGAAGCCAAAAACATTCAACTTCTTGGATAACAGATCTAATCACTTCAACCCTTCCTGCATATGACAAAGTCACTGTTTTCCAGGCATTAAAGATATTAGAAATCTTATTCAAGAGAGCATTATAATGTACAGTGTTCAACTTATGGGCCGCTAGTGGCAACCCCAAATATCTTACAGGAAATGTAGCAATAGGAAATCCAGCAACATCAAGGCATCTCTGTAACTCCATACTTGCCATTCCTGCAGTGAATATCTCTGACTTGTCCGGATTGAAAGCCAAACCAGACACCGTTCTAAACTTTTCCAAGCAATTCTTGAGGATAGATATCGATTGCTCATCCCCCCTTGCAAACAGAAGCAAGTCATCCACAAAGGCCAAATGCGAGATCTTTGAGTTCCCACACTTCGGGTGATAGTTAAAGTCTTGCTCAACACTCTTTTTAATTAGCCTCGAGAGATACTCCATGGCAATGGTAAAAAGAGCTGGCGACATAGGATCACCCTGTCTCAATCCTCTCTTCCCTTTGAAGTAGCCATGTAGGTTTCCATTGACTGAAATCGAGAAAGAGGTAGTTGTGACACACTGAGAGACCCACTGTACAAACACATTCGGGAACCCAAGTACCCTCAGCATGTTAAATAAAAAGTCCCAGGACACAGTGTCATAAGCCTTTCGTATATCTATCTTCATCATGCACCTGGGTGAGATCCTTTTCCTTGTGTAGTTTCTTATAATCTCCTGCGTGAGATAAAAATTGTCTGACATATTCCTTTCCCCAACAAAGGCTGCCTGTGCTTCATCAATAATGTGGGGAAGTACTTTTTTCAATCTGCCAGCCAATATCTTGGTGATCACCTTGTACACTGTATTACAACAAGAAATGGGTCTGAAATCTGAAACACTAGGTGCATGAGCCTTTTTTGGAATGAGAGCCACCACAGTATGGTTAATCTGCTTGAGTAACCTTCCATTCTGGAAAAACTCCATAACCGCCTCTTGCACCGTATTACCAACAATATCCCAATTTCTCTTGAAGAATCCTGCCGGGTAACCATCAGGCCCTGGAGCTTTATCATCATTAAGAGAGAAAGCAGCCTCTTTTATCTCTTGCAAGGTAATTTGTTCTGCCAACCTTATCTTGTCATCATTCAGTACACATCTTTCAGCCCTAATCATGTCTTCATCAATGTCTTGCACACCATCCGATTGGCCCAAGAGGTTTTGGAAGAATTTAACAAACTTCTCTCCCAGTTCTTGCGGCGAGGAAGTTGGCGTGCCATCTTCTTTCTCCACCGCCACAATATTATTCTTCAGGTTATTCTTTTTGACCAACCCATGAAAATATTTGTTACATCTATCTGAAAGCTTCAAATGCATTGCTCTAGCTTTTTGTGCTAGAAATGATCTTTCAGCTTCCATTAGAAACTTTGCTCTCTTCCGAAGTTGGGCTTCTCTTTCGACATATTGATTGTCCGTCGGGTTACTGACCAACCTCTCTCTTGCAGCTTCCAATTCCTCCACCGCACGTTTTGCCTTCTCTGCAATGTGGTGGAAATGCAACCTGTTCAAACCTTTCAGCGGAATCTTCAGCTGGCTTAATTTCTTGCAAAGAATATACTGTTTACTACCTCTCTCCCACCTCTGCCAAACCTCTTGAATCAATTGCCAAAAGTCAGAATGCTGCATCCACATATAGTAGAATTTGAAAGGTTTGTTGCCTTTAAAATCCCTCTGCAGTATAGAAGCAATGACAGGTGTATGATCCGATAATGGCCCTTTTGCTCTGAAATCTGCGTGACAATGTAAGTCCATATCCTGCCATTCTTGATTGATTAGGAGACGATCCAACTTGATAAACACACCCTTCCTGGCCCAAGTGAAATATGCCCCAGTGGAGTTAGCATCTCTCAGTCCTAGTTCTTGACAAACCTCCCTCAGATCTTTAAGACAGTAATATGAGGGAACCACTCCCCCTTTCTTTTCCACCACTTCTTTGCAGCAATTAAAATCACCTAAAACCATCCAAGGAAGGTTTAGGTTATCTCCCAACCTCCTCAGTTCATTCCATAGAAGTCTTCTTTCTACAACCGTATATAACCCATAAACAAAAGTACAAATAAAATTTAATCCGGAGGATGCACTCATAGTAACTATTTTGTTGTAATTTTTCATAGCAAGTAATATGATATGCATTTAGTGGATGCACTTTTGCAAGACAATAATTAATAACACAATTCATAATACATGAGCTGACATGCAATATTTATTCGTCAATAATAACGTGATATTATCAATTATTTCATACAATTTTCCAATTTTCAAATATTAAACCAACAAACGCAAAATACAAAATACATAAAAATAATAATAATCATCATCGTCATCATCATGATAAAGAACTTTACAACAGGGGCATAGTTTTGCCCAACTTTCAAACAAGAACATATCTTATTATAATGAAGGACTCACAACCTGCTACTTCCTTAAGTGTGTAAAATTTTGATACTGCAACAAAACGACAACTATTATATGTTGTATCCTGTTGATGATATATGATACTTCTTCCGTATCGAAAAATCCATTTTATAATATTGAAAACAGAAAAAGTACACGATACGAATGATGACCTACCAATCTAATTAAGAGTTGAAGGTTTAAAAAGATGGGCAAAAACGATGATGAAGATTCCCAACAAGTATACCGCACTGGACATAACCATGAATGGAGTGGGAAGGACTCCAACAATTGACACCATCAAAGCTATGGAGGCGAAGAGAATCCCGACATGCACCGCCACAACTGATGCCCGCTTGTAAATGGAACGGATGTACACAGACACCAAGAAAGAAGAAAAAGATGTTACCAGAGCCATGAACAGAAGCATCTGGGACCTGTGGGGGAGAGATGGGCTGCCGTAATTTGGAGAGCTTGAAGAGTGGCACTAATGGCTGCAAAACAAACTCCGATCACCACTAATGACCATTGCAGCCGCATCATCTCATTCTCAGCATCTACGTGATGATGATTTGCCCTTGTTTCCGCAGCTGCATGAGTAGCAATAGTCCCGAGCTCAAGGGAGGAGGCCGGAGGCAGCGGTGGTGGTGGTGGTGGTGGTGGGCAGTTTGACACCCAAAGGTTGAGGTTTTCCATGGCTATGTTGAAGATATTTGGGAAGAAGTTGATAATAAGGCTGAAATGGCTCCCCATTAATTGCTTTCCCCTCCCGGCCTGAGTTTAGATTCTAGGAAGAGTTCCTTCCTACTTCATAATAATTCTCTTCTTCAGAGCATACGGGTCAATTGATATGAGGATAACGAATGAAAAAAAAAAAAATACAAGTTAATTTAACATGAAACAATTCATGGGATAATCAAAAATATCTCAAATATAGTAAAAATTTGGATTATGAACCATTTTGAAACAGTTTTTTAAATTAAATATATATATATATATATATTTCCAAATTAAGAGACTATATAAATACAAAAATAACTGCTACGAAACTTAGAAGCTCGAAGATGTATTTAGTCTATGATTTCGTCATGGACTCATACTGTGGTCAAACAGAATCACAGATTACATATATTTTAATTGCCGGTTGGTTGAAGTGTCTGATATCACTCTACTACTTTTTCTTTTTCTTTTTAAAAAATAACACTAAATAAATTGGGTCAATTCCTTCAAATTAGGGGACTTTATAACTCTTGCACCGATGTACATTCATATTCATATTAGGGCATGTTCGTTTTCGTTTTCATTGTATTGTTTTTGTTTGTATTTTTATTTTTACAATAAATTTAATTAGTATGGGCATGTTCTTTTTGACGGGTTTGAAAATAGTTTTTGAAAAATAATTTTATAATTTAAAAAGTGTATTGAAAAATGTGAAAATGTATAGCTGAATAGTAAAAAATTATATTAAAAATGATGAAAAATAATTATAATATATTAATTTTAGTTACTGTTGAAACCAAAACTAAAAGAACAGACTAATCATTTTCTATCATTTCCAATACAACATTTTACATTTGCAATATACTTTTTAAATTGAAAAATTATTTTTCAAAACATGTTTTATAATCTGATTACAAACAAGCCCTAAATCATTACAAGCGTATTATTTTTTCTTGGTTGGAATTACAAAAATGAAGTCCTGAACTATTTCCCATTGCGTAAAAACATTTTTCATTGCGATCAAAATTTATCAACTAATCCACAGGATTCTGAAACCTGTAAAAATTTTATTCAGATAAATTGAATAAATTGCGTTTACTTGAGTACAGTAAAACTACGTTACCTCTTGATATTTTGAGAAATTACCATTATCTCGTGAATGTTCAAAATTTGTTCAGATAACAAAAAAAAGTTCATAAGATTTGTGTTTGTTTTGGGCAGAGTTGCAAAATATACCAATGAGATGATGGTGTTATTAAAGCACAAAGTTACAATAGCCCCATAGATGCTAACTCAGCGCTTAGTACCACCAGCATTAGGCGACGTGATCAGTCATGGGTAACTTTACTCAACCGCTGTGGGGGAAGACACAAATGCACTCTTTATCTAACATTATGGGTAATTTTGCTCTAAAATAAAGTTCGAAGGTAAATTTACTCCCTGGAGAAAATGTTAGGGCCAATTGCACCTCTGCCCTTTGTTTTTCAGACTAGCAGGGGGCGACGGTGATTTGACCAGACTATAATGAATTTATTATCATGCTGACATGAACCTGAGTTCTACCCAACTTTCAAACAAGAACCTTAGAACTCAAGGATACATATGTGAAGCCTTTAGAACAGATCCTGTTCAAATAAGGTCAGTAACCAATTAACTCTACAACATGGATTTACACTTACTTCCTCAAGGTGTGGAAATTTGTTACTGCAACAATATAACAACGTTTGATATGATGATGCATCATTTGGCAACACATAAATACCATCATAGAGCCTTCAAGGATCAAGTTAAAGCTTATTCTGTAGCCTTGGAGAAGAATTTGTGAAGGGACAAAGAAAACTAGTTATTATATCAAAATCAAAGAGAGAAAACTGTGCATCTGTAGGCAGATCAATCTCTATTTTATCTCATACTCCGACCATATTTGAATCCACTTATCAGTTTTCAGGAAACAAATAACGAAGTGACCAGACCAGACTATTCAACGATAAAGGCTCTCAGATCTCAGATTCTCAGCGATCTCAGTTTCCCACCGATCTCCATTCTCAAGCAGCTTTTCCTTGTCGTATAATAGCTCCTGTTGCAAGCAATAAGTTAGTGGCTACATTTTTATGGATTGGTGACTCCAACTAATTAATTCATCAAATATTCTAACCAACCTCGTGAGTTTCAGTAGCAAACTCGAAATTAGGTCCTTCAACTATGGCATCAACAGGACAAGCTTCTTGACAAAATCCGCAGTAGATGCATTTCGTCATGTCAATGTCATATCGAGTAGTTCGACGGCTCCCATCTTCACGCTCTTCTGCCTCTATCGTAATCGCTTGAGCCGGGCATACCTATCACAAATGCAATATCAACTAAACAGGCAAATGCACAGTGAACACAAATCAAAGAACATCAGAGCTTTTGGATTTTCAGATAGATGTGTTCTTTGATCATGAAATGTGTTAAAAGTGTTCTTATTCTATTTTAATCAATCGCAAGCCAACTCAATTTTTCACGTCAAGTAGAGGACTGAGACAAGGCGATTGGCGATCTGTTATCGTCGTATTTGTTTATAGTGTGCTCAGAAGGTTTATCCACGTTAATATAAGGAAGGAGAGATTGGAGCTATGGAATGGTGTTAAAGTGGGAAGGCTTGCGAAGTTTGATTAAAGGGAGGGAATTACTGAACAGGGAAAGTTGGAGAGTTGGAAATGAGAGGAAGATAAATGTGTGGAAAGATCCATGGCTTCCATAACCAGCCTCTTTTAGTCCCCCTTAAGAGGTTTATTGGGCACAGACCAAACTTGATGGTGGCTCAATTAATAAATTATGAGTAGGTGGTTAGAAGATCTGTTAGCGTAGTTGTTTTTTACATCGGACTCAAAATTGATTGCCGTATTCCTTTATCTATGAGTTGGCCGAAGGATGAACTTTATGGCACTATACAAGCTCAGTGGATTACTGAAAAATCAGCCTATCACTCGGCTTTAAGTGTTAAACATGTTCTGGATAACAGGGGGAAGCTATCTTCCAAGGATAAAGCTGCAAAGTGTGGAAGAAGATTTGGAGACTTGGAATACCGCCACAAATGATGATGCTCATTCGGAAGGCTTGTAGGGGAGTCCTACAAACAAAAATGAATCTGAGAAAAGGGAGGCTGGTAAATGATGGATTGTGTTACTGGTGTGAGGCTCATATCTAAACAGATAAGCATATGATGTACAAATGTAATTGGGTGAATGTAATTTGGCTACAATTTATGGAGTTTTGAAGCATTACAGGCATGCCTCAAAGTTTTTTGATTGGTTCTGGAGATTAATTCATATTTGTGAAAATCAATTTCGATAAGAGCATACATACAAGTAAAAGCTTGGTTTGCGGAAATTATTAGAAATCATAATGGGGGATTATTGGGACGAGTGATAGAAGGGGGCATGCTTAATGTGTAGCTTTATTGAAGGTGCTGGGACACGGGGTCAATCACCTGCATTGTGGAAGGTGGTGCACTCAATGTTATCCAACATGTAAATAGGAACAAAGGGATTAAACTCTAATTGGGCACCTAACTGGTGATAAAAGAAATATGATGAATTTTGATTGGATTAAAGTATGTTACGTAAACCGAAAGTATAATAGTATCGCTCATGTTGCTTGACATGCTAGGAATTTATATGTTGGTTTTGTGGTATGAAGAGTTTTCATAGCTGCTGCTTACGCAGATCTATGAGTGAAATAAACTTCTGTTGTCAAAAAAATAAATAAAGAAAGAAAATAAAGAAAGAGAACACAATCATCCAACACAAGCAAAGTCCTATCTGCACTTAGTTCAATGAATAAAACCACCATGTTAATAGGAGGGAAAGACAAATACACACAAGGACAAATTGGACAATCATAAGCTTCAACTGTTTGAATAGCCTAAAGCCAAAGTGAGGTTCAAGCAACAAATGAGATTCTTTAAAAACTACCATAGACAAACATAGGCCTTGAATATTCTTGCAAAAATTACTGACTACCTTAGACAAACATAGACCATGAATATTCTCAGCAAGAGCTGCGAAGTTTTCATTAAGACTAGACTAGCTCTGCATGTTGTTTGACAAGAATTGTGCAAATGTGTCTCAAGAGATGTTAACTAATAAGTCCCCATATCAGGAAAGGAAAACAAACTGTGATAAGTACTATGTATAAGTCAGATCAAACAAAGAGAAAGAAATAACACAACACATTGAAGAACATAACTAATTTAACAAAATCAAAATGAGACATACAAAATAAAAATAAAGTACTCACAGCTTCACAAAGTTTGCAGGCAATGCAACGTTCCTCCCCAGTTGGATATCGTCGCAGAGCATGCTCTCCACGGAAACGAGGGCTCAATGGACCCTTCTCAAATGGATAATTGATCTGCAAAAAAAATATATACACATTTATTTTTATCCCAGGTGGTCAAAGTGACTAAGGAAAATACTGTTCAAGTATTAGAAAAAGGAATATCTGTGCTTCGACAAATTAAGGTATCCCCTGAGAATATTAGAAGCAAGAGAATTCGACCAGAATATTGGACTCATGTGAGAAACTAGGTGCGGTCACAATCAGGGTGTCATTTACTATTCCAGCAATAAGTACTGAACACCAACTCATTTGTATGTCATTTAGGCCCTGTTTGGTAAGTAGATTCAAGTCATGGTTTGAGTCTCATTTTGATTTTATAATAGTTTTTCGTCATTCCCAATAAGCCTTTTTACATTTCCAATAAACCTTTCTACATTTCCACACACCTTTTTACATTCCCAATGTAATTTTAATATTATAAAATCAAAATGAAACTCAAATCATGGCTTAAGTCTACTTACCAAACAGGGCCTTAATTATCTTAAATTTCCATCTTTTTTAATTTTAGGAAGAGGAGGCAAGGGGGCGGAGATATAAGTCCAATTAACATTTTTCACTATTTATTTCTAAACCATTTACCTTTTTTTTGGTTGGTTATAATAATGCCATTTCCTTTGTGAAGAGGAAGAAGATGATAAAGGGATACATATTGCATGCTATGGAAAAGATGAACACCAGAACACTTACAGTAACTTTCTTCTCGAAGAAGTACTTCAGTGTCAGTGACAGACCCCGAACCATTTCCGTCAGAAATAATGTATTGATGCTCCTTTCAAATACTGCAGCCGATTATGCATAAGATAAGTGTTCAATAACCAAAACAAATCGAGCTATCTCACAAAGATTTTACCAGAATTCCAGTCCTTGGATAGTTCTCTAGCAAGCTGCTCTCTTTCTTTATCATCTGCATTTTCAAACATGCAAAATGTTCAAGAATTACAACACCAATGGGCAGCATTAATGCACAAATAACCAATAATCATCTTCATAAAATAAAATAAAATAAAATAAATAAAATAAAGAAGAAACAAATGGAACCATAACTATATTTAATGGGTGAATAAAAGGTTTCATAGGCATCCATCTCATGCAAACCATCTAAAATAGTATATTGAACGACATTCATGACCTCAATACCAACATGAGAATATCTAAGGGCTACTAAACAAGCTTATGCACGATGGCATTTTTCTTTCAGTTTCAACAGCTGTCAAATAAAAGAAAAACCCCTTCATATGCACATACTGAAGGGTCAATAACTATCACAACACAAAGATTTTCTTCAAAGACAAATTTGCATATCAATAAGATAATGGTGCAACAAAAGTTAAATAAAGCTTGATATCAAAATTGCAGATTTGCAGTAATCCAATATAATTGACACCGCACGGTTCCATTAGAAGAGGTCCACTTTCTAATAAACCCTTCTGATGGAAGGGAGGGAGTAATATTTTGCACGCCTTTGTCCTCCTGCAGCTTGCCAAACATCTCACTTGGTAATAAGTCATCAGAACAAGATCAAGATACAGTAGAATACTTTATCCCATTTTTCTGATACTACTTCCACTTCTGATCAGATTTATAAACAAATCCACTCTATACCCTACATAGCAAACTCTGCAGTGTATACGTTAATATGAATAAACAGAGAGCCAGATGCAGTGATACCTTTGTCCGTAGAAAAAGACTGCTTGGTGGCAAAGGAGCGAGACCCACTAACATAGCGATTCGGGTCCTGCCACACTTGTCCAGCTGCAGCCTGTAAATTCAATCCCAAAAAAAACCACATGTCAACATAAACATCTCCGATGCAAACCTTATATTCAGAAATGATAGATAAATTAACACCCAAAAATATTTGATCAAACCCCCAAAAAAGTCCAAATAATATATCTGAATCTAGTATTTCACCAATGAAGAAATTTGCAGCTCTAATGTGGCCATAAATTCGAATTAAACCAACAATTATTTGGAAGAACACAAATTTAGGGTTCCAAGAGATTCAGTAATCATTATACAGAAAAAAAAAAAAATCAGTAGCACTAAAAGTAAGCAAAAACATTAATCTGAGAACGGATAAAAAAAAAACAGAGCTTACGAGCTGACGAGAACGAAAAGCGGCGAGCGATTTGCGAGCAAAAATGGAGGCCATGGCCGATTTACGAAGTGGCGCGTGGTGGATGGGTGTTCAGCTGTGGCCTATGAAGCTTTTAGAAGTGAAGTCGTGTCCTGTGTAATCCACGCATACCGTGCCACACGTCGATTGTTGCACCCGAGGTCCTGATACATATTTGCATTTGGAGGATAAAAACTATTGTGAATCTCCGTAAGGTCCCTTAGGTTGGTGATAATTACGATAACTTCCGGCAACAAATTTAATTCGAAAATCAAAATTGAATAATTATTATAAGATAAAACATTAAAACTAAAACCAAAACCAAAATATTGATATTTCGAATTTTTCTTTTAAAAGAAAATTAAAATGAGTATTGGATTTTTGGCCTTTTCTAAATAATGTGAAAAGAATTGTGGCGAGTGTTTTTAGTTTTCAAATATAGTATTGATTTTAGTACATTTCTTTACATTTTTCTAATTTTGTTTTTATTTTTTGGAAAATAATATAAAGAAAATGGAAAGATCTCATAATTAGTCCATTTTCTATATCTCGTTACACTTGTGATCCTCTTTTTTCATGTGTTTGTACTTTGTAGGTCATTTGGGGTTAAAATATAATTTTAAAATTTATGCCACCATCCCTAAAATGACTTACAATATTGGCTATTGTCTGTCATAAAAATTAAAAGTGTCAATACATAATAGAAAATAGACCAAAAGTATAATGAGCGTATCAAAAAGAGACCAAAAGTGTCATTTTCCCATAAAGAAAATTAGAAAGAATAGTATGTTACTCATTATGTTTCCCATATATTTTTGTTTCAGTAAAATAGTAAATTTTCTATATTAGTGGAATGAAGACCAATTAATTATAGTATATGTTGTACTTTAAATTTCAAAATAAATTATATATTTTTTAGATTGAACTATTCTAATAAAACGAATAAAAAATATAACTTTATGGAAAATTTGTTTCTTTACATAGTTTTGTTTTTTTTTTTCCTTCTTTTTTCCCCCATAAACTTTAAATTTTGTGCATATTAGCGGACCAACATCCTGGATATTTTTAAGCCCCAACTCCATTTGCTTGCTCCTTTTGAAGTCTTAAACCCCAAACAGCTCAACCCACCACTAAGTCCTCCATCAAGCCAACCTCTCACCCCCAAATGGCCACCGCGGCCTTCTCCGGTGGTCTTGTTACACGGCCAAATCCGCACTACCCAATCTCTCCGAGGCACAGCTGCTTGATTGTAAGGGCTTTTCTCGTCTGCTCTCTTCCCCTTTTGCTTCATATTCCGCCTTAAACATCAGCCACCCACATTATAGCACGTTTGTATGATTTGTCTGTGTGGAAATTGGTTCGCTAATTTACTTGTAAATTGAAGAGAAAAATCGATACTTGGAATCAAAATGGCATGTTTTTATTTAGTGGGTTGTGTTTTGTTTGTGGTTGTAGAGGTGTAATGTGGCAGAGCCATTGAAGTTCAAGGATAATGGCAAGCCAGTGCTGCCCGTCATCAATGGTGAGCAGACGGCGTCTTTTCCCAGCTTTCTGACTTCCCTTCATTCTCAGAGAATCCCAAATCAGAAAAATGATATCAGGCTTAAGATATTCTCTGGAACTGCCAATCCTCTACTTTCTCAGGTAATGTAATAGGTTTCCGAATTTCAAATTACTTGCATGCATTGTTCTTGTTAAATGTCTTACAGTTACACCAAAGTAAGCGCTGGGTTTTGGGATTTTTTATTTTTTTTTTATTTTTTATTTTAATCTGGCGGGTTTTTGGATTGTTGTGATTTACATTGTCAAGATGTCGTTTAGGAAGCACTGATCCTGTCAAAATGTGCAAGTTAATGAACCAATTTGGACTTTTTATTGACATGCAATGAAGGAGCCTTAGTCCTTTCTGATAGTATGGCATTGAGAGAGAGAAAGAGCTAGTTATGTAATAATTATCTTCTTCCTTCAACCTTATATGAACATTTTGTTAACTTTCTGATGAAAAGATTCAATTTTTGGTGTTGAAACCACCGTGGCTTCTTCTTTCCACTCACTGAAAATTGTCTTCTCTGTTGATTTCAAGTATTCTTATGTCAATATTTTTGCATTTATTCCTGGTCATGTCATTTGTCATTTTAATGTTTACTGCTTTCTTATAGTTGCATTTGAATAATAGCAATGGATAGAATGGGTCAAATTTATGGAGTTTTGGTGCATTACGAGTCTGGATCTTGCATATATCACAGGAAATTGCGTGCTACATGGGTTTGGAGCTTGGAAAGATCAAGATAAAACGCTTTGCTGATGGCGAGATATATATCCAACTACAAGAGAGTGTTAGAGGATGTGATGTTTATCTTGTGCAACCAACCTGCCCCCCTGCAAATGAAAATCTCATGGAGCTCTTGATAATGATTGATGCTTGTAGAAGGGCTTCTGCGAAGACCATTACTACCGTGATTCCTTACTTTGGATATGCCAGGGCTGACCGTAAGGTAACTTTGCACCATAATATAGCTAAAGTTATGTGGAAGGGCTTATTACCTGAAACGATGTATCAAATAGAAAATTGGGAAGGATATAAAAGAAGCAAATGTGACACTATCTTGGAATTCTTATGACCAACTAGAGATGAGGTACCCGGTGCATGTTGTGTGATTGTCTATTTCATTTTACCAATGGTTAGATTTGTAAAAGGTCAAGAACTGGTAAATGTCAAAGTAATTAGAGCAGCCACAAGAGGGTCGGGTGTGTATATAAGTGCTGTCACACAAACAGAATAATTAAATTCTGTTAAATGGTTTGACTTATGAAATATTAACTGTTGACAAAATTAGATAACATGAAAAGTAATATAAGGAGAAGCCTTATTAGATTGACCGAGATGCTTAGATAGATAGCTCGTATTTTTCTATACAATTCAATTGCTCACTATAATTAGGAGCATCTGCTTGTATTGCAGACTCAAGGTCGTGAATCCATTGCAGCAAAACTTGTAGCAAATCTGATTACAGAAGCTGGTGCAGACCGTGTTCTGGCTTGTGATCTTCATTCTGGGCAGTCAATGGGCTACTTTGACATACCTGTGGATCATGTGCATGGACAGGTACTAAGATCTTGATAACATAGGGCATGAATGTCTCTATCCTGATCAGAGCCGTAAAAACAGGATATATTTCTAACTTGGTTGAAATATGCTTGGCTAGAACATGGTTATTACTGATTAGCTTCTCACTGCAAATACAAACCCTGCAGCCTGTCATACTTGATTACCTTGCCAGCAAGATAATCTGTTCTGATGATTTGGTTGTGGTATCACCGGATGTTGGTGGAGTTGCAAGGGCAAGAGGTTTTGCCAAAAAATTATCTGATGCACCTCTAGCTATTGTTGATAAAAGGCGTCATGGACATAATGTAGCTGAGGTTAGTCATTCACAATGAAACAAGTCAGTATGCTATTGTGATGCTTGTTGGTTGTAATTGCTACTTCACTATGTTTCACTTGCAAATGAAAACCCCATAACAATTGCATGGATGTGTCAATTCTGTAGGTGATGAATTTGATTGGAGATGTTAAAGGAAAAGTAGCAGTTATGATGGATGACATGATAGATACTGCTGGTATGTATATTTTTCATCAAGCTTTTCGCTCACTTTTTCTTGTTTAGTTGACAAATCAAGAAAAGACTTATGGTTTACTGTTTTTGGCTTGTCTCAATTCCCATTAGGGTGGTATTGTATTTCTGGTGGATTTTTAATTATCAGGGTAATAACCATTTCTTGTGACTAAAAAGGTGAAAGAAAGGGGAAGATGAAGAGCTGCATTTGCTTAATTTTATTTTCTCGAGAGCATATGATGTACTGATTTTACACTTCCTTTGTATGATTTAGAAGACACTGATGAATATGTGGACATGGTTGGCACCAAAATGCCAAACTTAAATTTACCTTTTGTCATGATTGCGTATTTGGTAGCTGATTCATGCATGCCTTATGTGTGGTGGATAATGCCATGATTGTGTCATTATAATTTTGTTAGCTAGTTCAAACATGCCATGCATGGAAGATAACGCCTTGATTCTTCTTTTTATCTCGTGCTAATAGCGGGCTATATGTTTTCTTTCCCTGGCTTTATTTGATTCAAAAATAGTTTGCAACCGAACAGTGAGTACCAGTCTGCCCTGTACTTGTTGAGTATTAAGTCAATTGATTATTTGCCTGAGAAAATCTTCAAAGTGTACCCTTTTTTAGAAGTACACTGAAGTTCACACTCTGCCTTCGATTAATGATTCGTCTGGCAGCAAATTGAAACTTGGTAATAGTTTGTGTATTAGCTACAGGCCTCCCTAAAGTCTGATTCTCAGAAGATTGTTTTCTAGTCTCACTGAATTTCTTAATCTGTATAATGTATTGAATATTTTGATGCGTTGATGATTTACAGGCACTATTACAAAAGGTGCAGCCCTATTACATCAAGAAGGAGCTAGGGAAGTCTATGCATGCTGCACTCATGCCGTGTTCAGGTATACCCATCCTACTGAATAATGCACCATTGTTTATGTTGTTGTTAGGACGGCCTAAATACAAATCTTAAAAGTTTAGCATTTGCCTGAATATAGAGCGACAATCATCTTATTCATTTTGACCTTGAAAATATTCGCTTGTTCAAAAATGTCACCTATATTCTCAGATTTTGGATTATTGTGTGATACTTGACACGATGAATGTAAATTGGCTGCAACTTCTCATGACTCCTATCTATCATGGCTCAAAACTTTGCAAGTTAGTTGTGATTGTAAGCTGGGTTACGATCACATAATTCATTGAGATAATGATATAACTCTCAGTGCTCGATGCCTCAGGCTTATTGATGGTTTAGTAAACATTTTTATGTGTTTACCTTTTTCAGTCCTCCCGCAATAGAGAGGCTATCAAGTGGACTGTTCCAAGAGGTAATTGTAACGAACACCATTCCATTGGCCGAGCAGAACTATTTTCCCCAGCTTACAGTCCTATCTGTTGCAAACCTCTTGGGTGAGACCATATGGCGTGTTCACGACGACTGTGCTGTAAGTATTACTTTAACCAAATTTGAAACTTGTGTTTTTCTTTTCTTTAGGATATCACACATTTTTTCCCTACAATATTCAAACACCACTTGCTTTATTTTGGTTTTGTTTTTGGTTTCTGCTTCATAATGTTGGGTATATTCGTTGTCCTCATTATGAAGGACATGCTCTTCTCTATGCAAGATTATAGTATCAGAACAGTTTAGATTGCTGTTACCAAGCCGCCCCCCCACCCCCAAGACATTTTACTTAGTCCATTGCACCAGATGTTTATATTATAAAGCCTCCTACATGTTGCACCTTGTTCTTTGAACTCTTTCACTGGATTTTAACACTTGGTTTGTATATCCATTCAGAGGATTTGTTGTTGAGTTCCATATTTTTTACTTGTTCTTAATCTTTGAATGTCAGGGCGGCTTTGAACCGTATTCCAGCTTGGGAATAGATTGAGCAGTTCGGGAATTTCCAGCTTATGGTTTGGCTTCTCACTCTGGAGCAACATTGTTGATAGTAACCCCCATACTTTTGCAGCAGTGCGCTCTTTTCTTTTTGTTTTTTGCTTTATTTTTCGTTTTATTGGATGTCCCCGAAGCAATTTTCCTCACTTTTTTTCTTTTTTTTTTTTTCTTTTTTTGGGTGGCAAAATTGCTCCATGTACGAATACTTTCCTTAATGTACGTATAAATCTAGTCTTGACATCCCTATAAATAAATAACAGGGAGCATTGGTTATTTGCACAGGTTACCTTTTAGTATCCCAAACATTGTGTTCAATGGCTGTTCATCTTGTGTTGGTAGGATAATCAATTCCTTTTGTTTTTTTGGGTGTATCTTCATATTTACTTTTTCCTTGTTCAGAAAGAACCTTAACGCCAAACAAAGAACTTGTATATTTTAAAACGGAAAGTACATCAGATAAAATTGGAACGATACTAGTGTAAGTTAATGTTTGAAACATTAGTACTGTGCAACAATGTCAACTGTCAACCTAAATTCTGTGGACTACCTGTATTCACATTTCCTTGAACTTCATAGTCTTTGGCTCCTCCTTGTTTATCACCATCTCTCTTCATAAACTGAAAACCCATAATGTACCTGTACTCCCCAGTCCCGAGGCAACGCGAACAGTATCCCAGACCACTCCCGCCACAACTTTTGCACCTGCAAATGAACCAGAGATGGCGGTATGGTGACGAGAGTATATTCCATCGTATGTCAAGCTGCAGCCAGAACACAAAAAAATTCTAATATAGCTCACCATTTTGGCCATTCTCCCTTGGGAAGAATCGCAAGATGTGTGTAATTTGTCCTCCCTGTAAACATGCACGATAGAAAATTACCAACTGTAGAAGTGATAGTATTAGAAGGTGAACACAATGCCTTACAACAATCACCTAACAAGTTGAAACTAGATTAAAGTTGGTTCAGTTTCAGTGTTTTCTCGAGCGATTATTAGGTGGTAAAATCGATCCAGGACTGACCACCATCCTTGACAAGAAAGGGCAACTACGATGGGAAACAAATTTAGGGAAAAGAGCATAAGAGTAAATCAATACTCCTATGGTGGTACAACCGTTTATGAGTTAAGGTACAACTCTAAAGTGGATTTTTCTAACGGAACAGAGGGGGGTAGTATCTAAAAACTGGTGTTTTCATTGGAAGCCATTGAGGAATCTAGGCTTATCTGCGGCTTCATAATATTAAGAAACTTTTTCAGAATTCAAAACTATAACGCTAAAATCAAGTCCGGCTTCAGCAGTGTTGATGGGGGCATTCAATAATAAGAAAAAGATAGGAAGCAAATAACCTGTTCCACAGCAACCATGGCAATCAACTCTACCACTGCCTTTACAAACTACACAAGGTGGATCTGGCTTCTTTATTTGTTCTCTATGCACATTTGACTGCAAGAAAATGCACCAAAGATGCAACTTAAAAATGGATTGCTGATTATTGAGTCACAAGAAATCACCTATTCTGATTAATCAAATATTATGCATAAAGTCCTAATGCAATCAGCAAATGGAATTCAAAATCAAAATAGGGCACCTCACATCCAAAGATGCAGAACTCAGAGTAGCTTTGAAATTGGCAGTGCAAAATGCTTTTAGCACATCAACAGAGATTTAAAATAATCAGCCAAGTGCTGCTAAACAAGCTTCCCATCTAAAATACAAAAGAATGAAGCTATTTGTTGGGGTTCTACTAAAACTAGTTCTCATATACTAAAACTAATCTTTTAATAACATTCAATACAAAACTGTAACCATTATACAGCCCAGTGGTTTAAGAGTTTTTTTTAGCTCCTCACCACAAAATTGGGATTCATTCTCTCCCTGCCAATCCTCCATTTCCCACTTCATTTTTCCCATATCAACCAATTAGTGAATTCACATGTTACTGAAAAACCCATTCATCTCCATGCCATTCTCCAACTGAATAACCAATAAATTACTACAGTCGAACAGAATTTTATGGGCCAACTTGAAATTAATACGCAAAAAAATGGGGGAAAGAAAAATAATTCCTTCAGCAAACAACATTCATCGTAACAGAAGAAGAAAACAAGAGAATGTTTTTGTGTTTTTGAGTCATCATACCTCAGTTCTAACAACCCAAGATGGCTTTGAAACTGAGAGGACAGGCCTAGTGGTTGCAGAAACATTGTGAGTAGGTGGAGGAGATGCATCTTTAGCAGAATTTGTGGCTTCCAATCTAACGGCAGCGAGGAGATTCTGAGCTCTCAACATAGAATGGTATCTGGGTCAGTACTCCCGATGTCCCGCCGTCCAAGTTCCTCCGGTGGTGGTGCTCGACGGTGAATGGGTCTCAAGATAAGCGGAAATTACAGGCCAGCCACCTGCTTCGGCGGAATATGGTGGTGTCTCTCTTCGGATAAATGACCAGAAAGCGAAAATGAATTGACTTCTTGAAAGTAACCAAATTTATCATTTTTGTATCAAATTAAACAAAGGCGTGAATGATGGATGAGTAGGGATACGATGAAACGTAGAAGGAAAAAAGCACACAAATTCACGCTTCCGTATGACAGTCGAAGCGGGAAAATACCAAGAATTAAAGTACCATTCATAAGGTCGTGGGATATGCCCATTCTCTTAATTATTGGCAAATCAAACGACAAAAGTTTCCATTCAACATTCATCAATGCAAGATTGTAATCTGTAAGTTGAAGGCTTTGTAAGAATAGTCATTTTCTACTTTATCGTACGAGTATTAGTAATATTTTTGAATAGTATCACTCGTAACAACATATGTACTCACTTTTAAAGAGCATAAAAGAATAAAAACAAAAAAAGAAGAAAATACTCTTATACTCTTCATGGCATTAAAAAAATGAAAACAAAATTACTATTCATAAAACATAGCAATAATATTCTTGAAAAATACATGTGCAACTCGCTACTTTAAAAATTAATAAGTCAAAACAAAAACAATAAACAAAATTGCTACTGATGAAGAGTGTAGATTTCAGATTTCTTCTGCTGCAATGCTGCTTTACATTATCCATTTATTGCTCATCCTTGCTCACCCTTTCAAGGTAATTCTCCACTTTGTATTTCAAACGTTGTTGTCAGATCATACTTACATTTGAGACTTTGAAAAGCCCTGGGATCTCTGGGAGTACTCTCTTATCAATCTGGAGAAGAAAGAATCTTTTCTTTCCAGCAGCTTTGCAGGTGAGTCATACTCTGCAATTCTTCCTGTTCATCAATCAACACATATCATTAATTAGTTAGTGCAAACACCAAATTAATGGAAGTAAAACAAACTATGAAAAACATGTTTGATCAATCACCCTCTTACCATCACTAAGGACCAAGACAAGATCGCTATCGATAACAGTGTGGATCCTGTGAGCTATGGTAATAACAGTTCGGTCTTTGAATTCTTGGCTGATGATCTTCTGTATCTTACCATCTGTCGCGGAATCCACAGATGCAGTGGCTTCATCCAGGACAAGAATTGTGCTCTTCTTTAGCAATGCTCTTCCAAGACAAAATAGCTGCCTTTGGCCAACGCTCCAGTTTTCTCCATTTTCCACCACTGTTTCATTCATGACTACAATTCAGTATTGTTATTGCACCTAATAATGCCACCATATAAGCGACAAATGGTACCTGTCGATTCTAGTTTCTCCGGCTTCTGACACACCAATTCGCCTAGCTGACATTTTTCTAGAGCCTAGTATTGGAAAATAAGAACCACATTACTGATGAGGAACTGCAAAAAAGCAGTTACTGATTCTTTCCTACGTTAACACTTCATATTCATTCAAGGGTTATTCATACATCAACATGTCCAATCATATAATTTGAGTGAATCAAATTCATATGCTAATGAGTAATTAGCTCTATCGTAAGCTGGCAAAATTTACCTCCAAAATTTCACGATCAGAGTACTGCTCCAGTGGATCGAGGTTTCTTCTAACCGTTCCCTCAAACATGGTGGGATCTTGGGGTATTATGCTGAGCCTTGATCTCAAGTCATGAAGGCCAATTTTTGTAATGTCCACTCCGTCAATTACAATGCTTCCCTCTCCAGGCTCAACAACCCTGAATATGGCTTGCACGAGTGTTGATTTCCCACTTCCTGTCCTTCCAACCACACCAACTTTCTTCTTCCCTGGAAATGTGCAGGTTATGTTCTTCAACACGTATGGTAGATGTTCAGCATAGCGGATCTGCAGAATCCAGATATTGGAAGAAAATTAACTACATTTCATATCTTGGTCTTCTGAAACCTTGTCTAAATTAAGTCTGCTTGCCTTCAGATTTGTGAACTGGATTGTCCCAGTGTGTGGCCAAATATCTGGTGGCCTGCAATCTTGAATCTCCAATGGTGCTTCACTGAGAATGTTAGAATACTGAAGAATCCTTTCAACCGATATCATTTTATTTTCTGCTCTACAAATATTCCAAATGACAGAAGCTAGTTGACCATTCAAGCTCATGCCATAAGTTACTGCCAACCCAGCAATGCCTGTGGAAAATTCACTAGATTAGTCTTTAAGATGATTCAACAGTCACAGCTCGTCAATATCATGGTCCCTAAAGGACCTCATTCAACAAGGAATCGGCAATGCATTAAGTTATTTACTTACTGGGATTTATCGTTCCTTCTGGTAGAGTCACAAGCAAAACTAGCGAGAAGCCAAACACAAAATTGGATAGCTGATTCAATCTGATATAAAGCCATTCCATGGCTGATACGTTGTGAAACCATGGTCTTGAGTGGTTGTCAATTAAACAGAGGTTTGAGTGAATGAAGCGACTTTTCTGGTCAAAAGAACGTATTGTTGCTGCTCCTGCAAGGGATTCAGCAAAGTGATGGAGTATTGGAGCACTATGTATCCCTGCTAAACGCGCCAGTTCTCTTGCTGTTGGTAGGTAATATCGCTGAGATTTTGATGAACAAATGTTAAGTAAGGCACAGTTCAAAGTTCAAACAAATCACTAAAGCCCTATAGTACAATCCGTCATTTAATCAGCTTCATAGTTTATTCCATGGTAGAAATCTTTTTGCTTTAACTGACTTCTTTATAACTAGGCATAAATATGTTCATGAAAATGAAGTAGAGAATATCTTACCTGGTACCAAATGCAAATGGCAGTAACCAGAATGAAGATAACAAACACTTCCCATGCTACCTGGGACATCACAGTGATGGTACCAAGCAACACAATAACTGAAACTGCACACCAAGCCAACCTTTTTGGAATCTCCAAATCTAGCACACTTTGGTCTTTCGATGCCTGTTCATGTAACGAATTCATGAATTAAGTTTTCAAATCACAACTATACACCACTTCAACCCTGTTTAAACAGAATGCTCACCCTACTCAAAATTCTTCCCATTGGACATTTCACCAAGTAGACACGATAGCAAGCTAGACTTTCCTGATCCAACAGTGCCACAAATTGCCACCTTCATTCCTCTTTTCACCTTTAAATTGATTCCATCAAGTGTTACACTTCTAGAATCATTATCCCAGCAAAATTTTCCACTATCTATCTGAACTGAAAATTCAGTTTCATCTTCAGGAGTCAATGACACTGCGTCTAATTGAATCTCATCTTCCTGGAGGAAAGAAGCAATTCTATCCACAGAAACTTTCCCCTGAGCAATCACTGACAATAATTCTGGTAGATTAAATATGGGACCTTGGAGCATTTGGAATGTTGCCAATGCAGATAATACTCGCCCTGCAGTTAGAGGAATTCCTAGTAATACACATCCAACAAAAGTCACTGCAGAAACAAAAGTAGGTGATCCCCAGAAGATGAAATTTGTTACTGCTTGTAGCCTTAGAACCTTCCACAACCATTTGGACTCGGTTTCCCTCAAACTTTCTAATTTATGTAAGAAATAACTGTCCCATGCCTGAACTTTGATTGTCTTCACATTCCGAAGAACTTCTGCAGTAGCTTTCATTCTTTCATCTTTTGCTTCCATTATCTTAATTTGAAATCTCTTCTGAATACTAGTTATTGGAATGTTGCCACACATTATAGTTAAAGTAGTAGCTAGAGCTACAAGTGATGGTCCCAATCCCAGGTTCTTATGTAGCACATAGACAGCCAAGGAAATCTGTATAGGCAACATGCAAAGATTGTTCAACTGCATGATGAAGTCTGAAATTTTTTGGACATCTACGCTCATAATATTGATGATCTCTCCGCTCATGCGGCTTTGACGTGAAGTGCTTGACAAGACTAGACCCTTCTGATATATGTGCGACATCAGAGCAGCTCTTAACCGGAGGCCTAGCTGAGAAGCCCCATATATCCACTGCCCACATGATATAGTCTCAACTATTTTTGCACTTAGAATAGCTACTGCAAGAAGATAACCACTTGCTAAGCTCCGAGATTTTTTATCAATCAGGAATTCTA
Source organism: Leptodermis oblonga (assembly GCA_016801395.1). NCBI lineage: Eukaryota > Viridiplantae > Streptophyta > Magnoliopsida > Gentianales > Rubiaceae > Leptodermis > Leptodermis oblonga. Next base: position 37,411,134 of record CM028755.1, read on the forward strand.
AGAAATCATTAATGAGATACGGACCGACATAGGATGAAACTGCACTTGTAACCGCCAAAAGGGCGTTAATTGCTGCTTTCTTTCTCCCGAATATATAAAGTGCCTTATAGATAGATGGATTTGTTGTTCCATCTTTTCTCCTCACATGATCTAAGCATTCATCAAAAGCAGGAAAGAGGGTATGAGCAGAGTGCTTGGAATCAACATCTGGAACTTCTTCCTGATCAAGTGGTTTCTTGATCCCAACTTCAAACAATGGATTGAGCCAAGAAAAGGTTACCAGTTGAAGAAGAGTGGCTCTTCCATACAAACATTCCAGTTTCCAATCCAAATGCTTCTCAGTCTCTCCATTCAGCAGTGGTGCAGTAATGCCATTTGGGATGTAAAAAACTAAGCCTGTTTTCCCTCTAATTGAAAAAACAAATAAGCAGGTGCAAGGTACAAGATTCAGGACATCAACAAAGTCTTGCACTCTGAGGTTTTGATGATTATTGATTATATAATTGCCCTCAAGAACAGCAGATGCAAAGGACAGCAAGAAACTGGAAATCCACCATATTCTCAGAACCCAAGGTAGCTTCACATGCTTCTCTCTCAAAATCCCATACACCACAGATAGAGAAACAGCCCAGCAAATTATATGCATAATCTCTGATGAAAAAATTGGGATTTTTACCTTGCAGCGAGCCGCATCACCACTTTGTAACATCAGCAGCAGCTTAAGGAAATGAGTTCCCAGCATTAAGATGGAGCAAAAGCTGCTCAGCTTGTAACTCAGGCCAGCTTTTGCCACAATGGCATACTTTTCAGTACTCATAATCTTTTCCCTAGCCATGAATTGGAGCAACAAGACTCCAAGGAAACCCAACTGTACCACAATGCTGGCATCTTCCAGGAAACAGGGTGAAGAAATTACCTCCGACCACGCTATCTGGAACGGAAGAAACTCGAAACCTGCTATAGAAAGAACACAATTTTCTGTCAATTCCATCAGAGTTGAACAGAAGAAACCATGCACGCAAAACATCATAAATCTCCAGGTTAATTCGAATAAACAGCCTGCATTTTTAAACCTAATTGATTGGCAATGGCCATTCCCCATTAAATTGATGGGTTTCAATTTTGATTCGAGAACATCTCGCATCTTTTCCCCATCTCCCCTTTTCATCTACATGGATAGCAATTTCTGTTCCACGGCGTCTCTGCATCAACGAGTTCGTCCTCCAATCCTCCTCGATTGAATCCATTGTGAAGTGAAGCTAATCACCTCAAATCTATGTCGGTATTGTTTTAAGTGCCTTCACTGTTGAGTTTCTATTGATTCACCTAGTTTATGTGGAAAGAACAAAAAGCCCTAACTGAATCCCTGTTTGCTTTCTTCTTGCTCCCATCTCCCGAACTATGGCGGGAATTTTATTTTACTTTTGCCCTTTTCTTTTCGCGCGTTTCTTTTTTTTTTATATATATATATATATTTTTTTTTAAAGGTGTGGAATTTAGTTTTAAAAGGATTGAGCCTGTTATGAACTTTAATGTAAAAGTAGTACCAATAAAATAAAATAAAATTATCAATTTTAACCAAAAAAAAAAACATATATTTTTTTATAAAAATAGCACGTGCGTGTAAATTATTATTAGACATTTTAGAATTATATTTTAGGTATGCTATTTAATATATTTATGCATGTTTACCTGCATGCAGATTTAAATTGGTGTTGATGTTCCGATTTAGTAAATATTAGCGATACTAGAAGAGTCAACTTTAACCAATGTACAACTTAATATGAATATTAAGGTACAACACATAAAATAGCTAATTTGATATTATTTATACCATTTATATCCTGTAGTAAGCGATGAGTAGGGCCTGTTTTTTTACTGAATATTTGAGTTTTGATTTTTTAAAAATAGTTTTATAATATAAAAAGAGTATTGTGAATGTGAAAATGTATAACTGAACATTAAAAAGTTGTATTGAAAATGATGAAAGCTGATTATAATACATTAAATTTACTGTTGAAACCAAAACCAAAATCAAAACTCAAATCAAAACGTAAAAAACATGCCCTAAATCTGGTGCTAATGTTTGCTAAATGCGAAAATGGTTTTTCATAAAACTAGTGAAAATGATCTGTAGCCCTCAGTCTTGAATGTCCCGTTTCTCTGGAATTTTCTTTTCTTTCCACCCAAACTCTTTCATTTTACAATTTCAAAAAGTTTATCTTCTCTGACATTTTCATGCCCCCATCCCCAAGCCAAACTTAGTCTCGGTTTGGTTTCTAACTTACATAGGCTTCTGTACTGTTCATGACTGAATTGAAAATTTTTTGTTTTGGAGAATAAAAAAAATTTTGGAGGAAATTTTTTTTGAGGATTTGTGTAGGAAAGAGAAGAAAATATGTAATGATTATGTTTTTTTTTTTTAAATTTATGTGAGTGAAAATTTAGAGGAAATTTTTAATTTTGAATTTTAAATTTAGTAGAAAATGAGATTTTTTTTTTTAGGTAAAATTTAGGACGAAAAAATTGATGATTTTTTTGAAATGAAATGAAAAATAACAGAGCATAGGAGATTTTTTTTAGGGAAAGAATTTTTGTTTGAGGGAATTGTTTTAAGTGCGCACAAAATAGATAATGATGATGTTATTATTGAAATGTCAGTATAGTTTTAGAGGAAAATTTAAAATTTAAATTTAATAAAAAATGAAAGTGATTGCTCATAGAGTTTTTTTTTCCTCAAAAAGTTGTGTTTTTCCTAAAAAGGGACTAAAACAAACATAGCCTTAGGTTTTTGCCGCCGACAAGAATTTCAGCCGCATGCGAAGCTTAATTTTTCTAGCTTTACATTATTGTACACGTTCCATTTAGTTTTTAAAATGTACAATTCTCTTATGAGTTTCATAGTACAATTTTTACCACAATTTTTTTTGCTTATGTCTTTATACTTTTCAAAAAATGAGTTAATTATGAAACACACATAATGAAAATGAATAAAAACATGACTATCGTAATAGAATTTTTTTTTTTTTTTTAACTGGACACTTCTAATTAATAGATTGGAAAGAGTATTATATTATTGATTTTTTCATGTTTGTTTGATTGTGTTTTGTTTTTCAACTTTTTTCTGATTAATGGAGCTTGAGCGTTGGGTTTGAAGAAATTTAAAGGCTCAACCTGAAGTTTTGTGTGTGTTAAGGATGCATATTCAATGTATTTATCTTACTTATATTTAACCTAGTGGCGGAGCCAGACCTCTGAAGTGGGCAAAATATCTAGAATAAAACTTTTTTTTAATAACTTTCATTTTGTCATATACAAGCGCAAATTTTATACGCAATATTTGTTTTGTTATTTTTTCTCCCTAAATAGTTACCACTATGTAACATTTCTTCTTTTTTTTTCCCCTAAAAACAAGTATCAATTTTCAATGATGTTAAGAAAGATTATGAAAAATTTAAGCAAATTAAAAAGTATTACGGAGTATATCTTAATTTTGTTAATTTCAACTTTGTCCTTAATTTCTATAATTTTTGGTGGGGCCATTACTCAAATATTCTCAAAATTTTACACATTTTATATGATATTAAGTGGGATTTTGAAATTTTTAGGTGGAGCAATCATTTGGTTTTCAGCATGTAACCAAGGCTATTATTTGTTCATGTTCAATTTTAATATTTTGAATTTTTGATTGTTTTGTATGTGCTTTTGGGTTGCTGGAAAATGATTTGTGTGTGATCTCGAAAACATTTGGCCACGACTGCCCTCAAAAAATTTCAATCTTTTGGCAATTTTAACACTGATTATTATAAAATCGGTGCAAAAAATATATTTTCAAAACAACGTCATTTACACTGATTGTTCAACCGTGATTGATTCTACCTTTTAGCATGACTTGGACATACATCGGTGGCGAAAATTTAAAAACTAATACTAAATCATCAAATTTCCAAGGCATGTTCGAATTGGGCTCGACTCGTCGACACCCCAAATTAATTTTGTGAAGTTATAGAAAATATTAAATTATATATATATTTTTCCCTTCAGAATGTAAGTAGAAACAGATGATGAGGGATCAGAGCAAAAACAAGGCTTACTCTGTGTCTTTGGCCAGTTGCTGCTACCGCCGCCACTGGAACTGAACATTATTGCTTCCAAGGCCGGAGCTGGAGCGGGTTCCGATCGATCCCTTACTTTGCTATATATATAGAGAGAGAGAGAAAGAGAGAGGAGATGATGAGGATTAATAAGATGAGAGAGAGAGAGAGAGTTCAGTAGAGCTTAACTGAAAAAGAAAAACATGAATTAATCACGAATTATATATAAAGCATGCAAGAAAGAAAGAAAGTTCAAGGAATTTGCAGGAGAGAGTTCCATATAAAAGTTTGTAATCATACATTTTTAACTTTACCTTTTGTGTTAGTGGCGGTATCACAACTCAAACTATAGTTTGAATTTCATTTGATTTTATAATATTAAAATTACATTGAAAATGTAAAAAGATATGTTAAAAAATATAAAATTAAAATAAAACTTAAACCATAATTTGAATTGTAATACTAAACAAGCCTAGTATTTCATAGTGGACCAAGTTACCAACCCCTCCATTGTTTTCTAAAATTAATTAACAAATTTCTCTGTTTTCTAGTGTTTTATTCCTTTTGACCTATAGTCAAAAGATATTAGTTATGAGTGCTTGATGATTTGAATGTGCGTATATCAAAAGTTTAGTTCATAATATATTGCGGTTTTGTTCTAACAAATCGAAAGAAATATCGCCATTATGTTTTAACAAACCGAATGTAGTTAATGAAACATCAAATTTAGCTATTGTGTCCAACCGTCAAACACATGGGATATATTCTCTCCGTTTCTAAATGAATGATGTTTTAACTTGTTGCACATATATTAAGGAAGTTAATAAAATTACATGATCAACCTTATTAAATTTATTTTCATTATCCCAAAATATCATGACTTGCGTAATTAACTTTATTAATGATAAAACTAACACATTCTGTCTTGAACATAGAAATTTGCAATCTTATTCAATGATAAAGTGAACATGTTTTACATTTTTTTAAATTTTATATACGTTGTAGTTTTAACGAGTTTAGCCTTGAAAATCTACAACATAAATGAATGATAAAATATAAATAAGGACAAATATAGAACAAAAAACACTATTTGCCCTTGGATTTCTAAAATATTATACATTTAAAACAAATATGAAAGACTAAAACACCGTACATTTAAAAACGGAGTGAGTAAGATCTATCTGAATTTTAATATATTGATAATATATACCGACAAAAAATCTGGTTGTTGTAGATCATGCATTCTTAGGTCGGATGTATTATGTCATCATCAGTACGTGCATGAATCAAACAAACTAAATTATGAGGAATTGTAGAGCCGCCTTAATTAATTTTTGTGAACATAGTTTGTTCATTTTCGTGGTGACAACGTAAAGTATTAATTTTAGGTGGGAAATTTTAAATTATTTTTTTCCAATGAATTAGTGCGCGCTTTCGAACCTTTTACATAAACTAATTTGGAAATCCCACCTTTAATGACTAATTATCAACTAAAAATGCAGTGTCTCCCAAGTTTCACATACACACAATCATTTCGTCATCTTCTGGTGGTTATATCTGCAATTAATTTGGCATATTCAAGCACTTTGTTGTTGATAAGTTTTCTATTAGTTTCTATTTCCTATTTGTTTGTTTCCTGTTTAATTTCGTATGTGTTTTAAGAAACCTAATTGTTTTAGAAAATAGTTGCAATCTGAATCAGTATAGGATTCAGGGATAGTTTAGCCTATAAATACATGCATTGGGTTGATATTGTAAACACAGATATAGATACAAAGATACAGGAGAAAATGAATAACCTTCAGGTTGTTTCTCGACCAAGTTGGGCTTTGGTCCGCCGCACAGATTGTGTGCGTTCGGGTTTGTTTATTGTTCGTTATTACAAAGAAGTTTTATTCCGCTGTGCATTAATCTTTTTAATATTATTTAGCATATATATTGTTTTTATATCTTACAAGTGGTATCAGAGCCCTAATAGAAGAGGAGCCAGAAAATTGTGATTGTGATCTTCAGATTGCGACACAATCGGTGCTAAAAAATTGGAGTGGTCAAAAAGTTACGGAAAGAAAAAAAATTGCCGCCAGCTAATAGATTAAAATTAAAGCCTTGCGAATGTTTTGGTGACATATGAGATGTCATGTGACAGACCATCTGTTGATGCAGCGGCAGAAGCATTGAAGGCTTTGGTATATAAGTCTAAAGAATATGATGATGGTGAAACCAATCAGCAGGGCCAGAATTATCAAGAGAGAGGACATGGCGATCAAAGATTTAGAGGCAAAAGCCGTGGTAGAGATAACTTTTCTTACCAACCAAAGGTTAATTCCAATGGTCAAAGTAGTGGGCAAAAGTGTGATAAATCTAAAGTTAAATGTTATAATTGTGAAAAGATGGGTCACATAAAAAAGAATTGTTGGGGTCTGAAGAAAAATAATAATACTGGGTAAGCTCAAATGGCTGAAAGTAGTAGTAATAATTAAGAAATTATTTTATTTACTGTTGGGGCTGGTGAAGAAGATAAAAATTCTAAGTGATACATTGATTCTAGCTATAGTAATCATATGTGTGGGAGAAAGGAAATTTTTTCTGATCTTGATGAAACCTACAGGAACACAGTGAGGTTTGAAAAATAATCATGTTGTGTCTATTGTTGGGAAATGTAGCATTTTCATTACTTTAAAAAATAGGAAGACCAGTGCAATAGGTGATGTCTATTATGTGCGAAATCTGAATCAGAATTTGTCTAGTCTTTGTCAGTTGCAAGAGAAGAATTATGACATTAATTTTAGGCATGGTGTTTGCCCAATTCATGATGAATGAAAGGGGATGATTGCAAAGGTAAACATGAACAATAACAGGCTGTTTTCAATCACTCTTAATTATTGTAATTCATCTTACTTCAGTACCACTGGCTGTGATGAGAGTTGGTTGTGGCATATGAGATTTGGCCACTTTCATTTTGGCGGTTTGAACTTTATTGTAAAAAATAATGTGGTTTATGGATTGCCATCACTTAACTTCAAATCTCGACAATGTAAGGCAAGAAGCATAGGGAGCTTTTTCCAAAAGGTGAAGTTTGGAGGGCAAAGCAGCCATTGGAGTTGATTTATTCTAACTAGTGTTCTGTTAATGTTCCTTCTCGGGGTGGTAACAAATATTTTATCACTTTCATTGATGATTTTAGTAGGAAGATCTGAGTTTATTTGTTAAAATTTAAATTTGATGCATATAATATTTTCAAGAGTTTCAAGACTTATGTTGATAAGCAGTTCCATTAAAATTTTGAGGACTCATAGAGGCACTGAATATACGGTATGTGATGATTTTTTAAAAAATCATGAGATTAAGTATCAGATGATAGCCAGATACACTCTACAACAGAATGGTGTTGCAAAGAGAAAGAACATGACGGTAATGGATATGTTGAGGTTGATGATGATGGCTAAAAGTATGCCTAAGGATTTATGGGTTAAAGTTGTAGCATGTGCAGTTTATTTGTCGAATAGGTGTCCATCAAGAAGTATTGGTAAAAAGACTCTATATGAAATTTAGTCAGGAAAGAAACCAAATATCTCACATCTTAAAGTATTTGGGTGTGTTACATATGCTCATGTTCAGGATGTAATTCGGAAGAAGTTGGATGATAAGGTACAAAAATATGTCTTTATTGGTTATAACAGTGAGACCAAAGGGTATAAACTATTTAATCATGATACTAGAAAGGTAATTATCGGCAGAGATATTACTTTTGATGAATAAAAAATTTGAAATTGGAAAAAAAAAAAAGCACCAGAAGTTATAAAACGATCACTAGCAGTGTATATTAGTGCAGATAATGCAACTGGAGAACCAAGTCAGCCAATTCAACAATCAGTTTGTGATTCTTCAATTTCTACAGCTTCTATCTCAAGTGGACGTCCGCGGAGAGAGTCAAAACTACCAGCTCGTTTGAATGATTATGTAGTTGGGGATGAAGTTGATAATTTGACTGATGAGAATGTTGTAAATTTTGCTTTGTTTGCAGACTGTGATCCTGTTAATTTTAAAGATGCTGTTGGAGATGATCGTTGGGTAAAAGCAATGGATGAAGAAATTAATTCCATTGAGAAGAATAATACTTGGGAGCTTACAAACTTTCCGAGTGGAAAGAAGTCCGTTAGTGTGAAGTGAGCCTAGTGGAGAAATTGATATATATAAGGCAAGACTTGTTGTAAAAAGGTACAAGCAGAAGCCTGCAATTGACTACTTTGAAGTGTTTGCTCCTATTGCTAGATTTGATACTGTGAAAATGATAATTTCTCTGGCTGTCTAGAATGATTGGAAGAATTTTTAAATGGATGTGAAGTCTGCTTTTCTAAGTGGTGTTCTTGAAGAGGGGGTGTATATTAATCAACCTCTTGGCTTTGTGAAAAGAGATAAAGAGAAGAAAGTCTATCGATTGAAGAGAACCTTGTATGGATTGAAGCAAGTTCCGAGAGTTTGGTATACTCGTATTGATACATTCTTTATCAAAAGTGCTTTTCAAAGGTGTCCATATGAACATTCCTTATACGTGAAATCTTCATCAAGTGGAGATATTGTCATTGTTTGCTTGTATGTGGATGATTTGATATTCACTGAAAATAATGAAAAGATGATGCCAGACTTCAGAAAGGCAATGATCAGACAGTTTAAGATGACTGATTTGGGGCTTACGTCATATTTTTTTGAGATTGAAGTTTCTCAAACTGATTGTGGAATCTTTATTTCTCCAAGAAAATATGCTGGTGATATTTTGAAGAAGTTCAAGATGGATGGTGCTAATCCGATCATGGCACCAACTGAAGAAAGATTGAGGTTGATAAAGGAAGACACCGAAAATTTTGTGGATCCAAATTACTTTAAGAGTATGGTTAGTAGTTTGAGATACTTAACTTCTATAAGGTCGAATATAAATTTTAGTGTTGGATTAATAGGCAGATTTATGGAGAATCCATGTCAGTCGCATTTGCAGGCTGTAAAGAGAATCTTGAGGTACATTAAGGGTACTCAAAGATATGGTATTTTGTATCTGAGAGGTGAACCAGTAAAGCTTCTTGGGTATATTGACAGTGATTGGGCTGGTAATACAGTTCAAAAGAAAAGCACTTTTGGGTATGTTTCTTCATTGGTTATGGTGTGTTTTCTTGGAATTCAAATAAACAACCAGTGATAGCATTGTCTACTACTGAGGCTGAGTATATTGCAGCTTCTAATTGTGCTATTCAAACAATTTGGTTGAAAAGGCTGCTGGGTTTTCTTCAGTATAAAGAGGATGGTCCGACTACGGTGTTGTGTGATAGCAAGTCGGAAGTTGAAAAAGATGCTTGGTATGGCTAATAGTGCGAACTTAGTTTAAGGGAGGTTATGTAGAATAATGGGTGAATTGATAATTTGGTCACCTTATTTTGAAAATATTCACGTTTTAGTCACCATACTTTTTACATTGTTTTCGTAATCACCTTACTTTTATTTTTACATTTTCTGGGTCACTCTGTCAAAATGCACAGTTAACCCACTAACAAACTGTTTTTGGCGAGGACAATTTTGTCTTCACACCTTTTTTTTTTTTTTTTAACTTCTATCGCTATAAAAAAAATTAAAAATAAAAAACAACTTATATCACTCTCTCTCCCTTTTTACTTTTTCCATCGCCTCCTTCCTCTCACCCTCAAATCTGGTTTCTGTCTTCAAGCTCATAGCACAAACCCACTAAGGAAAAATGCGAAAAATCAAGAATCCATGGAAGAAACAACCGTGGGAACAAATAATTGATGCCATAACTCACATTACCAGCCCCACAACTTCACTGCCCCTTCGTTTTGAGTTCTTCATAGCCACCCAAGTCCTTGTTACATTCACTGAGACTACCCACCCATTCTCTGCAACAAACCCCCAAGATCTTCCCTTCCATTCAATTCAAATGGGCTTATTTTCTTGTCTACAAAGGGTTTCCAGATTTAATTGTGCAAGAATTTCTTGGAGGTCCAAGTGCCTTTTTCAGATCTCGCCGTCGATTATTCTCGCCAGAGGAGTGGTGGAAGCTTGGTGGGGTGAAGCAGAGAGGAGGGAATATGTGAGGAAAAGGCTTAGAAGGAGACACCTCAGAAGCCATGTTCATCCTTTGATTCCGTTGCTTATCCCTAATTTTTTTTTCTCCTCTGGCTGTTCTTGTTCTTTGGGAGCCCAGTGCCACAGGACACTCGTGGCAATCGTTGAAATTATCAATTCTTCGTTTGATTTGTGGACTAATATTGTAATTGTTGTTGTGAATTTTCGATTGATTGTATCCTAATTATCTTTAATAGTTGCTCTTGATATTCGAGCTAGTGAGGAAGGAGTGAGAGAGGAAGGAGATGACTGAAAAAGTAAAAGGAAGAGAGAAAGTGTCGTGAATGGTCTTTTTTTTTTTTTTTGGTCTTTTAGCGATGAAGGGTAAAAAGTAAGTGTGAGGACAAAATTGCCCTCGCCAAAAATGGCCCGTTAGTTAGTTAACGGTGTACTTTGACGGAGTGATTCAGAAAATACAAAAATGAAAATATAGTGATTACGAAAATAATTAAAAAAGTATAATGACTAAAACGTGAACATTTTGAAAATAAGGTGATCAAATTATCAATTCACCCTAGAATAATTAAACTAAGTTTCCTATTAGTTTCTATTTCCTATTTGGTTTATGTTTCCTATTCGTTTGTTTTTTGTTTGGTTTCGTATTTGTTTGAGGAAACCTAATTGTTTTAGGAAATAGTTGCAATCTAAATCAGTGTATGATTCAGGGATAGTTTAGCCTATAAATACATGTATTGGGTTGCCATTGTAAACACAGAGATAAACACAGAAATAGATACAAAGATACAGGAGAAACTGAATAGCATTCGGGTTGTTTCTCGATCAAGTTTGGGATTTGGTGCGTCGCACAGATTGTGTACGTGTGGGTTTGTTTGTTGTTCGTTAGTAGAAAGAAGTTTTATTCCGCTATGCATTAATCTCTTCAATACTATTTAGGATATATATATTTTTATATCCTACAAAGGGGGAGCTAGTGGGTTCTGAAGCCCTTGCCAACCCCCAGATTCCGCTTGAGTAGTACTAATCAGAAGGAGGGTTATGCGGTTCAGCCCCTGAGTAGCAGCGGCAATTTACTGTATAAATGCTGCTGGCACCACTGCTCTTCTAGAGAGGAAGACTTAATTGATTTGATAAAAATTTAAAAATAGAAAAAACATTTTGAGTTCTTACTAAATGATCACATTTTTGTGCTATTACATAAAGATGATCACATTTTATGGCGTAACCAGATGCAGGCATGTACAGTACCAACAAATAGTATAGCAAAATATATTTATACCTGTTTTGGTCGATTTTAAAATAATGAATTTAGAACTTTAGTTGTTAAGTAAATTTATGTAATGGCACCAAAAAAAAAAAAAAAAAAATTACACTAACCCTACAGATAAAAATTTCTGGTTACGCCAATGTTGTTGATGGTAGAAAATCCTAGATTTTTTTCCAACGGAAAGGATTATATTTTGATGAAAATATTTACATATTTGAAGAAACGACAGATCTAAAATGTACAACCTTGATCTAGATTATATTGAGAAGCTTACGCTATTAGGTACAACTTCACATAGGACTTTTTCGTTGAAACGGAGGGAGTATCTAATATGACAGTTACCTCTATATTTTTCAAACGAAGAATTTTTGAGTACTCCTATCAGTTCACCAAAATGAATTGGGTTAAAACTGTCATCCTGACGCAGCAAATGAGGAAAATATTCAGGTTTAGGTTGGGAAACTTTCTTCTTTTTTTTTTTTTTTTTGGAGAGGAGCGGCGGAGTAAGAAACAAAATTTTTTAAAAGGCGTAACATTTTTATATTTATTATTATAGACATTAAAATACTATAAATGCATTTATAATTATTAAAAGACTATTTTATCCTCCACTGTTAGACCACTTCATCGTACTAGCTCCAGATGTTAATTAAGAATCACAACAAATTTTCCTCACTATATATTTTTCTCTCACGACTTGTTTAGCGAATCCATGAACTACGACCGCGAACAAGGCATTGAGCCTTTAATTTGGTGTCCGCAAATAGAATTGGAATTAAGCGTTGAAAAAGCTCGGCGTCAACGACGTTCTCCACGAATATACGGAGGAGACATCATAATAACTTTATTTCAAAAGGATAAAATAGTCTTTTGATAATTAAAAATGTACTAGAAGTATAAGTAAATATAAAAATGTTATTCCTTTTTGATAATTTTGTTTCTTTAAAATGTTATTCCTTTTTGATAATTTTGTTTCTTTCTTACGTCCTCAAAAATTGTCTAACCGAGGTAAATTGACAGAATGATTAAAAATGTCACATTTTGAAAGTTTAGGGATGTGTTTTAGAATTTTTAAAATTAATATCCAAAGCTGAATTTTGTAAAAGTATAGCGATGGAAATTAGAATTTCCCTTTGTTTTCAATGAAATTCAATGCAACCAAATGCTACTTACTCAAAGAAAGAGTTTTATACATAACAAGTAAAAAAAAATTTATTTTTTTAAAAAAAGAGTAAATTGTATAATTGATCACATACCTTGTAACTTGTTTAAAAAATTGACACAACCTTTGATGCACTAACTGTAGAACAACATTTTTTTTAGAGCAAAATTGTCTAATTTTCTTTTCTTTTGTCTTATCTTTCTATTATTTTATTTTATACCAAATAAATCCTCAATCTTTCAAAAAAACAATTACATTTTCATCCAATACTATAAATTATTTCATTCTTTTTCTTTTCATCTTTCCGGCTGACACGTTCAATTTCCGTTCAGTTTCTTCTCTCTTTCCCTTCTTCTGAGTGTTGTAGGAACAGTATCTGTCACATCTGCCTCCGCGACCGCCTCGTGTCCCTTTGCTCGAACAAACTTCAGAAATTATTTCCAGTAAAGAGCACATAAACTGCAATTTTAGAAGTTAAAGAGAGAAAAATTAATTTAAGAAAAATAGGACTTGGAGAAGGGGGAAAGAAGGAGAAGTGTCGGGGGTTCTGCTGGAAATCGCTTGTGGGTCTGTGCAGCGGTTGCGAGGGGTTGCAGATCTGGGCGAATAAGATGAGCAGGATGGTGGTCGCAAAGGAAATGGGAGCGCGGCAGTTGCAGGTATGAACAAAAGTGACCGCGACTGGATCTTGGTGAAGAAGCGGCATCGAGATCTCAAATCCGGAAAAAAAAAAAAAGAGAAAAAAAACTAACTGTAGAATCTGAACGAACGAAAAAGACTCAAGATATTGTGAAATTCTCCCCTGAGTTCTTAGTTTTTCTTCGTGTTTTGATTCATAAACAAATGCTGCGATTTTTAATTGAAATTGTGATGACCCTGCCTAAATTCGACAGAGGCGACGAAGGCATAACACAGAACTGATGGTGGCAAGAGCTCAGCGAGCCGATGGTGGTAACTATTTAAAGCGGTTTCAAGTTAAATGAGAAAATTGCGAAAATGCCTCATATTTGGGGCCCTAATACAATGATTTACCCAGTAAATATATAGTAATACAAAATTAAGAAAATTAATATCAAAGGGTCACGTAAGAAACTAATTGAAACAATTAAATATGATAAAATCAAACAAGTTTGCTCACCAAAACTTGTTCACATTTATATCCTAGCCTTGATATATAGTAGTAGCAACAACCACACATGAGGCTCAACACACATTCGATCAACTCGCTATCATAACTACAAATAGTACTAGAAGAAGACGAAATCAACAAATGAAAATACCCAACAAAGAAAGATCACACAAAAATGAAAGCTAGCACACACAATTAAGGAAAAACATGATATTGGATGGAACTTAAAAGCAAATTCTTAAGGAGCACCCCAGAAGCTTGGTCCAAACCCATAACTGTTGAAATAGTTAGGATAGAAACCACCATATCTAGTTGAAGTACCATCGCCACCATTGAGAGATTGAAGGTAATGATTATAAGCCCGACCAAAATCATCTGAACGAGGTCGTTGCTCAGGATTGCTCCTAATCGTGCTAGTGTCCATGATTAGATTCTGACACTGATGATAGCTATTAGTCATTGGCTATTCGGAAGGGACAATCGCCACAGAAGAAGAAGAACCTAAATCATCACCAGTTTCAGGAGGCGTCATGTTCATATCTGAAAGTACACATAGAGGTTGAGCCATCCTCTTGTTAATATCATTCAGCTTACGTTTGATCACACTATTCATATCAATGAGATCAGAAATCCCAAAGTTTTCAACACAATCAGTACCCCTTAAACACCCGTTGATGAAACCGGTGACCTCCAAATCTCGATTTTGTTCTTGTAGTTGCCTGAGTTGATCTTTTAACTTGTCAACCCTTTCCCTGATGAAACTTTCTTGGTTGATTGTCCTTCTTGCCCTCTGCCCCTCCGTGAGGTTGTTGAACCTTGTTAAGACACGATTCAACGCATCAGGTTCCGGTGGCCACACTTGGGGTGATTCTTCATAAGGGCCATATAGGATGGCGCAAGCTTCAATCCCGCAAAGGGTGCTTAGTTCCTGGACTTTCTTCATCAATCCTCTCTTCCTTTTCTTGTAGGAGGCTTTTCGATTAGTGGGATTAACAATGAAGGCCATCCTCACTTTCCTCCTAGGCATGATGGAAAATGAATTTTGCAAAGAGATGAAATGCTTGATGTATAGAATGTACGAAACTACAATCGTTGATGTGTTAATGAAATTAATGATAAAGATTGCATAATATATTAAATGAATCGTATTTTAGAATTTAAAAAAGAAAATCGCTATTTTTCATTTTATGCTACTCTTACTAAGAAAGAGTTTTTCTAAATTTGTATTTTGTAAACTTTATTAATTTGAGCCTCTTGTTCATGGTTCATTGTTTTTCAATGAACGGAATTGATTGCGGCGATTAATTGTCTTGAAAGATGAAACAAATTATCTCAGAAATTCAATCCCTTGTACCATATAATTAATGTTATTGGTTAGACCCTTGAAGGATTTGTTGTTTAATTTGAAATTTTTATTTTATTTTTTAATTTTTTGAATTTTGAAGAAAAAAAATTTCCAGCTTGATACTGCTGAAAAGTTGGATTCGTGCGTAGTTAACTTGAAATTCAAAATAGCTCATATATTCAGCCTTATAATTTAATACCCTATATAATTTTAAGATAATATTTTTCTTCAGTCTCGACTCGAACAATTTTAAAAATTATAAATCTTTATAAAATAATAAGTTAATAATTTTTAAAAACACCCTTGTGTAAATGTGTAGTTTTGTCATATCATAAAATAATAATTTTTAAAAATGAGAAATATAATTAGGATAATTTATTAAAATTTATACACATATTATTTCTTGTTCTTTTCTTAAAATTTAAATTTAGGTGAATTTCATCTTTAATTTCTTAATTGCATACAGGAGCTCAAGTGTTAAATAATCAAACTGCAACAAGATTATGAAGAATCGTTGCCGCTTTGAGTGCTCTCTTTTGCAGCCTTTTAAGAAGTCATTGTGTTGTATTATTTTGAAATTCTTTCTATATTTGGTTTGTATTGTATTTTAATGAGCATCATACATTAGATATTTTTTTATTCTGAAATTGTACAATGTACCCATAGATACAACTGATTTGTACACATTAAATATCTAAATTTACAAAGACACTATGAATCTATAGATACAACTAACTTGTACGCATACATTGAATTAGTCAAAATTTATGTATATGGATATAAAACAAAATGGACAATGTATTGTTTGTAGTGAAAAAGATGTAGTTTCTCAAAATGTACTCCCTTCTATTAGAAGAGCCGACCTCAACAAATATTTTTTGTTCCAATATGAGTCTAGTTTCAAATTTTTTGCTCTTCCTACTATTGTTAATGTAATTATGTTTGGTTCACAATTAATCCACAATTAAAAAGTAAAAATACGAAATGAAACTAATAGGGTTAAATTAGCTATTTTTGGTATTGTACCTTAAGATCCATAAAAATTTGTAAATTTGTAAAACTAGACCCTTCTAGTGGAACAAATAGAGTATTGCTTATTGTAAAAATAAATAAAAAAAGTATTGTCTGTTTCTAAAAAGAAAGGGAAAAAAAGTACTATATGTAGTGAAAAATGCATTATTTCTACAAAAAAGTGTTTGTACTGAGAAAAGTAAAATAGTTTTGGCCCATTAAAATGATTTATTAATTAACACTAGGTGCTGGAAAATGGAGGATATATACTTATTGTACGTTTAGAGGATGAGATATTGACTGATAAAAACTGACTCAATTGTGCAACTTTTTGTTTACATCCGGCTTATGTTCTATTAGAAGAGTTCACTTTGTAATACTGTCTTTAGTAATACAAAGTGAACTTTTCTAATGGAGCTGAGAAAGTATTATTTATGGCTTAAATTATTTATTATTTATAAACTGTAAAATGATCGATCTTACCATGAACTAATCTGTATATAGATTATTATCCTTAAATATAATAACACATTTTAAAATACAATTTAAAACGTATATATTTCGTATACTCCTTTCATATCTAGGAATAAAAGACAAAAACAAAATTGCTTTTAACACCTCAACAGAGATTTAAAATAATCATTAAACAAGTGCTGCTAAACACCGTTACAAAAGAATGAAGCTATTTGTTGGGGTTCTACTAAAACTAGTTCTCATATACTAGCCTAAAAATTACTCAAATTAAACAAAGGCGTGAATGATGGATGAGTAGGGATGCGTATAAGGTTTCACGCTTCCTCGTATGGCAATCAAAAGCGGGAAAATACCAAGAATTAAAGTAAGATTCATAAGGTCGTGGAATGCCCAATAATTAGTGAAAACGAAAATGTTGTTTCATGAAAATAAGCAATGATATATACTCTTGAAGAGTACAAGTGCTGCTCGCTACTAAAAAAGAATTAATAAGACAACAAAAACAACAAACAAAATTGCTACTCATGAAGAGTAGTGTACATTTTCAGACTTCTTCTGCTGCAATGCTGCTTTACATTCCCATTTATTGCTCATCTTAGCTTTCTTTTGCCTTGCAGAAGGATTCTTATTTACCTATGTATATGGATTATTGTGCTCACTCCTTCATGGCAATGCTCCACTTTCATTTCAAACGTTGTCAAATCAAAGTTACATTTGACACTTTGAAAAGCCCTGGGATCTCTGGGAGTACTCTCTTATCAATCTGGAGAAGAAAGAATCTTTTCTTTCCAGCAGCTTTGCAGGTGAGTCATACTCTGCTACACTTCCTGCTCAATCAACACACATCATTAATTAGTTGAGCAAACACTAAATTAATGGAAGTTAAAAAAAAAAAAAAAAACTCTGAAAACATGTTTGATCAATTATCCTCTTACCATCACTAAGAACCAAGACAAGATCGCTGTCGATAACGGTGTGGATCCTGTGAGCTATGGTGACAACAGTTCGGTCTTCAAATACTTGGCTGATGATCTTCTGTATCTTACCATCTGTCGCGGAATCCACAGATGCAGTGGCTTCATCCAGGACAAGAATTGTGCTCTTCTTTAGCAATGCTCTCCCAATACAAAATAGCTGCCTTTGGCCAACGCTCCAGTTTTCTCCATTTTCCACCACTGTTTCATTCATGACTACAGTTCAGTATTATTTTTACACCTAATATCATTTTATAAGCTATAAATGGTACCTGCAGATTCTAGTTTCTCTGGCTTCTGAAGCACCAATTCTCCTAGCTGACATTTTTCTAGAGCCTAGTATTGGAAAACAAGAACCACATTACTGATGAGGAACCGGCAAAACAGCACTTTCTGATGCTTTCCTACGTTTAACATTTCATATTCATTCAAGGGCTATTCATACATCAACATGTCCAATCGTATAATTTGAGTGAATCAAATTCATATGCAAATCGGTAATTAGTTCTCTTGTAAGATGGCAAAATTTAATTACCTCCCAAATTTCACTATCGGAGTACTGCTCCAGTGGATCAAGGTTTCTTCTAACAGTTCCCTCAAACATGGTGGGATCTTGGGGTATTATGCTGAGCCTTGATCTCAAGTCATGAAGGCCAATTTTTGAAATGTCCACTCCGTCAATTACAATGCTTCCCTCTCCAGGCTCAACAACCCTGAATATGGCTTGCACGAGTGTTGATTTCCCACTTCCTGTCCTTCCAACCACACCAACTTTCTTCTTCCCTGGAAATGTGCAGGTTATGTTCTTCAACACGTATGGTAGATGTTCAGCATAGCGGATCTGCAGAATCCAGATATTGCAAGAAAATTAACTACATTTCATATCTTGGTCTTCTGAAACCTTGTCTAAATTAAGTCTGCTTGCCTTCAAATTTGTGAACTGGATTGTCCCAGTGTGTGGCCAAATTTCTGGTGGCCTGCAATCTTGAATCACCAAGGGTGCTTCACTGAGAATGTTAGAATACTGAAGAATCCTTTCAACCGATACCATTTTATTTTCTGCTCTACAAATGTTCCAAATGACAGAACCTAGTTGACCATTCAAGCTCATGCCATAAGTTACTGCCAACCCAGCAATGCCTGTGGAAAATTCATTAGATTAGTCTTTAAGAAGATTCAACAGTCAGAGCTCGTCAACATCATGGTGCCTAAAGGACCTCATTCAACAAGGAATCGGCAGTGCATTAAGTTATTTGCTTACTGGGATTTATCATTCCTTCAGGTAGAGTCACAAGCAAAACTAGCGAGAAGCCAAACACTAAATTGGATAACTGATTCAATCTGATATAAAGCCATTCCATGGCTGATACGTTGTGAAACCATGGTCTTGAGTGGTTGTCAATTAAACACAGGTATGAGTGAATGAAGCGATTTTTCTGGTTAAAAGCACGTATTGTTGCTGCTCCTGCAAGTGATTCAGCAAAGTGATGGAGTATTGGAGAACTATGTATCCCTGCTAAACGTGCCAGTTCTCTTGCTGTTGGTAAGTAATATCGCTGAAATTTTGATGAACAAATAAGTATGGCACACTTCAAAGTTCAAACAAATCACTAAGGCCCTACAGTACAATCTGTCATTTATTCAGCTTCAAAGTTTATTCCTTGGTAGAAATCTTTTCGCTTTATTTGACTTCTTTATAACTAGGCATAAATATGTTCATGAAAATGTAGTAGAGAATATCTTACCTGGTACCAAATGCAAATGGCAGTAACCAGAATGAAGAGGACAAACACTTTCCATGCTACCTGGGACATCACAGTGATGGTCCCAAGCAACACAATAACTGAAACTGCACACCAAGCCAACCTTTTTGGAATCTCCAAATCTAGCACACTTTGGTCTTTTGATGCCTGTTCATGTTACGAATTCATGATTTAAGTTTTCAAATCACAAATTTAAACCCTGTTTAAACAGAATTCTCACCCTGCTCAAAATTCTTCCCGTTGGAGTTGAGTCAAAGAATGCCATAGGTGCACGAAAAACCCTATGCAACATGTTATTAAAGAACTTCTGTGAGGTCTGAAGGCCGATCCAAGCCACTAATGCTGCTCTGATAGATACACAGAGTGCACTTCCAACAACAAGAAGAAAATAAACAAATAGAACAAAATGTATCCCCACCACTGGTTCAGAACTTCCAGCCGGACAAGCCCACGCCATCCAGTAATTGCTGGCAACCTGCAACCCTTGAAATGATAACTGGGCCAGTATTATCAGTGGCACAAAAGCACCACCTTTAAAAACGGTCAAGTAAGATAAGTAAACTTCTTTGCCAATGCTTCCTTTCTTTGTTTCTTCGTCCTTCACCAATCTTCCGTCTTCCTTTCTTTTTTCTACGCACGGGGCGTGCTCAGAATCTTGTTTTGTGTGTGGAAATTCCGCATTTAAATTGGGTTCACCGTCACATATTGCATGATCAAATCTTCTACTGGAGTTCTCAACTTTTTGAATTGATTCTAAAGCCTGGTTGTGAGCACCAACAAGAACTTCAAATCCCACATTGTGTTTTCTAAGTTCTTCAAATGAACCAGCTTGTGCAATTCTTCCATTTTGCATTACCTGTAAACTTTATAGGCTATAATTTTGAACCTTTATAGTAGAATCACATGCCTCTTGTGCCAGAGAATATTGATAAGAGGTGTTTCAATGCTATTACTCTACTAAAGGCTGTATAGCATGTCACTTTAATGGAAAATTATTCTTTAGTAAATATCATCAGTTGAAATTCCAATGTTTCAAATAAAACTGACTGACAACAACATCAACAACTAAGCTTGTCTCACTGTGTAAGGTCGGGTATATTGATCATATCTTGACATCGTGTATGATTGAGACACATTATTTCATTTCTATTTAAATATAACAAGTCAGTTTATATAATTGAAACCGAATTGACAAATCTGCAAAATTATAAGCAATGCATATAATTTCTTTTTGTGGGACACAGGGATTACTACTTTCCACAAACAAACTCCTAGTGAGAACGTATTCATTTTAAACAACTTTAAATCGACAAATAATTTGATGTGAAATTTAAGAAATCGTTACACAGGATTTTCACAGTGGTTCACTTACCATGATGAGATCTGCAGCTGGAAGAAATTCTACTTGGTGGGTAACATAAACTATGGTCTTTTCCTCGAGGATCCCCATCAAACAGTCCTGTATACACAACATTCACATATTAATGAAGTTTTTTATGAATTTGGTTTTCACAATCTCTCTATGTATATTTTTAATATATACTGAAAAGGAACTAATAAAGCATTTGTAAATATCTGACTTTGATGATTCTGTTTCCTATTTAACTCATAAGTACAAAATAGAAAGGATAAAAGTTGCATAATGTTGTAATCGCATGCGGAAGGATAAATCTGCAGACCTGGAAGAGTTGTGTGCCTGTATGAGCATCCACAGCACTAAAAGGGTCATCAAGGAGATATATATCAGCATCTTGGTAGACAGCTCGAGCGAGTTGTATCCTTTGCTTTTGACCTCCACTCATGTTTATCCCTCTTTCTCCTATCTCAGTTAGGTCCCCAGCAGGGAAAAGCTCAAAATCTTTTGTCAGGGCACATGCTTCAACTGTCTTAATATACTTGTCACTGTCATATGGACTTCCAAATAGTATATTTTCTCTAATGCTTCCATTTAATATCCATGGAGATTGGGGAACGTATGCCTTTGAACCACTAATCTTCACAGTCCCTGACAGTTTTGACATTTCACCAAGTATACATGATAGAAAGCTAGACTTTCCTGATCCAACAGTGCCACAAATTGCCACCTTCATTCTTCTTTTTACCATTAAGTTGATTCCATCAAGTGTTACACTTCTTGGATCATTATCCCAGCTAAATTTTCCACTATCTATCTGAACTGAAAATTCTGTTTCGTCTTTAGGAATCAATGACACTGCGTCTAATTGAATCTCATCTTCCTGGAGGAAAGAAGCAATTCTATCTGCAGATACTTTTCCCTGAGAAATCACTGACAATAACTCTGGTAGATTAAATATGGGATCTTGGAGCATTCGGAATGTTGCCAATGCAGATAATACTTGCCCTGCAGTAAGGGGAATTCCTAGTAATGCACATCCACCAAAAGTCACTGCAGAAACAATGGTAAATGATCCCCTGACGATGAAATTTGTTACTGCTTGTAACCTTTGTAACTTCCACAACCATTTGTACTCGGTTTCCCTCAAACTTTCTAATTTATGCAAGAAATAACTGTCCCATGCCTGAACTTTGATTGTCTTCACATTACGAAGAACTTCTGCAGTGGCTTTCATTCTTTTATCTTTTGCTCCCATTATCTTAGATTGATATCTCTTCTGAATACTAGTTATTGGAATGTTGCCACACCCTATAGTTAAAGTAGTAGCTAGAGCTACAAGTGATCCCAATCCCAGGTTCTTATGCAGCACATAGACAGCCAAGGAAATCTGTATAGGCAACATGCAAAGATTGTTCAACTGCATAACGAAGTCTGAAATTTTTTGGACATCTCCGCTCATGCGGCTTTGACGTGAAGTTCTTGACAAGACTAGACCCTTCTGATATATGTGGGACATCAGAGCAGCTCTTAACCGGAGACCTAGCAGACAACCCCCATTTATCCACTGCCCAAATGATATAGTCTCAACTACTTTTGCACTTACAATAGCTAATGCAAGAAGATAACCACTTGTTAAGGTCCGGGACTTTTTATAAATCAGGAATTCTAAGATACTATTAATGAGAAGGGGACCGACATAGGATGAAGCTGCACATGTAGCTGCGAAAAGGGCGTTCATTGCTGCTTTCTTTCTCCCGAATATATAAAGTGCCTTATAGATAGATGGATTTGTTGTTCCATCTTTTCTCCTCACATGATCTAAGCATTCATCAAAGGCAGGAAAGAGGGTATGAGCAGAGTGCATAGAATCAACATCTGGAACTTCTTCCTGATCAAGTGGCTTCTTGATCCCAACTTCAAACAGTGGATTGAGCCAAGAAAAGGTTACCAGTTGAAGAAGAGTGGCTTTTCCATACAAAGATTCCAGTTTCCCATCCAAATGCTTCTCAGTCTCTTCATTCAGCAGTGGTACAGTAATGCCATTTGGGATGTTGAAAACGATGCCTGTTTTCCCTCTAATTGAGAAAACAAATAAGCAGGTGCAAGTTACCAGATTCAGGCCATCAACAAAGTCTTGCACTCTGAGGTTTTGGTGATTGCTTATTATATAATTTCCCTCAAGAACTGCAGATGCAAGTGACAGCAAGAAACTGGAAATCCACCATATTCTCAAGACCCATGGTAGATTCACATGCTTCTCTCTCAAAATTCCATACACTACAGCTAGAGAAACAGCCCAGCAAATAACATGCATAATCTCTGATGAAAAAACTGGGATTTTTACCTTGCAGCGAGCCGCATCACCACTTTGTAACATCGGCAGCAGCTTAAGGAAATGAGTTCCCAGCAGTAAGATGGAGCAAAAGCTGCTCAGCTTGTAACTCAGGCCAGCTTTCGCCACAATTGCATGCTTTTCAGCACTCATAATCTTTCTCCTCGCCATGAATTGGAGCCACAAGACTCCTAGGAAACCCAACTGTAACACAATGCTGGCATCTTCCAGTGAACAGGGTGAAGAAATCACCTCTGGCCACGCTATCTGAAACTGAAGAAACTCGAATCCTGCTATAGAAAGAACACAATTCTGTCAATTCCATCATGCACGCAAAACATCTTGGGGATGGAGTTAAAAAAAAAAATGCAGAGTTATTCAAAAGCCGGTACTAATTCTGCATTTTTTGAATCAACTCTGCATTTTTTATTTGACTTCGGTTTGACTATTTAAAATTCCCGATTAATCCTTAGCTTATATACGTTATTATAAATTAGCTAAGGATTAATTGTGAATCACACATTAATTCGTACTTATAAGAATTAATTGTGAATTACACATTCTTATATTAGTAAGAGTATATAATTTTAGTACTAATTATTAAAAAGCCGGTACTAAAAGTGTATTTTCAAAATAAAATCATTTATACTCGTTTTGAACAGGTGCAAATGATTTAAAAACCATCCAATACTAGTACATTGCTTTCAAAAACTGTACTAATGATCAATTTTTCAATAGTCCGAGCTTTATATAAGGTATGTACGAATTGTGCTCGATTCATTGACACCCCAAACAAGGCTTACTCTGTGTCTTTGGCCAGTTGCTGCTACCGCCGCCACCGGAACTGAACATTATTGCTTCCAACACCGTACGCCGGAGCCGGAGCGGGTTCTGATCGATC
This sequence comes from Leptodermis oblonga, assembly GCA_016801395.1. Lineage (NCBI taxonomy): Eukaryota > Viridiplantae > Streptophyta > Magnoliopsida > Gentianales > Rubiaceae > Leptodermis > Leptodermis oblonga. The sequence goes on from CM028755.1 coordinate 37,435,030, forward strand.
CCTTACTTTGTTATATATTGTAATTTATTCTATATATATATATATATAGAGAGAGAGAGAGAGAGAGAGAGAGAGGAGATGATGAGGAGCTAGCTTCAGGGCAGCTTAACTGAAAAACATAAACATGGTGGAATGAATATATTAATCACGAATTATATATAAAGCATGCAAGAAAGAAAGAAAGTTCAAGGAATTTGCAGGAGAGGGAGAGACCACCAGTCATCTATTTGTAGTTGTAAATGATACTCCTTCGTTCTATTAGAAGCTCTATTTTAAAAAATAATTTTTTTTTCAATAGAAAAGTCTATATTCAAATTTTTTACTTTTTTTATCCTTATTAATCTAATCATGTGTAGTTGACAATTAGTTCATACTTAATAAGTAAATATACATATGGAATAAATAGGGTCAAATTAGCTATTTAGGTGTTTTACATTGACACTCTTAATAAGTTGTACATTGACACTATTAATAAGTTGTACATTAGTCAAAGTGAACCCTTCTAATAGAACGGAGGTAGAACATGTTTAACTTTACCTTTTGTATTATAGTATCAATTAATATTTCATAGTGTACCAACCTCTCTCTATATGTTTCTAAAATTAATTAACACATCTCTTTGTTTTTTAGTGTTTTAATTATTCTTTTTGACTGATAAGCTGATGGTGAATCAAAGGTGCGTGTATCAAATTTAACTATTGAAATATTACGTTTATGTTCTAACAACAAGTATTGAAAATGTATGTATTTAATTAATTTAGTATATTAACTAAATATCGTGATTATGTTAAAATAACAAGTATTAACTAAAATTTAACCAATGTATCAAATAGTTATATACATCAAATATCAGACTCTATATGAATATTTTAAAATATTGATGATATATACGAACAAAGACTATGGTTGTTGTACATCGTGCATGCTTAGGTCGGATGTATTATGTCATCGTCAGTACCTATGAATCAAACAAATTAAGTTATAAGGAATTGTAGAGCCGCCTTAATTAATTAATTAATTTTTGCAAAGTGTTTTTGTTAATTATCTTGGTGACAACGTAAAGTATTTTAGGTGGGAAATTTTTTAAAAAATTTTAATGAATTAATGCGCGTTTTGGTAACTTTTGCATAAACTAATTTTTCATAAATTAATATGGAAATAAAAAATATATATAAATAATGCCGTGTCCGCCCACCTTTAATGACTAATTCTCAACTAATGCAGTGTCTCCCAAGTTTCACAGGCACCTATATCTGTAATTAATTTGGCATATTCATGCGCTACCGCAATGCTTTCCCCTATAAACAGTGACGGATGCAGGAAAATTTTTTTTTTTGAATGAACTAGGATAAAAAGGAAAAATGTATTTAAACTAGGAGGGATTGCCACGGCGCGTTATGGTTAATTTTTTTTTTATTGGGTTGAAAAATTTGTGATTAAAATTTTGTAGAAATTGGAGAAGTAATTGTAGATTTTTTTTGTTGTAGGATGTTCTGGAATTGTTATTAATATAAAATTTATTTGGTAAGAAGGGCAATGGAAATGAAATGGAATGCGTTTGATAGCTGAAAAAATTGATATTGTAATTAAAAATAATGTGTAATTGTATGTAATTTTAAATCACAAGATAGAAAGTTATGTGAATTACATATATTAGTTGTTATGTGAATTAGATATATTAGTTGCAAATGAGTGCAAAGGTCTGTTGAGATTTTTGTGCAAAAAGTACATAAAATCGAGTTAAAAATAACATTAAAATTTATAATGTAAATTACAAAAGAGGACTTGTAATGATTTCGAAGAGATGCATTATTTAAAAAAAAAAAAAAAAGGTTTTTGTTGTTTTGCTGATTTGAAAAATAGAGCCCCAAAAAATTAGGGAGAGAAAGTCTTCCTTCCCAAAATTAAAAGAAGGGTCTTCCTGCCCAAAAGAAGAAGAGAGGGTCTTGCCAAAATTAAAAGAAGGGCTTGCTGGGCGAAATAAGCAGAAAGAGTCTTGCTACTTAAAGTAAGAGAAAAAAGAGAGGTTTTTCTTCGCGGGTCAATTTCATTATTTGTTAAAATTTTTATTTTATTTTATGATAATGCTTTTGATTTTCAGTTGGTTGGTTTTCTCTTGGTTGTATAGTTGATCTTTATTGTTTGGTCTGATTTTTACCTTTTGATATTTTTTGTCAGAGCAGTAGTAAGGTTTCTGTCTTGGGGTTTCGTTTTTCGTTCTCGTGGTTGCTTGTCGCCATTAGTTGAAGTTCGATATTTTCATGATGGTTTATTTTTCCTGAGCCGTGGAGAGGCTGAAAATCTAAGGTTAGTTTTTTTTTAATCTACTTTTACATATTCGTCAGTCACTTTAATTTTGATTTGCAATGACGGTTATAGTTTTTTTTTGTTTGTGTGTTTGATTTCCGTTGCAGAGTCATTCTCTATTTGGGCGAATCTTAGGGAGACTTTAGTTTTGAATTAATCTTTGATATAAGGATTAGAATGTCTTGGGAAGGGAAAGAAGCTCCGATGGTTGGTTATAAAATAGAAATGTTTTCAGATAGGTTGAGTTTCCTGCAAGGCAGGTTTAATTTAAATGAGTCACACATTAAGTATAGGACTGTTGATGGTAAGCATAATGAAATTCAAAATCCTCCGGAAGGGTATGTAACTGTGTTTGAGCAGACTTTTCGTTCAGGTGTTCGGTTACCCTTTAGCGGTTTTTTATCAGACATATTACAATATTATGAGATCTATTTGGCTCAATTGACTCCGAATGCAATTAGGAAGTTAGTTGGATTTCAGGTTCAGTGTTTTAGGTTTGGAGTTAAGCCATCTGTGGATTTGTTTCGGTATTTATACTTATTAAGTACGGTTCGTAGTAAGAACCATGATTGGTATACATTCCAAGAAAGGGGACCTGGTTATCCCAAAATATTGACTAATTTTGATTCAGCGATCAAAGAATGGAGGAATAAATTTTTTTACCTCTCGAAAGAGCATTTTCCTAGAGAATTTGTTCATCATTGGCACAACAAAGATGCAACTAAACGAGTTAGTGAGCTTCCAACTATCTTTGATACGAGTGTGCTTACGAAGATGAGCAGTTCTCCTCTACGCTATTTATGTTGTTTCGATGAAAGGGTGTTGGTTTTGTGTGGCTTGAGTGCGGTTCATTCAAATGCAGATTGTTTGGCAATAATAACGAGTACTGGTAAAGGTATGGGTTTATTTTCATTTATGCTTATTTTTAGTTATGGCTAGTAATTTATCTCTTTGTATTAGAGTTTCTTTGTTAATTAAATTGTTTTTTCAGATTTGGGTGTGAATGAGTATTTAAAATTGGTAGCTGAAGGTGTTGTTGCAATGTCTGAGGACAAGCAGTATGAGAAAGATTTTAAGGAAGCTTATCCTGTGAGTCGTTACAAAAGGCGAAAGCATGTTGGAAAAGAAGAAGTAAGTACTTTTCCTCCTTTGCTTAATCCTGTGGTTGTTAAAGATGGGCAGGTGTTTGGAAACAACATTGTTGATACTGTTGGTTGTGATGTTGGTGATGTGGGATTACATTGTAATTCTGTATCTGTTGAAGATGTTGAAACTTTAGAAATATCGACATCTCCTGGTGATGGCATTTTTAAGGAGGGGTTAATTTCCACTGAAGTACATTATGAATTAGCAGGTAGGTCATCTTCGTATGAAGAGAGAATGTTGGCGATTAAGGAAATTGAAAAGAGTATTGCTGCTACTCATTATGTTCCATATTTTGCTGTTGATACGCATTTGATGCAGAATTCAACGCAAAAGTGTGATATTGAGAAAGAGATTGGGAAAGGAGATGCATCAGCTGTGTTGGAAGAAGAAGTTTGTATTGCAAAAAGTTATGGAGAAAATATTGCATTGCAAATGGATGATGATGATTTTTTGTCTTGGAATGAAGGTTTGGAAGGTTCTTCTAATTTGTTTGTTGGAGTGGGTGGTGATTTGCTTAAAGGTAGTTTTGATTCATCAAGCAGTGCGATTCCTGTAAAAATTCCGCATGTGGAGTTACCTTCAACCTCTGAAAGAAGAAGTGATTGCATCAAGTGGGTAATTGAAACTAGATGTTCTTCTGATAAAGAGGTTGATGAATATAATGGGGGCAAAAATTTTATGGAAGAATTTGGTTTATTAGTTGTGATGGTATGTTTTATTTTTTTGTGTATCGTTGTTTGGTGATAATGAATTTCAATTTTCGTGCTATGTTTTTTTTTTGTTTCATTTTTTTGTCTTGTTATATCTTTATTTGTTTGTTGTTAAGGAAATTGAAATTGTTGATACATGTTTCTCTCGTAGGCTCAACGTGCTGCGTACAAAGGTATTATGTATAAAAAAAGAATAGATAGTTTGATTGAAGGACTTTAAACAGAATTAGCTGAACAGAAAGAAATAAATAGTGTCTCCAGAACCAATTGAAAGTGGGTGCTGAGAAGCTGGCCTCTGTTGAGGAAGCATATTTTTCTAAATCTGAAGAGTGTGGTAGATTGAGTTCAGAACTTTATGATAGAAGTTGTATTGATATTGGAAAGTTACAGGAAGATTTAGAGTTTGCTAAAACTGCTTTAGCGAAAGAGCGAAGTTTTAGAGAAGTTGTTGAGGAACAACGTAATCTTGTAGAAAAGGAGTTGTCTGTTTTAAAGCAGAGATTGAAGGTTGCTTATGGTGAGAAGAAAAAGTGTTTGCAGCTTCATCAGACGGAGGTGAAGGCTCTGGAAGGTAAATGGCGTGAGTCGGAAAATGTTTGTAAAAAGTATGCAGGGGAGGTTGCTGATTTGCTGAGTGAGGAGTTGGAAGTTATTGTGAAAAAATTGCATTATTCAAAAGAATTTGCTGTTCAGGTTAGAGAAGTTGTATTGGCTTGTCAGCAGAGATTTTCCCATGAAGGTCTTATTGCTGGTGCAACTTATTTTAAACCTTCTGTATCTCGGGAAGAATTGTCGAAAATGAAAGGCTTTGATTTGGGTGGAGTGGCTGCAATGAATTCTGCTGTTGGTAATTTGCAGAATTGGGATTGTAATCATCAGTTGTCTTATTTTCAGAACAAACTTTCTATGACGATTGCAGAAGTTCGTGATTTTGATCCACAGGTTCGGGCTATAAATATTCCGAAACTGAATGCCGCTATAGAAGATTTGAGGGTTCGGCATAGGGAATCGAAACGGAAAAGGGAACAACAACTTGCTTTAGGCAGAAAGGATGAATTAAGAAAGTAAAATTGATCGCTATGCTGTGCTGTTCTATTTTTCCATATTGGTTGACATATCTTATATATGGTTCCTATATATTTTTGTAATAGAATGGTAGGCTGAAGTACCCCTCCATTGTCTCATTTGGTAGTCTTTTGGTTTTGCTGAACATGCAATGTGGGGTAATTATCCCTACAATCTGGTTGAAGACCATTTTTTACTATTACAGTGACCAAGATAATGAAAGAACTGGGTAATAATTTCTGTGGAATTAGAATTCTGTGAGAAAGATATTTATTGATGAATTGCAATGTCTGGTTGGGAGAATTTTGCATTTCTGGAGTGGAGGAAACATATGGTTTGTTTGATGAATTGGTGCTAGTGATATAGAAGTACACGAGGTATTAGGCATTTTCCGAATTTAATCTTTTAAGAATTAATCCATTTGTTGGTATTTGGTTAAAGCTGAACATTTACCGGTCCTGATTAAATTTTCAAAGGGATAAAACTTCATGCTGAAACTAATTTGTATGTGTGAAACTAAATTAATTTGTGACATCGTCTTGAGAATAGAGGTAGATGAGTTGTGCATCTGATTGTTGTTTAGGTTTAGAATTGTGGCTTTAGCTTTGGAGTGGATTTTTGTTTGTAATTTTTCTCTTTTTTAATTCTTTAGAACATAGGTAATCGATTGCCTCTTAGCATATGGCAATCTAAAAGAACTGTGGAGAAGTCACTGGAAAGCACATGCATTACTGTAAACGAAGGTGATTTCTCTCTTTCAGGTGCTTTTTTTTTTTGTAGTTTCTCGCAAGGTTGTGTATCTCTGTGTGTGTATATTGCTGATGATATGGTCTGGCTCTTTTTTACAGTGGAAGGAGAAGTTGTCTTTAGGATCGTGGAATGTCTAAGGGGGAGATTAATGGCTGAAAGACCTTCTTGAAGAAGGTTTGTTCAATTTGTTTTTCAGTATTTTTGAATGCTTTGCTTATATTGGTGAGGCCTCCCTCAAGTATCTAATTTTCAAAGGAACGTATTAATTTGTAATTCTCCAATTCATTGGCATGTGTCAGGAACTTGAAATATCTTCGAATTTGTTATAAAGTCTGTAAAGTGTCCATGTGCTTGAGGCATACTAATCAATGTCCAAAAATCCCAACTTGAAATATCTTCGAATTTGTTATAAAGTCTGTTCCTTTCGTCAAAATTCAACTTCAAGTTGGGATTTTTGGACATTGATTAGTATGCCTCAAGCACATGGACACTTTTTTGTTATTATCATGAATTTCTGTAAAGCTTGTGTGTTTTTGTCCAAGTTGCAGTTGGGATTTTATGGAGATTCAGCAGCGTGCTTCAGGGACATGCGAGTTTTAGTTCTCATTGAGTTTTTCTCTTAAGTTTGTTAGCTCTGTCAAAGGTCGGAAATTTGTCTTTAAATCCGGTTTAAGAATGTGAGGATAGGGAATTTTGTTTTTGTACCTGTTGTAGTCTCCTTTGGAAACAGAGCAGGGAGAGGCACAAGGACTGGTCTTTTTGGTACTTCAATATGAGGGGGAGTGCAAAGTGGCACCTCCGCAGACGGCTTGCATATACGAGCTTTAGTAGTGTGAGACTGAAGCTTGCCAAAGTAGTGTGGTCTGTGAAATTGTGTTTAAGCCAAATGGGTCTTCTGATTTTCTTCTAAACAGTATGATTTTCCTCTTTTTCTTTGTTGTTTTTCATGACTAAGTGAAGCCTAGGTTTGCTCACATATGTACTGTGATGTCACGGATGCACTATAGAAGAGAAGGATATCTTTTGGTTCCCTTGTGGATTTTGCACGAGATTGAATGGGACATAAGTTATTGAAAGAGTTTTAAACATGTTTTATTTATATATCTGTATTGGTTGCCATTTTTCACTTATTCCCTTCCAACTCTTAACCTCTAAGTTGTTGAAAGATTTTGTACATGCTTTACTTACATATTCTGTATCGGTGTATGGTCATTGTTGACTCATGTTCTTCCAACTCTTAACTCTCTTGAATATGTATTGACAGGAAGTTTATCTAGAATTTGCATTCAGACCTTGTGAGAGATAGTTGATGCCTTATTTCCCAGTCATACACTTTGGTTCTTCTCCCTGAAGAATGGGTTGTTTTGTGTATTAATGAATTCTTAGCAGGATACTTCTTTTGTTTTTCATGTAGATCTAATTTTGTATTTTTGACTATTGGCCATACATACACGGAATTTATTAGGTGATCGCAGATGCGCGCTGGTTGTTCAAGTTACCGACATTTTTGTTAAACGTGACTATGTTTCACCATAACTTATCTATGGCTTTACTAATGTCATGGCCTTCTACATTCCTGGTTGGAGTGGTCTATCAAATGCAAGGGTAACAATGTTCAGTGATGTTTACCCTCTCACATAAGACCAGCAGGTGCATTCCCGTTTTAAGCTTTGTGTGGGCAGAAATAGTTGCTTTAATCCTATCAGTGTATCACTCATGCTGTTACTCTGTGTTTTGTCTGGGATATAGTTATTTAGTCAACTGTTGAATGCCATTGTTGTTTGTTGTGATGGTTGATTCAGTTATTTCCCTTCATGACATATTATTTAGGGTTGACTGGATCAATAATAAGAGGGAGAGAGAGAGAGAGAGAGAGAGAGAGAGAGAAGTGAACAAGGAAGAAAATGTAAACCTAAATGTTATTTATACTGATTTTAAATGAATTAGTAGCCATCGGCCTTGGCAGAATTTGTCCAAGCTTAAGATCCACATAGAGAGTAGTCAAGCCAGAAGTAGATATAACTATAATTCTGATTCTGGAGCTGCCTATTCCGGTTCGTTGGAATAGTAGAACTGAAACCACCCGAGAAATAGGCAATTTCAGTTGGAACTAAACCGATGCCTACCTCTAGTCATTAGCTTCTTGCTGTCTGCAATTTATATCTTGTAAATCCTACTGTCTACCACATCATATTTTTCTTTTGTGATGCTCTTCTTTTCAGGCTTATTAGATAGGATTTTTGTTCTAATAGTTAATTACTTGTTAGGTTATTTACGCATTTAGCATTGTAGTTGTGGCTATCTTTTGTAGAGGTATTGTTTTTCTTTTTGTTACTGTTTCGTCTTCTCTGGATTTTGGGTTCATCGTGATGGTAGTTTCCTTTGTGTCTCTGGTTGTTTTTATTTTTGAAGAACCCTATAGGAGTGGGAAAGTTTGTTTAGTTCTGTATTTTTTCTCGCCATTTCTGCTGGGTTTGGTAAGGTTTTCCCTTCTTTATTTCTGCTTTTTTTGCTATGAGTTTTTTATGCTCATAAGTATTATTCTGTGATTGGTTCTTAAAAGTTTTATTCAGCTCACTTTTGGAACTTTTACTCTTGACATTTTATTTTATCCACCTACGAAGAATGAAAAGAGGAGGAGAGGAAGAGAATAAGGGGAAAAATAGGTTTTACAAAGCTTTTTTCCATAATTTTTTCCATATTTGATGAACTGTATTGGGAGGGACAAAGGATGAATAAGTTCCAGCAGGCATAGTGTTAAGACCTTTAATTGGATGCAGTCAGGCTTGGCCGAGGCTGCCTTGCAGGAGGTCCTTGTTTCTGTAGAGCCTATTGTGGAGAAGAAGAATTCCTCTCCTTTAGCCAAATATGCGAATGAGCATTGTTTTCCAGCCCCAAAGTTTAAGTTGGTTTTTTTTCCCTTTTGGAATTAGGTTTTTTGTTTTTGTTTATTAGGTTATGATATGGTTCATGAGTCGTTAGTAGGCTTTGTATATATTGGGAGCTGTTTTTTTTCGGTCGTAAATTTGAAAGAAACTTCATTAATGAAAAATATTTGTGAGGTTGTTTTTTTTAGATGATTGAAAACAATAAAATTCTTGTATCTGTTAAGTCAATCGTGAGTGATGCTTTACAACTTAGTTCCAGTATTGTGCTGTGTTATGTCCAGCTATGCTGGTGTCATTTATTAGGAACAGTTGTAGGGTGTATATTCTAGCCTATATCCTGTTTGTTAAATTGCATATAACATGGTGTAGTAATATATTCTTACTCTTGATGCAGCTACGCAGAGGAAGAATAGCAGAGAGGATTAGAGCATTGCAAGAGTTGGTTCCGAGTGTCAATAAGGTCAGTGCTCTGTCATCGAGCAAATTTGAAAACTGAAAATGAGATAGAAACAAATGGATACATTCCAAATTACTTGTCCTTTGATCTATAGTAAAGTTTCCAAATCACTACTTCCCTGAACTCATATTTTATTTTGTTGTTTAGACAACATCTGGGATTGCTATTTCTTATGAAAACTTGATTGTAAGCATATTTTTAACACGTCATTCTTAGAAAGGTATGTTATGGTAAGCGGCTGACTGTTATGAGAATTAGTTGGTTTTTAACATGCTAGGATTGGTAAAAAAATGTTTGTTCAAGCGATGACTGAAGTTTATTTTCTTTTTTGTTGAGTTACAGACTGACAAAGCTGCAATGCTTGATGACATTGTTGATTGTGTGAAGTTCCTCAAACTGCAAGTGAAGGTAAACTGTTGTTGGAACTTCAAAACTTATAAGTCCCTTGTATGATATGTAAAATGGTTGTTAAGCAATCTTCTTACATTTCTTGTATTATATTCAATTTTCTAAGTATTTGCAATAGTAGTCAAGCAGAAATAGACAGTAGACCTGCCCAAGATCCCACTTGGCATGAGAGCAAATGCTACAGTGAGGGAGCTTGGGATTCAGAAATTAGTAATCTCCGTTTGCGTTTGGGGGTTCTTCTTCGCCTGTCATTTCTTGTTCTCGGTGAGTTCTATCATCTTTCTGTCTTCTATTGTGGGTTATTTTTCTTCGCACTTATATTTTAGGTAAGATCATGTGTGGCTTATGCTCCTTTTCATTTGAGTTTTGTTTTCCCTTTCCTTGGCTAATGTTGTTTTAGTGATTATAGTTTATTTTGTTGATTCTCTTAGGTTTTCGTAAGATGATAAATCAAAGAAGATGATAAAATTTGGGTGATTGTGGTTTTGGATACGTATGGCTGCAGAAATCCAAATGTAAACATAAATTTTTTTTCCTCGTCTTTTTAATTTAGCTAAACTTTTATTCTCTGTTTTTTTTTCTGTTTCTTTTTGTTTTCAATGCGAAATGATATGTAAGGTTCATTTCTTCCAATTCTTTGACTGGATGCAGCAGCACGATAAGACCAACATTACTTCTTACAGCAGTTACATAAAGTTCATGTGACAGAGATTTAATCTGATGAAGGCATTAAAAATCTAAAACATCATCGAAGATGATTCTGTACAGAACAATGTTTATGTGTGTAACTCTGTTCTTAGCTGTCTGGTAAGAAAGGGAAAGTTTGAGAATAGCTTTAACATGTTTAATCAAATGAAGCGAGAGGGTCTAAAACCAGACATTGTTACTTATTCTACGTTAAGCCACTTTTGGCCTGAAGGTCTATCACATTCAGTTAGGGTGATTGTAACTAAGTAAAGTTTGACATGATGATTCTCATTACATAATAGGATTTTATTTGTATCTAAAATTGATGAGAAACTGTACATTAAAAACTTGTAAGAAATCATAAATAAAGATAATGATCGTATGCTTTCATGGCCTGTACCTTAGAAGTATTTTTTTTTTTCTTTCTACAATCTTTGACATATGCTTCGACTCTTTCTTTGAATTCATGAAATATTATTTTCTTTTTCCTTTAGCTACTTGTAGGGTGTGTGAAAGTCAAAGATGGATATTCTAGGGCGTTAGAACTAGTTCAGGAGTTGAAGTTTAATGAACTACACGTAAACAGCGTAATGTATGGCACACTTTTGTCTGTTTGTGCTTCTAATAATAAATACAAAGAAGCATAGCAATATTTTGAGGAAATGAAGAATGAAGGACGTTCTCCTAATGTCTTCCATTACAGCTTGTTACTGAATGTCTATTCAGTTGATGGTTACTATATGAAGGCAGATGAGCTAATTCAAGAGATGAAATCTGGTGGGTTAATGTTTAATAAGCTTCCTTTTTTTTTTTTTTTTCTCTAGCTACTGAAGGTACAACATGTATGCAAACTTTAATTCCTACATTGTTTTATATGTTTGTAATGTTGTAGGTTACTCTGACAACTTTACTGAAAGTTTATGTTAGAGGTGATTTTACGGTTTGCTTTTGTGCTTGGAAAACTATTGTTCAAGAACAATATATGGGGCATGATACACTGGTTATAATAAAATCTTATTCAAGAAGGCATCTAGAAGTAGTCTGGTGGTTTTGTCCATTGCAGGGAGAGACGTTCTTGATTTCAGTTCGATTGGCGACTAATTGAATTTTCAAGTTTTCTTAGAAATTGGCAAACAAATTTTATTTATGTGTGAAGCTCTGATTAATTTTCAGCATTACAAATTATATGGAAAATGAGATTTTTATTTTTTATTTATGCATTATAAGATGAAGGACAAACCTTGTTTTTTGTACAATTGAAGTCATCCAATACAAAACAAGTTAATAGAGTATGGGTTATACAAATTCAATATGGGATAATAAGAGCAAAATAACAGATAATAGAAAAGAAGATGGGTGATAAGAAGTTTAAAGAAACCAAAAACAAGATATGGTAATAATCACCATCTGTAGTATACCTTCTATAGTAATAGGTTGATGTCTAAGGTTGACTACGAATAACTTGCGTAGCTTCATTTGTTGATCTAAGTCCTTGCAGAACTTCATTTTGTCAACAGAAGTCCTTCACCAACTGTTTAATTAAACGAGGGAGTCAAATTTGTGTTCTTAGAATTATAGGTTGAATGAAATGTTATTACAGTATATGATATAGTGGATTTAAAAGAGGTTATCATAACATTAAAACAAGTTCTGGAAGTTTTACTTGACCGATTTTTCTCTTCAATTGAGCTATCGATTATTCTGGAGTTAATACTTTCTGTATCTCAATTGTTATTTTCTATTGCAGGTATGAGAATGGGTTTGTTTTGATCTTCAAAACTCTGATTTCTAGCATGCACCACTATTATTTATCACAAATATGAAGTTGAAGGTTTGTTTTCATATTGCAAAGAAATGAATTTAATTATCGAGTGGAAGAGAAAATTTTACTGGGTTGTTGAAATTTTGTAACTTCTTCTCCACTGTGCTGATAGATATAAACACTGAAGCATTCAAATTGATTCCAAATGAGAACTAAATGCATTCCTTCCTCAAGTATATGATCTTGGGCAAACTGTTGCCATCCAGGTCCATTAAATATTAATCCGTTACCTTTGATACAGGAAGCATAGATGTTTGTTTTTGTTTTTCTTGTGACCATTTGAAAATTGACTAAACCATTGTAGTCAAATTGACCGTGAAATGTGTATGGAATTGTCTGCACATTCATTATGTATTAGATCAACATTTATATGACAGTCAAAATAAGAAAGCAAATATGGATTATACGGAACAACCCAATGGTTATCAAGATCATGATTTCTGACTCTTACTTTCCGGCCATTGTTCCTCCTACGGTATTTTGGATAGCCATCATCACTACAAGTACTGTGATCAGCAAAATCCTTAGGATAATGGTTCTTACAAGTACCAGATTTCATACATGGATTGTTTTTATTCATCGAACCACATGGACCATGCATCATATGTTTTGACACTAAAGAGTACAAATAGGGATTCAAATCAGGATCAGCAATTTCTACATAAACTATTTTGTCATAAGCAACAGGGCTCAAAGGTTTGGAACCAGGCATTAGAAACAGTAATAGATGACAATGTGGCAATCCCTTTTTTTGGAATTCTATGACGAACAAAAAAGCATCCACATCACCAAAGATTTTTTTTTTCAACCAACAGCTTCTTCAAATGTTCTACTTTTGCTCTGAAAACTCTCGCCAACAGATCTGGCCTATCGCTTGGCACTTGACCAGGTAGAAGATTATTGGTAATTTCAGGCCAATATGGATTACAAGTCATGGTTATAAAACCATCTGGTTTACCAAGTTTCTGCACAATTTCCATACCGTCTAGGTATTTACCCCTCATATCTCTAGGTCCTCCCACAAAAGATTCAGGTAGTACAACCCTACGGCCCACATCTGACCCTTCTACAAGGCCTGAACTCATGCTATCTATTACCCCCTGCATCATTTTCGTTCTATATTGTTGTTGTTGTTTTCTGATAAATTCTAATCTAGATGTTTCTATTTTGACATAACAATCAACAACAAATTGTTGAAACAATCTACCCGTATGCAAAATCATTGAGTTATCATCATCTCGCATTTGAAATTTATAACAGTAGTACTCTCTTGCTGTTACATTTGAGGTAGAATGAGTGATAGTTTCAGAACCTACAAATAATGTTTACAAATAAATAAATCATTTAGAATACCACAAATGTCTATTTTCAAGTTCTAAAATGTCAACATGAAAATTTTAAAAAATTTACCTCCCTGTTCAAAATTTAACAACTCCTCCACAGATGCAAAAGGAACACCAGAATGTGGAATATGATTTCCTCCCATGCGAAGTAATTCAGATGTTCCTCTTTTTTTTCGTAAGATATTCGGATACCAGCCTATTTCTCCTTTTGGAAATAAAATAGGATACTGCAAAGGGTCATAACAGCCATAGTAATGCTTTACTCTAACTGACATGTTACAATTGCTGTATATTTGAACATGTGTTGTTCTATCAACCCCACAAGTGTCGTCTTCTTGAAAAATAGCAGCAACTTGGGATGCAGATGGAAGGTTATACCTTCGTTGGTCCAGGTTTGGGCTAGCATTCAGAACTATCACCTTGCTACCTATGTTTGGCAGATCTTTGATTTGTTTTAAAAACTGACAATAAGGATTGCTTTTAAGAACACCCACAAGCACAAACAAGGTTTCGTGTTCTAGTTTATCTGATAAAGCTAGCTTTCTTTCTACTTCTTCTTCTGTATCATAAAAATACAGTTGAACACCAGATGGTTTTTTATCACCAATATCACTAATCCCTTTTAGGGAGTGATAAATTTTTCCTTGAACTTTGAAAGTATAAACACCCCCTCTATTTTTTGTCAATTCAGTATCATATTTGGCCCCCAACGTGCTAAAAGCTAAGTTGTTATTATAACTTCTAATATTTTTTCTAAAATTCACACATTGCTCCCTCGTTCCAAGAAGAATATCTTTAATTTCATTGGGCATTACAGATGACACCAATTCAATTCCCCCACCAGAGCAACAAAACATGGCAGGTTCTAAGTGAAACCTTTTTGCTCCACAAAGAGAGCAATCTGCAACATCAGGAAGTCTCACTGAACTAAGAGGCAAATGTTCGATCGATGTACCCAAAAACAAGGGACGTGTCAAATTGTTCCTTCCTATAAAATCAATGAATCGACGAAATCAAATCATATATGCATTTAGTAGTTAAATTTTTCTATGAAAAAATAATCACTTTCTAAATAGGGAAAAAATAAACCTAACCTCGCTGACCAGGAGAAGAGTGATTCGATGAGTTAGCAATTGTATGAGCAATACTGATTACAGGATTAACAATAAGGCTAGGATCAAAAAGGGTCATTTCAGGGGTTTCATTTTCATTAGCCATCATGCCCTGGGTCTTTTGTTTTTTAGCCAAACGCTTAGACTTTAAGTTAGCAAGTGATGTGCATAAAATTGAAATTTCCATTAGGCCTAGCCCAAAGGGTTAAAACAAAGAAACAGTAATATATAAAGAAGCCCAGATCTATGTTCAGGTCGGAAAGATTATATAAACCTAATTTGTCTGTTATAACTTTAGATCGGATATAAATGCTCAGCTCGGTCCTAAAAGACTCAATAAACTCATGAAGGCTTAAGGTCGGAAAACATTATAAATGAACTTGGTAATTTTAGATCGGTAAAAACTTATCAACTCAGATCGGTCAAGATTGAGTCGGAAAAAAGTACAATTCTACTAGAGAAGCCCAGGTCGGCAAAAGCTTAATGGAGTTAGATCGGTCAAGTGTTGAAACTCATCTCTATTTAGGTCGGTAATTTATGTAAGATTAGATCGGTGAAGCCGACCTGAAATAAAGATAATAATATAAAATATCATGGTAGGGCCGTTATTTTAATATGTGCAGATCAATTACAACAAAGGAGCCAAAGTTAAAGCCAGTTTTCCCGGAAAGGCAAAAAACATCATTGCAAAAGGAATAATTAGGAGCGTATGTCTCCATTACTCAACGGAACCATCAAGAGTAAGCTTATAAATACTCAGGCACAAGCCTCATTCGGGTAAGTTCCAATCAGCTATTTCTGGCAATTCTCACTAGCATTTCTTAAGCTCTTCTCTCATTTACAATTTTTCTGAGCACTCTTGTTCTATATTGCTTATCTCTTTCATATTACTGACTTGATCGTCGGAGCCTATACAGGGGGGAAAGCCCCGCTTTTCTGAATTAATCATCAATTGGTGAATGTAGCAGTACGAAATCATCAAGTTTCATCCTCTTTGCCAAGCTCAACTACCTTACTTAATTCTTCCCTCAAATTGCTCATCTCCAGTTGGGCCATTGGATTTCTAAAAGCTTCATTTGAATTGGGCAATTACTGTCTTCAAGAGTTCTTTGGGCCGCGAAGAAGCATCGTTTCATCGTTGTAATTTTTGCGTCACATCAGCAAGTAATGCAATTTTTTTATCATCAGGCATCTCAGCATATTTTTTATGCCGCTTTGCGTTTCTGTCCATTTCTGTGGAAGATCAGTAACTTAACATTCATTAATAAGCAAAGAACAATCCCAAGACCAATATGAAGGAATGGTAATAAAAACATATAAACTAAATGCAATCTCCAAATAAAAGTCGACATCAAAAACCACTAAGCAAATCAATAGAACACCATAAGTAACATTGAGAATGGCAACATTTAAAAACATACCAGAAATACAGCAGGACTTTTTCAACCAACGAGAAGCAGAACCTGGTGAACAAAGATACCAAAAGACAGGAAAACGGAGACCACGATCAGAAAAAGGAAAATCATTATAAAAAAAAAACTTTGTCCATCTATGTGCAAGAACACTTACTTAACAATCATTATTAAGCAAAGAACAATCCCAAGAGCAAGAAGAAGAAACGGGAATAAAAACACATAACCTGAATGCAATTTCCAAGTAACAGTCGACAGCAGAAAGCAGTGATTAAATCAATAAACCATCATAAGTAACACTCAGAATACTAAGATTTCAAAACATACCAGAAGCACAGCAGCACTTTTTCGACCCACGAGAAGCAGAAGCTGATGAACACACCAAAATACAGCAAAACGGAAACCACGATGAGAAGAGGAAAATTCATAAAAATACAAATAAATAAATGACGATGATGATTAAGAGGAGAAGAGGTCAGATACTCACAAGAAAAAACAAATTATGAACAACGGAAGACGGTGGTTGGAAGAGCCGACGACGAAGAAATTCATATTTTAGCTCCTGAGGCAAGTTGAAAAGATAAACACGTGATTTCTGACAACCCAATTTCATTCTCCTTATGTGAGGAGCTCACACAACAACTGAAAGATTAGTTAACAGATTTTACGACCTAACACACATTGGTCTCTCGGGAGGGGAAAAAATTCAACGGAAGAAAGAAGGAGAAAAATGAATTGACCAAGGACAACAAATCTGAAAGGGAATCATTATTAAATCTCATGGGAGGGCAAATATTCCGGGGAAAAAGAAATGTACAGAGCAATGGGGACCGATCCCGAAGAAGAAAATGCAAAGAAGACACAATGATTGTGGTCGGAAAATAAGACATAAGGCGTGGAAAACAGTCAAAGTCAAAGTTCCCAATGGGGGCTGTTCAATTTGTTCAGTAGAGGTCTGAAAGGAAGAAGAAAATGGAATTTGGTCTGAAAGGAAGAAGAACACGAATTTTGCTGGAAGGTAGAAATGAATAAAACAACGTCGTTTTGCCTCTACTTAGAGTCCTCAGGCTGATGCTATCAGCAAATAGTGATCCAAGTGCACCTTTCTTCTGAAATTGGGAAATTGGGTAGATAGGGTTTTCACTCCCAAATTGGAGACTGACCCACACCTAGTGAGCCACGTGCATCTTCCTTCTCAAATTTGGGAAGATAGGGTCTTCATTCCCAAATTTACCCTTCCCCGTCATTCAATTTTCATAATAACCTACTAACTTCCAAAAAAAATTGGACGAACAAAGGGTGATTCGGTAACCCCTCTCACAAAAATTCATTTGTTTCCAAAACTATCCTTCCTTAATTAATATATTTACAAGGAAACCTAGTAAAATCCAAAGACAAGAGACGAACAAAAAGGTAAGACTTGGCCATTTAAGAGCCTTTATAGTCTTTGTGGTCGGAAAATAAGACATAAGGCGTGGAAAATAGTCAAAGTTAAAGTTCCCAATGGGGGCTGTTCAATTTGTTCAGCAGAGGTCTGAAAGGAAGAAGAAAATGGAATTTGGTCTGAAAGGAAGAAGAACACGAATTTTGCAGGAAGGTAGAAATGAATAAAACGACGTCGTTTTGCCTCTGCTTAGAGTCCTCATGCTGATGCTATCAGCAAATAGTGATCCAAGTGCACCTTCCTTATGAAATTGGGAAATTGGGTAATTAGGGTCTTCACTCCCAAATTGGAGACTGACCCACACCCAGTGAGCCACGTGCATCTTCCTTCTCAAATTTGGGAAGATAGGGTCTTCATTCCCAAATTTACCCTTCCCCGTCATTCAATTTTCATAATAACCTACTAACTTCCAAAAAAAATTGGACGAACAAAGGGTGATTTGGTAACCCCTCTCACAAAAATTCATTTGTTTCCAAAATTATCCTTCCCTAATTAATATATTTACAAGGAAACCTAGTAAAATCCAAAGACAAGAGACGAACAAAAGGGTAAGACTTGGCCATTTAAGAGCCTTTATAGTTTTACCCTGGATAAACATATTTAACAACTAAGTTGTAAACCCGCAACTATAGAACGATAAATATTCAAAACTACATTATTCGCTAACACTTGATAACACATCTGCATTCGTTGAAAATTTGCAAAATTTAATCATTTTCAATTGTTGAAAATATATCATTCTCAATATGTAATTGGACTATCATTCATGCACTCGTCTCTAATCTTATTCCGCTAGTCAGTTTTGACAGTGAGTGAATGAAGGGTGTTGCGCTCGATTTTGTTATAGGTTTAATATTTTTTTATTCTTTATTTTATGTAAGCGGACTCACCACTCACTTAAAATTTAGAAGGAATTGAACATGCCTTATGTTAGCCTTACTTATGTAATACTTAGTACTTAATAGTTAGTAGTTTTATTTTTAAAAAATATACGAGTGATATAGAGTAATTAATAATAAGTAAGTTTGACTCAAAACCTATAACCTTAAACTATTATGTCAAGTTGGGTTTCAATTTATTTATTGGACTGTAATCTTTAAGCCCGAGAAGGTCTTTGGGTAGCCTGCTTATATCTTTCTAGTGAAAGAGAGAGAGAGAGAGAGAGAGAACTGAGGCCCTCATATAAAATTTGTTTTCAATCCATTGTCCGTTCATTTGTCATGTGTGATGGGCGTGGTTTGTTTATTGTGGGTAGCGAGAACAAAACGGAAATTAACCCAGAAAATAAAACATAGCAAACAAATGGAAGGCCTTCCGAATCCCTCTGGCTACCGCCCTAATGTTGGAGTTTGTCTTATAAAAGATGATAATCTAGTGTTTGTAGGTTTCAGATTGAACGTTCATGGAGCGAGCATGGAAGATGCCAATAAATTGTGAAGCCAGTTTTCTCCTGTTTCTTCCTGAATTTGTGTTAGATTCCATTCTACCGGTAAATGGATGTTTCGATTTAGGTTCTGTTCGTTTAGTGACTCAAATGAGAATTTTTTAGTTTAGAGAATGAATATCTTTCTGGAGAGAATTCTTTTTATGGATTTGGGTAAAAAAGAGAAATATATATATATATATATATATATATAATGATTATGTTATTTTTTGAAATTATGTGGGTAAAGATTTAGAGAAAATTTTAAATTTAGTAACAACTAATGTTATTTCTTTATATAAAATTTTTGAAAAAAAATGATGATTTTTCTGAAATTGAATGAAAAAGAACCGAGTCTAAACTTTACTTTGCTGTCAAACTTAATTAAGAATTTGCATTGTTGTCGGAAACTCTGCAATCTAAAGGCCCTTTTCTTGATCTGCTCATATCTTTCCACTCCCTGGGCTGTGTAAAAATTGAATTCGATATTGTGGGATTATTCTGAGATCATCTATTCTCCTTCTGCTACTTTTAGAATTTGTTTTGGGTGGCGGTGGGGAAGAAAGTGAAGGCTGAAGAAGGTGGTTTTGGTGGTGGCGTGGGTGAGGTGGGAGGTGAAAGACGGTGGTGGGTGGTTGAGAGGGGTAAAAAGTGAGTAAAAAAAAAAAAGTTTTATATTTTAAGTTTATGCGGGTAAATAAGGAATGCAAATATAAAGAGAAGGATTAAAAAGTATTTTTAATATTTTTAATTAGTCAAGAGAGGCAAAGAGTCTAATTTAATATAAAAAAATTGTTTTGAAGATTTTATTTTTTCTTTGAAGATCAATTTAATAATACAGAAGGTAAAAAAGTAAAACATCAATAACACATGAGAGTTTAATGCCATTAAGCATAGAAATTTTTTGAAGCAATTAAATATTATAGATACAAACAAGTTTGCTCACCAAAGCTTGTTTATATATATTCTAGCCTTGATACATAGTAGTAGCAAAAACTAAACATGAGGCTCAAGACAAATACAACTCGCTACCATAATGACAAACAAGACAAACAGTAGTAGAAAAAGATGAATCAACAAATAAAAGTACCCAACAAGGTAACACGAAAAAATGAAAGCAAAACACACAATTAATGAAACATGGCATGGTATTGGATGGAACAGAAAACCAAATTCTTCTCAAGGAGCACCCCTGAAGCTTGGTCCAGCTCCATTACTGTTGAAATAATTAGAATAGAAATCACCATATCTAGTTGAAGTACCATCGCTGCAATTGAGAAATTGAAGGTACTGATTATAAGCCCGACCAAAATCATCTGAACGAGGTTGTTGTTCGGAAGGAACAATTGCCACAGAAGAAGAACCTATACCACCACCAGTCTCACCCGCATTCACATCAGCTTTAGTTTTAGGAGGCTTCATGTTCACATCTGGAAGTACACATAGAGATTGAGGCGGATTTCCATATTTCTCTAAATAAGCCATCCTCCGAGTAATATCATTCAACTTACGTTTGATCACACTATTCATATCAGTGAGATCAGAAATTCCAAAGTTTTCAACACAATCAGTACCGCTTAAACACCTGTTGATGAAACCGGTGACCTCCAAATCTCGATTTTGTTCTTGTAGGTTCTTGAGTTGATCTTTTAGCTTGTCAACCCTTTTCCTGATGAAGCTCTCTTGGTTGACTGTCCTTCTTGCCCTCTCCGCCTCCGTGAGGTTGTTGAACCTTGTTAAGACACGATTCAAAGCATCAGGTTCCGGTGGCCACAGCTCAGGTAATTCTTCATTAGGGCCATATAGAATGGCGCAAGCTTCAATCCCGCAAAGTGTACTTAACTCCTGGACTTTCTTCATCAATCCCCTCTTCCTTTTCTTGTATGAACCTTTTCGTTTAGTGGGATTAACAATGAAGGCCATCCTCACTTTCCTCCTAGGCATGATGGAAAATTGATTTTGCAAAGAGATGAAATGCTTGATGTAGAATTGTAAAAAACTACAATGGTTAATGTGTTTATATAGAAAGACAAATCACTTGAACCAGGTACAGCTGTGAAATATATGTGCATTAATGAAATTAATGATAAAGATTGCATAATATATCAAATGAATTGTATTTTTGAATTCTAAAAAATTCTTATTTTTCATTTTATGCTAATCTTACCAACAAACAGTTTTGCTAAATTTGGATTTTGTGAATTTTATTCATTTCACCGTAATATGAAAATATGCATTTTGGGTTGGTTGGGAGTTCAAATTTAGTCACTCTTGTTCATGGTTCATCGTTTTTCAATGAACGAAATTGATTGCGGAGATTAATTGTCTTGAAAGATGAAAAAAATTAACTCAGAAATTCAAATCCTTTTGTACCATATAATTAATGCTATTGGTTAGACCCTTTAAGGATTTGTTGTTTAATTCAAAATTTTTATTATTATTTTTACTTTTCGAATTTTGAAGAAAAAGAAGTTCCCGCTTGATGCTGCTGAAAAGTTGGATTTGCGCGTAGCTAATGTGAAAATCAAAATAGCTCTTATATTGTGCTTTATAAATTAATCCACTATTTAAGATAATATGTTTCTTTAGTCTCCCTTTGAACAATTTAAAAAAATTATAATTCTTAATAAAATAATAAGCTAATAATTTTTAAAATACCTTTGTATAAATATATAGTTCTGTCAATATCATAAATTAATAATTTTCAAATTTTAAAAATATAATTGGGATATTTTTATTAAAATATATAAGTATATTTTTCTTTTTCTTTTCCTAAAATTTAAATTTCAGTGAATTTTATCTTTAATTTCTTAATTGCATCCAGAAACTCCTGTGTTGAATAATCAAACTGCAACAAGAAATTATGAAGAATCGTGGCCGCTTTGACTTTGAGTACTTATTTTTTTTGCCACCTTTGAAGAAGTCATTGTTGTATTATTCTGAAATTCTTTCTATGTTTGGTTTATATCGCTCTTTATTATGATATTGTGAATTGCACGCATAGATACAACTGATTTGTACGCATTGAATATATGAATCTACAAAGATTTTAATACCATGAACCTATAGATACAACTAACTTGTACGTACACATCGAATTAGTCAAAATTTATGCATACGAAAACAAAACAAAATGGACAATGTATTGTTTGTAGGGAAAAAAAAAATATTGTTTCTCAAAAAGTACACCCTTGTTCTATTTGAAGAGTCAAACTTCAAAAATATTTTTTGTTCCAATATGAGTCTAATTTCAAATTTTTACTCTTCCTATAATATAATTATGTGTAGTTCACAATTGATCCACAATTAGAAAATAAAAATACGAATGAAATAAATGCTGTCAAATTAGTTATTTTAAATATTGTACCTTAATATCCATAAAAATTTGTATATTCGTGAAATAGAGGGAGTACTGCTTATAACATGAATTAATCGGTATATACACTAATATCGTTGCCTATAGTATTGCATTTTAAAATACACAATTCAAAACATATATATTTCACACTAATTATACTCCTTTCATCTAGGGATAAAAAAATAAAAACAAAAAATTATTCAATATTAAAACTAAATTTCTTTTAAGACAAAATTATAATAAGTTTTCATCATAATATTTTTTTCTTACACATTTTTACTACGCTTGATAGGCTTTCTCATGCATATATTGCTGTTAATTGCCGGAGGCTTTTGCGCCATTTTTCTGGAGGGGTCTTTCAAATTTCAAGAAGAATAGATTATGCTGACTCCATCTTCATGGCAATGCTAGCTTTAGTTCCACTTTGATTTCAAACGTTGTCAAAATCAAAGTTGTTACCTTTGAGGCTTTGAAAAGCTCTGTGATCTGTTGAATACTCTCTTATCAATCTGGATAATTAGAATGAATCTTCTCTTTCGAGCAACTTTGCAGGTGTGTCATACTCTACTATTCTTCCTGCTCAATCAACTACCTAAAAGTTTAAATTGATAGGTTTTGAGTTTAACTTACTTTTTTCTTAATCTATATCACTCTCTTATTTTGATGTGTGATATTTAACACGTACCTATGACCCACAACAACAATTTTTTCATCACAGCCAATGGCCCATGGCCCATGCTTTCACTATAAATTGTGATTATCCAGGAACAATGTAGCCACACGCCTCAACATCTTGCTCCACTTTGCATGGAATCATATTGAAACGGATTGTATTATTTCTCAGAGGGTCAAATTCCACAACAACTGGACCCATTTACTCAGCATGTATCAGAGCCCAAGGTTTGGGTCGTTGCATGTGTACCTCTTAATTACTCAGCAAGTCCCCTCCTTGCTTGGAGTAGATATGGGTTTGGTTTTGACCTATTTACTCGACAAGTTGACAGCCCCTTGTTGGAATAGGTATGAGCTTACTTATGTATTAAGAAGCGGGCTACCCATGACAGGGGAGATTGTTGTGTCATTGTCTATTGAATCCCACATTGTCAATGTATAAGACTTGGGTATTACCCTCTCATTTTGAGCTTGCTTTTGAGGATAAGTTCTACCTCATAATATAAGAGTGATATAGAGTAATTAGAAAGTAAGTTTGGCTCAAGACCTAGTTACCAATTTAAACTTTTAGATCAAGTTGGATTTCAATTTACTTATTGAACTTTAGGTAGAATGGGTTGTATTATCTGGTGGTGGACAAAGAATTTGCCCCGGGTTATCATTGGTAGTAAGGATTTTCCGGTAGACTGATAGCTACTAGTTCGTGCTAAATATGTAAGGCTGGAAACTTGAAGGTGACATTGTGCCGAAAAGAGTGTGAGGCGTAGTTCGTGCCTGACAAGTGTGGTTTTACCTCCATTTTGAAAAAGGAAAGATAGATTTAGTACCCGGGATGTGATGTTATTGCAGAGATCAAGTTTCTAAGGACAATTTTGTTCAGTTTTAACTTCAGTTGTAACATTTTCTTTGAGTATTAGTAATTTTTTTTTATACTTTACTAGCAATGTATAATGCTAGTGTTTATTTAGTCAGAGACAGAACTTGTATTTTTCCTACAGCTTTGAAAGTTGAAGGAAATCAATGGTCGATGTTGGCCAAATTGTAGGATCCTTTTAAATTTATTATAAATATAATCTACTTATTTCTGGAAGAAAAAAAAAATTGTTTCCATTTCTTGTCCGATTGTCCCTTCATTTATCATGTGTGTTAAGCGTGGTTTACTGTTGGTAGCAAAAACAAAACAGAAATTAAGGCTTCGTTTGATAAAACTTAATTATGAAGTCTGAAATATGAATTCATTAGATGACGTTGTTTGATAAAATCTAAAATTTAAGATATGAAATCTGAAGTCTGAATCTGAAAAATGAAGTCTAAATCTTATTAAATTATTAAAAATAAAAAATTTATTTTATTTTTAACAATAAACTTATATATATTTTTAATAAAGTTATAAAAATAGATGATAATTTATTTTTTAATTTTTTTATAGTTATAAAATTAATTTATTTTGATTATTTTTTTGAATTGATGAAATTTAAAAAGTATTAAAAAATAAAAAATAAATAATGATACAAAAAATGAGAAATTTTAAAGAGAAAAGTATTTTTTTTTATTCAAATTCAGTCATAAGTGATTCGCTCATCACTTATTTGTTAGGCCAGAATTATACTTGTTTTTCAGACCTACTTATTTAATTAAGTTACTCGAGTTTTCATTATCAAACGCACGATTTATTTCCTCCAATATTCATTTTGGGGGGATATAAATACCAAAACAAACCAAATAGAATTGAAATTCCCAAAATATAGAAAACGAAGTCGGGAATTGAAAACGAATCTCCCGACTTCGTTTTCTTAAAAAATATATATATTGTAAAAAAAACATTTCCAGTAGAAAACGAATTCCTAGAATTTGTTTCCTACTGGGAATTATCATTATTATTATTATTTTTAAATTCTGAATTCGTTTTCTTACAGAAAATTAATTTTATTTTTAAAAATTTAAGTGAATTCGTTTATAAAATTAGTTAAAATTAGTTAAGTAATTGTATGTAAACTAATGTAAAAAATAAGTAAATAATTATTTTGTAATTGAAAACGACTTCACCAACATCGTTTCTAAGTTTTTATGGGTTTTTAAATATAAATATTATTTAATGTAAAATGAATTATGGTGATTCAAAATTGACACCCGTAATTCGTTTTTCAGTTTTAGGGTAACAAAGGCAAAAGCTAATTATATAACTAAAAATCTAATTTGTAATTGAATAAAATTTTTAAATAGTTTTTATTAAATTTGTTTAAAACTAATTTTTTAACTAAAATTATTTTACTTATTTTAAAGAAAACTTTATTCATAAAACGAGAGAAAACGAATTTAGCAAATTCATTTTCAGTAGAAAATGAATTTGTTTTCAAGAGAAAACGAATTCAGTGAATTTGTTTTCTCTTTTTGTATTATTTAACTAAAATTATTTTACTTATTTTGGAATTAATTTATTTATTAAACGAATTCACTAAATTCGTTTTCTTGTTTTTTATTATTTAACTAAAATTATATTACTTATTTTAAAAATACTTTTATTTAGAAAACAAATTCTTTAACTAAAATTCTTTTACTTATTTTTAAAAAAAATTATTTCACTGAATTCGTTTTCTACTAAATTGTTTTTCTATTTTTTAAAAATAAACTTAATTTTATTAACCTGAATTCGTTTCTTTCAAAAATATTTAACAAAAAAAAACCAAAATAAAAGTACTTAAAATATTTATTAAATTACAAATTAGATTTTCAGTTATATAATTACAAGAGTCTTTTTTTCATAAAAACTAAAAAAATGAATTACAGGGGTTCATTTCGAATGTCCATAATTTGTTTTAAATTAAATAATATTTATATTTCAAAATATATAAAACGTAGAAACGATGTTGGTGAACTCGTTTTGAATTACAAAATAAAGAAGACAAAGATAATTGACCACCATTTCAAGAAATGCCGTAAATTACTTCCTCTGAAATTTTATTAAATTAAAATTAAAATTAAAATTATATAATTATATTTTGTCTTTTTTTCATAACAACTCAAAAACGAATTACGGGGGTTCTTTTGAATTAATGAAATTAATAAAAAAACAAAAAAGGAAAAAATTAATTTCTCCAAGATTAATGAAATTAATAAAAATCAAAAAAGGAAATTTGTTTCCAGAAGAAAACGAATTCCATGAATTCGTTTCCTTCAAGAAGATTTTTTTTTTAATTCTTGAAGAAAATGAATTTGCCAAATTTGTTTTCTATAGAATGGGAATGAATTTTATTTTTTTTTTGTGTATTTTGGTAATTAGTTGCCCCAAAAAAAATATTGGGGGAAAAAACCCATCGATTAAATTAAATTATTAAAACTAAAAAATTTATTTTATTTTTAACAATAAATTTATATATATTTTTAATAAAGTTATAAAAATAGATGATAATTTATTTTTAAATTTTTTTATAGTTATAAAATTAATTTATTTTGATTATTTTTTTGAATTGATGAAATTTAAAAAGTATTAAAAACATAAAAAAGAAATAATGATACAAAAAATGAGAAAATTTAAAGAGAAAATATTTTCTTCGATTCAGATTCCGTCATAAGTGATTCGCTCATCACTTATTTGTTAGGTCGGAATTATACTTGTTTTTCGGACCTACTTATTTAATTAAGTTACTCGAGTTGTCATTATCAAACGCACTTAATCGATTAAGCACTTAACTTCAGAACCACTTAATTTATTAATACTTATCACCAACCGTTATCAAACACACTTAATGCGAATATGCTCTTAAGTCTTAATCATTCATTTTAAGTGCTGAATTTTTGTTATCAAATGAAACCTGATAAAACTTATGTCTAAAAACTTAAGTCTGAAGTCTGAAATTTGAATTCATTAAATAACTCTGTTTGATAAAATTTGAAATTTAAGTTATGAAATTAGGACTAAAATCTGAAAATTGAAATTTGAATCTTATTAAATTATTAAAAATAAAAAAAATTATTTTATTTTTGGAGTAATGATAGACTACTCAACTAATTCATCTCAACTTATGTGTCTCAACTCATGTGGCATGCATTCATTGGCCACTTATGTGATATTAATAATTATTTTATAAAAATGTAACCAATGAATGCATGCCACATGGGTTGAGATGAATTAGTTCAGTAGTCTATCATTACTCTTATTTTTAACATGAGTAATGATACACTACTCAACTAATCTTCTCAATATTCTCATAGCAAGTGAGGTGTCATGTATTCATTGGCTACACTTTTATAAAATAATTATTAATACTACATTATTGACCAATTAATATATGGCATCTCACTTGTTATGAAAAATTTGAGAAGATTAGTTGAGTAGTGTATCATTACTCTAAAAACATTAAATTTATATATTTTTTAATAAAGTTATAAAAATATATGACAATTTAATTTTTAATTTTTTTATAGTTATAAAATTAATTTATTTTGATTATTTTTTGAATTGATCAAATTTAAAAATTATTAAAACCATTAAAAAAAAAAGAAATGATGACACAAAAAATGAGAAAATTTAAAGAAAAAAATTATTTTTTTCGATTCAGATTCAGTCATAAGTGATTCGCTCATCACTTATTTGTTAGGCCGGAATTATACTTGTTTTTCAGACCCCACTTATTTAATTAAATTACTTGGTTTTCGCTATCAAATGCACTTAAATCGATTAAGCACTTAACTTCAAAACCGCTTAATTCATTAAGACTTATGACTAACAGTTATCGAATACACTTAATGCGAATAAGCTCTTAAAATCAGTCATTTTAAGTGCTGAATCTTGGTTATCAAATGAAGCCTAAGGGTCAGTTTGATAAAAATTAATACGTATATCTGAATGCTTAATGCTGAACTATAATGCTGAATTGATTAAGCACTTAACATCTTAATGCTGAAATATATTTTCCAAACCTCTGAATCATAATGCTTAATCACCTGATCTTGTTTGATAAATATGTTAATCTTAATGCTGAAATCTTGAAAATATATCATTTTACCCATACGTTGAATTTTTTATATTTGTATATGTGAAATATCAAATTTTATGATAAAACATACATTATGATTAATGAAAAATATAAGGAAACAAAATAATATAAAAACACATTAAATTGAATTATTAAAATACAAAAAAAATTATTGCAATTTATTAAAATTCCTAATAAAAAATGAATCATTTATTGTCGTCTAAAAGAAAATAAAAGTTTACAATAAAACTCATATATAATTAATAAAATTATATGAGTGACATAAAACATATCGTATGAATGAGATTTATATAAATAGGTAAATGATATTATTTATTAAATAATTTTTTAATACGAAAATACAGTAATAAAAAATAAATTAAATTTTATTTGCCAATATTATGATGAAAAAAATGTAAAATACATACTACGCTAATGACTAAAGATATAAAATAATAACTTATTTATAGTTAATCAATGTGAATATTATCAAAAAAATAACATGTATAAAATACAAAGGATAGTTTCGGAAATCAAATATGAATTATTTAAAAAATTGTTACGTGGAACATTAAGAGATAAGCAATAAGCTAAATTTTTTCGCTTAAATTTTTGTAAAGGAAATAAGCAGTGCTTTAAACGATTAAGAGTTTCAATTTCCGTTATCAAACACACTAAAAGTCATTATTGCTTAATTAAATAATTTTAAGCATTAAGCGGTGTTATCAAACAAGCCCTAAGTCTAGGACCAAATAAAATTAAAAAGTCAAGTTAAAGGACATTATGAACTATTTTGAATTAAAAGGACCAAATAGAATTGTGAAGCCAGTTGTTTCTTCTGTTACTTCCTGAATTTGTGTTAGATTCCATTCTATCGGTAAATGGATTTTTTTTTTTTTTGATTTATAAAAAAGGAAAAGAAAAAAACTTTAGCTTGCTGTCAAGCTTAATTAAGAATTTGCATTGATGTGGGAAACTCTGCAATCTAAAGGCCCTTTTCATGATATTCTCATATCTTTCCACTCCTTGGTTGTGTAAATAAGAATTGGATTTTGTGGGCTTATTCAGAGATCATCTGTTCTCCTTCTGCTACTTCTAGAATTTGTTTTGGGTGGCTGTGGGGAAGAAAGTGAAGGCTGAAGAAGGTGGTATTGGTGGTGGCGTGGGTGAAGCGAGAGGTGAAAGAAGGCGGTGGGCGGTTGAGAGGGGTAAAAAGTATTTTAAATTTTTTTTATATTTTAAGTTTACGAGGGTAAATAAGGCATGCAAATATAAAGATAAGGATTAAAAAGTATTTTTAATATTTTTAATCTTCGACTATTAGTCAAGAGAGGAAAGAGTCTAATTTAATAATATCAAAAAAATTGTTTTGAAGATTTTTTTTTTTTATTTTTAAGATCAATTTAATAATATAAAAGGTAAAACAATAAAAGATCAATAATACAAGAGAGTTTAATGTCATTAAGCCTAAAATTTTTTGAAGCAATTAAATATGATAGATACAAACAAGTTTGCTCGCCAAAGCTTGTTCATATATATCCTAGTCTTGATACATAGTAGTAGCAAAAACAGGCTCCAGACAAATTCAACTCGCTACCATAACTACAAACAAGACAAACAGTACTAGAAGAAGACGAAATCAACAAATAAAAGTACCCAACAAAAAAGTTAACACGAAAAAATGAAAGCAAAACACACACAATTAAGGAAACATGGTATGGTATTGGATGGAACAGAAAACCAAATTCTTCTTAAGGAGCACCCCTGAAGCTTGGTCCAGCCCCATTACTGTTGAAGTAATTAGGATAGAAGCCACCATATCTAGTTGAAGTACCATCACCACAATTGAGAGATTGAAGGTAATGATTATATGCCCGGCCAAAATCATCTGAACGAGGTTGCTCAGGATTGCTCCTAATCATGCTAATGTCCATGATGAGATTTTGACATTGGTGATAGCTATAAGTCATTGGCTATTCAGAACAGACAATCGGCACAGAAGAAGAACCTAATCACCGCCAAATTCACCCGTATTTAGATCACCTTTGGTTTCAGGAGGCATCAAGTTCATATCCGGAAGTACACCTAGAGATTGAGGTGGATTTCCATATTTCTCCATATAAGTCATCATCCAATTAATATCATTCAGCTTACGTTTGATCACAATATTCATATCAATGAGATCAAAAATTCCAAAATTTTCAACACGATCAATACCGTTTAATCTCGATTTTGTTCTTGTAGTTGCTTGAGTTGATCTTTCAGCTTGTTAACCCTTTTCCTGATGAAGCTTTCTTGGTTGACTGTCCTTCTTGCCCTCTCGACCTCCATCAGGTTGTTGAACCTTGTTAAGACACGATTCAACGCATCAGGTTCCGATGGCCACACCTCAGGTAATTCTTCATAAGGGCCATATAGAATGGCGCAGGCTTCAATCCCGCAAAATGTGCTCAGCTCCTGGACTTTCTTCATCAATCCTCTCTTCCTTTTCTTTTATGAGCCTTTTCGCTTAGTGGCATTGACAATGAAGGCCATCCTCACTTTCCTCCTAGGCATGATGGAAAATGGATTTTGCAAAGAGATAAAATGCTTGATGTAGATAACTGTAAAAAACTACAACCGTTGATGTGTTTATATAGAAAAACAAATCACTTGAACCAGGTTCATCTGTGAAATATATGCGCATTAATGAAATTAATGATAAAGATTGCATAATATATCAAATGAATTGTATTTTTGAATTCTAAAAAATTCTTATTTTTCATTTTATGCTAATCTTACCAACAAAGAGTTTTTCTAAATTTGGATTTTGTAAATTTTATTAATTTCACCGTCATATAAAAATGTGCATTTTGGGTTGGTTGGGTGTTCAAATTTAGTCATTATTGCTCATGGTTCATCGTTTTTCAATGAACGGAATTGATTGCGGAGATTAACTGTCTTGAAAGATGGAAAAAATTAACTCAGAAATTCAATTCCTTTTGTACCATATAATTAATGCTATTCGTTAGACCCTTTAAGGATTTATTGTTTAATTCAAAAATTTTATTATTATTTTTACTTTTCGAATTTTGAAGAGACGGAAGTTCCCGCTTGATGCTGCTGAAAAGTTGGATTTGCGCGTAGCTAATGTGAAAATCAAAATAGCTCTTATATTCTGCTTTATAAATTAATCCACTATTTAAGATAATATGTTTCCTCAGTCTCACTTTGAACAATTTAAAAAAGTTATAATTCTTAATAAAATAATAAGATAATAATTTTTTAAAATACCTTTGTATAAATATATAGTTCTGTCAATATTCTAAATTAATAATTTTCAAAAATTAAAAATATAATTTGGATATTTTTATTAAAATATATAAATATATTTTCCTTTTTCTTTTCTTAAAATTTAAATTTCAGTGAATTTTATCTTTAATTTCTTAATTGCATCCAGAAACTCCTGTGTTGAATAATCAAACTGCAACAAGAAATTATGAAGAATTGTTGCCGCTTTGACTTTGAGTACTTTTTTTTTTGCCACCTTTGAAGTAGTCATTGTGTTGTATTATTCTGAAATTCTTTCTATGTTTGGTTTATATTGCTCTTTTATTCTGATATTGTGAATTGTACCCATAAATACAACTAATTTGTACGCATTGAATAAATGAATCTACAAAGATTTTAATACCATGAACCTATAGATACAACTAACTTGTACGTACACATCGAATTAGTCAAAATTTATGTATACGAAAACAAAACAAAATGGACAATGTATTGTTTGTAGTGAAAAAAAAATATTGTTTCTCAAAAAGTACACCCTTGTTCTATTTGAAGAGCCGAACTTCAAAAATATTTTTTGTTCCAATATGAGTCTAATTTCAAATTTTTACTCCTCCTATAATATAATTATGTGTAGTTCACAATTGATCCACAATTAAAAAATAAAAATACGAATGAAATAAAAGCTGACAAAATTAGTTATTTTAGATGTTGTATCTTAACATTCATAAAAATTTGTATATTCGTGAAATAGAGGGAGTACTGCTTATAACATGAATTAATCGGTATATACATTAATATCGTTGCATATAGTATCGCATTTTAAAATACACAATTCAAAACATATATATTTCACACTAATTATACTCCTTTCATCTAGGGATAAAAAAACAAAAACAAAAACAAAAAAAAAATTTATTCAATATTAAAACTAAATTTCTTTTTAAGACAAAATTATAATAAGTTTTCATCATAATATTTTTTTCTTACACATTTTTACTACACTTGATAGGCTTTCTCATACATATATTGCTGTTAATTGCCGGAGGCTTTTGCGCCATTTTTCTGGAGGGGTCTTTCAAATTTCAGAAACAAAAGATTATGCTGACTCCATCTTCATGGCAATGCTAGCTTTCGCTCCACTTTGATTTCAAACGTTGTCAAAATCAAAGTTATTACCTTTGAGGCTTTGAAAAGCTCTGTGATCTGTGTGAATACTCTCTTATCAATCTGGAGAAGAATGAATCTTCTCTTTCCAGCAACTTTGCAGGTGTGTCATACTCTGCTATTCTTCCTGCTCAATCAACACACATCATTAATTAGTTAGTGTCTTTGTGGTACAGGGTTGGTATAGAGTAGCCGATAAAAGAATATTTGAAGTTGAACTAATATGTTTTTTTATCAATCATCCTCTTACCATCACTAAGGACCAAGACAAGATCGCTATCGATAACAGTGTGGATTCTGTGAGCTATGGTGACAACAGTTCGATCTTTAAATTCTTGGCTGATGACCTTCTGTATCGTGCCATCTGTCGCGGAATCGACAGATGCAGTGGCTTCATCCAGGACAAGAATTGTGCTCCTCTTTAGCAACGCTCTTCCAAGACAAAACAGCTGCCTTTGCCCAACACTCCAGTTTTCTCCATTTTCCACCACTGTAAAAGGCCATTTAGTTAGTAACTGTTTCATTCATGACTACAATTCAATTTCATGACCAAAATGGTACCTGTAGATTCTAGTTTCTCTGGTTTCTGACGCATCAATTCTCCGAGCTGACATTTGTCTAGAGCCTAGTATAGGAAAACAAGAAAAAATTATATAATTTGAGTGCCTGGTCATTTCCATGTTTTCAAAAACACGTTTTTGAAGTTTTGAATTTTATATTAATTTCTCATCGTTCCCAATACGCTTTTTCAAATTATAAAATCATTTTCAAAACCAAGTTTTGAAAGCATATTTTCAAAACTATCTAAAACGAACAAGGCCTCAAATTCAGATGAAAATAGGTATATAGAAAATTTTACCTCCCAAATTTCATTATCAGAGTACTGATCTAGTGGATCAAGGTTTCCTCTAACACTTCCCTCAAACATGGTGGGATCTTGAGGGATTATGCTGAGCCTTGATCTCAAATCCTGAAGGCCGATTTTTGTAATGTCCACTTCATCAATTAGAATGCTTCCCTCTCCAGGCTCAACAACTCTGAAGATGGCTTGAATGAGTGTAGATTTCCCACTTCCTGTCCTTCCAACCACGCCGACTTTCTTCTTCCCTGGAAATGTGCAGGTTATGTTCTTCAACACCGACGGTAGATGTTCAGCGTAGCGAATCTGTGACACAGCATAAGCAGTTCCATCAAGAACAGCAGAATATTGAAATGGTGAGAAAATTAAGGTACATTTTTCATTTTTCTACTTGCCTTCAAATTTGTGAACTGGATTGTCCCAGTGTGAGGCCAAGTTTCGGGTGGTTTGCAATCTTCAATCTCCAAAGGTGCTTCACTGAGAATGTTAGTGTACTGAAGAATCCTTTCAACAGATATCATTTTATTCTCTGCATTACAAATGTTCCAAATGACTGAAGCTAATTGACCATTCAAGTTGATGCCATAAGTTATTGCCAAACCAGCAATGCCTGTGGAAAATTCACAAGATTAGTCTTTGAGGGAGGATTCAACTAGGAATCAGCAATGCATTAAGGGCCTGTCCGTTATGAAATAGTTTTGAAAATATATTTTTGGAAAATAATTTTTTAGTATAAAAAGCGTATTGAAAATGTAAAAATGTATAGTTAGATAGTAAGAAGTTGTATTGGAACTTATGTAAAAAGTTATTATAATATATTCAATTTACTGTAGGAACAAAACAATGAAAACGAACAGGGCAAGTTATTTGCTTACTGGGATTTATGATTCCTTCTGGCAGAGTCACAAGCAGAACCAGCGAGAAGCCAAACACGAAATTCGATAGCTGATTCAATCTGAAAGAAAGCCATTCCATGGCTGATACATTGTGAAACCATGGCCTTGAATGGTTGTCTATTAGACACAGGTTTGAGTGAATGAAGCGGCTTTTCTGGTCGAAAGCGCGTATTGTTGCTGCTCCTGCAAGTGATTCAGCAAAGTGATGGAGTATTGGAGCTCTCTGTATCCCTGCTAAACGTGCCAGTTCTCTTGCTGTTGGTATGTAATATCTCTGAATTTTTATGAACAAATATCAAGTTAGGTACAGTTCAAACAAATCACTAAGGCCCTATAGTACTATATGTCTTTTAATCGGCTTCAAAGGTTTATTCCATGGTTGAGATCTTTTTACTTTGTAGAGTTCTTTATTAGAAAGGGAACCCTTGGTGCAGCGGTGAAAAAAAATGTTGTCATTTGACTTGAGGTTATGGGTTCAAGCCGTGGAAACAACCTTTTATAATATAAATATAAGGTAAGGCTGCGTACACCAGGGCTTCAAGATGAACAAATATTAAGTTAGGCACAGTTAAGGCCTAAAGTACAATCTGATAAGGCTTTAAGATGTCATTTAATAAACTTCAAAGTGTATTCCATGGTAGAAATTTTTTCACTTTTTTTTAGTTCTATACTAGGAATGGGAGTCTAGGCACAGTAGTAAAAAGTTTCAGCATGTGACCTGAGGTCACAGGTTCAAGCCGTGAAAACAGTCTCTTACAGAAATATAAGGTAAGACTACGATACAAACACTTAGCAATTGTATGCAAAAACCAACTTATTACAAAAACCAAGGTGAGAGTATCTTACCTGATACCAAATGCAAATGGCAGTAACTGGAATGAAGATGACAAACACTTCCCATGCTACCTGGGACATCACAGTGATTGTCCCAAGCAACAGAATAACTGAAAATGCACACCATCCCAACTTGTTTGGCATCTCCAAGTCCAGCACGCTTTGGTCCGTAGATGCCTGTTCATGCAATAAATTCATCAAAAAAAAAGTTTTCCGCTCAAAACTGTACACAATTTCATCTCTACTTAAACAGAAAACTAACCCTGTTTAAAATTCTTCCTGTTGGAGTTGAGTCAAAGAACGCCATAGGAGCGCGAATAATGCTACTCAACATGTTGCTAAACAGCTTTTGTGAGGTCAGAAGGCCTGTTATAGCCACTAATGCTGCCCTGATAAGCACACAAAATGCACTTCCAACAGCAAGAACAACGTAAACCAATAGAACAAAATGTATCCCAATCATTGGTTCATCGCTCCCAGCTGGACAAGCCCAGGCCATCCAGTAATTGCTGGAAACTTGCAACACTTGAAATGAAGACTGAGCCAGTATTATCAGTGGCACAAAAACGCCGCCTTTAACCATGGTCAAGTAAGATAAGTAAACTTGTTTGCCGATGCTTCCTTTCTCCCTTTCTTCTTCCTGCACCAGCCTTCCATCTTTTTTTGTTATTTCTACACACAGATCGTGCTCGGAATCTTGTTTTGTGACTGGAAACTCTGCATTTGAATTGGGATCTGTATTGGGTTCGCCATCACAGATTGGATGATCCAATGTTCTACTTGAGTTCTCAATTGTTAGAATTGATTCTAAAGCCTGGTTGTGAGCACCAACAAGAACTTCAAATCCCACATTGTGTTTTAGAAGGTCTTCAAATGAACCAGCTTGTGCAATTCTTCCATTTTGCATAACCTGTAAACTTTGTAGGCTATAATTTTGAACCTTTATAGTAAAGAAGTCTCTAATGCTACTACTCTACTAAAGTCTGTATAACATGTTACTTCCGTGCAAAATCATTCTTTAGTAAATAATATCACTAGCCTGTTTGTTATGGAGTGTTTTTTAAAACATGTTTTTGGAAAAGAATATTTTAATGTAAAAATTGCATTGGAAGTGTAAAAAGTTGTAATTGAATAGTAAAAAGTTGTATTGGATATGATGAAAAAGTATTATGAAGTATAATATGTTGAACTTACAGTAGAAACCAACAACAAAACCTGAACAGAAAAAGAAAGAAAAAAAAAAAAAAACAAAAAAAACAGTAAAAACGAACAGTGCCTACAGTTCACTTACCAGAATGAGATCTGCAGCTGGAAGAAATTCTACTTGGTGGGTAACATAAACTATAGTTTTTTCCTTGAGTATCCCCATCAAACAGTCCTGTATACACAGCATCCCCATTAAACTCTAAATATTGGTTTTCACAATCTCTGTATATATTGTAAAGATATCCTGAAAAATAACTGATAAAACATGTGGAAATATAAATCTGCAGACCTGGAAGAGTTGTGTGCCTGTATGAGCATCCACAGCACTAAAAGGATCATCAAGGAGATAGATATCGGCATCCTGGTAGACTGCTCGAGCGATTTGAATCCTTTGCTTCTGGCCTCCACTCATGTTTATCCCTCTTTCTCCTATCTCAGTCAAGTCCCCAGCAGAGAAAAGCTCGAAATCTTTTGTCAGGGCACAAGCTTCAACTGTCTTAATATACTTGTCACTGTCATATGGACTTCCAAATAGTATATTTTCTCTAATGTTTCCAGTTAATATCCATGGAGATTGTGGAACATATGCCTTTGTACCGCTAATCTTCACAGTCCCTGACAGTCTCGACATTTCTCCAAGAATGCATGATAGAAAGCTGGACTTTCCTGATCCAACAGTGCCACAAATCGCGACCTTCATTCCTTTTGTCACTTTTAAGTCTATTTCATCAAGTGTTACACTTCTTGAATCATTATCCCAGCTGAATTTTCCGCGATCTATCTGAACTGAAAATTCTGTTTCATCTTTAGGAGTAAATGACACTGCATCTAATTGAATCTCATCTTCGCAAAGGAAAGAAGCGATTCTATCTGCAGAAACTTTCCCCTGAGCAATCACAGCCAACAAATCTGGTAGATTAAATATGGGATCTTGGAGCATTCGGAATGTTGCCAATGCAGAGAGTACTCGCCCTGCAGTTAGAGGAATTCCGAGTAATACACACCCACCAAAAGTCACTGCAGAAATAAAAGCCGGCGATCCCCAGAAGATGAAAGCTGTTAGTGCTTGCAACCTCAGCAACTTCCACAGCCAATTGTACTCAGTTATCCTCAAACTTTCTAACTTCTGTGAAAAAAAGCTGTCCCATGCCTGAAGTTTGATTGTCTTCATATTTCGAAGAACTTCTGCAGTAGCTTTCATTCTCTCATCTTTTGCTTCCATTATCCTAGTTTGAAACCTCTTCTGAACACTAGTTAATGGTATGTTTCCAGACATTACAGTAAGAGTTGCAGCTAGAGCGATAAGCGATCCATATCCCAGGTTGTTATGCAGCACATAGACAGCCAAGGAAATCTGTATTGGCAACATCCAAATTATGTTCAAGTACCAAATGAAGTCTGTGATTCTTTGAACATCTACACTCATAATATTGATGATCTCCCCACTCGTGCGGCTCTGGCGCGAAGTGCTTGACAAAACTAGGCCTTTCTGATAAATGTGTGATATCAGAGCAGCCCTTAACCTGAGGCCTAGCTGCCTCGCCCCGAATATCCACTGCCTCTGTGATATAGTCTCAACCAGTTTTGCACTCAGAAAAGCTAATGCAAGAAGATAACCACTTCCTAAGCTCCTGGACTTTTTATCAACAAGAAATTCCACAAGATCATTAATGAGATAAGGACCAACATAGGATGAAACTGCACTTATAACTGCGAAAAGCGCGTTGATTGCTGCTTTCTTCCTTGCGAGGATATAAATCGCCTTATAAAGCGATGGATTTGTTGTTCCATCTTTTCTCCTCACATGATCTAAGCAGTCATCAAAAGCAGGAGAAAGGGTATGAGCAGAGTCCTTCAAATCAACATCTGGAACTTCCTCGTCATCAAGTGGCTTCTTGTTCCCAGCTTCAAACAGTGGATTGAGCCAAGAAAAGGTAACCCTTTGATGAAGAGGAGCATTTCCATACAAACATTCCAGTTTTCCATCCGAATGTTTCTCGGCCTTTCCATTCAGTAGCGGCGCAGTAAGGCCATCTGGGATGTCGAAAACTATGCCTGTTTTCCCTCTAATTGAGAAAACAAATAAGCAGATAGAAGCTAGAAGATTCAGTACGTCAGCAAAGTCTTGCACTCTGAGGCTTTGATGATTATTGATTATATAATTTCCATCAAGAACTGCAGATGCAAGTGACAGCAAGAAACAGGAAATCCACCATATTCTCAGAACCCAAGGTAGCTTCACATGTTGCTCCCTCAAAATTCTATACAGAACAGCCAGGGAAACAGCCCAGCAAACTACATGCATAATCTCTGATGAGAAAGATGGGATTATTACCTTGCAGCGAGCAGCGGCGTCGCTCTTCAGCATCAGCAGCTTAAGGAAATGAATTCCCAGAAGGGAAATGGAGCAAACACAGCTGAACTTGTAACTCAGGCCAACTTTTGCCCCAATGGCATACTTTTCTTGTTTCGCCATCTTTTTCCTTCCTCTGCATCTTGATTCCACAACATTTCCTATGAATTGGAGCAACAAGACTCCTAGGAAACTTAACTGTACAAGAATACTGGCATCTTCCAACAAACAGGGCGAAGAAATCACCTCCGGCCATGCTACCTGAACCTGAAGAAACTCGAAACCTGCCATAACAAGCTCACAATGAGAGAATATGGTTGGGGTTTTAGTGAAAATACTATGCAGATTTGAATTTTCTTCAATAAATCATAAAATCAAACAGGTAAGAACTGAAAAAAAATGGAATGGAAAGCGAGCAATAGTATACTTTTCATGACAAAAAGTAGTGATTCTCCAGGGATACTCATCAGCCGGCCCTTACAGGGATAACTAGATTTTATTGAATAAAGCTAAGCAGTGAGAAAGAATTTGATGAAAACAGATTGTTAACGATCTGGCCATATATATTTTTCTTCCATTAATGCAACGTTGGCCTTCCACGAAGATGATTATAGTAATAATAATAATTGTGGGAGGTGAAAAGACGTCTCGAGGATACTATGAACTTGGATTCAATCATGAGTCTTGATCAAACTCCCATGCAAATCTAATTTGATGATTCATTTATGAGCGAATATTTGGCTGTAAACAGAGCTGGCTAGGGGTGAAAATACAGTTGACTGATAAACCAGAGAGTCACTACTACGATAAATTATTCCATACATTCGCGGTATAAATTGACACTATGAAACGTCTATTATTTAATGACAAAAACGTAAATTTCTTGCCAAAATGGTGAAAAAAATGGAGAGACGTATTTACTCCTTTTAATTCTGATGGGCCCACTACACTAAAAATGTGAATGCAAAGGTTGTATTTTGTATAGTTCTGAATGAAGGACTAACATAAACTAAAAGACATACTAAAGATAATAGACCAAAATGAATATTTTTCAAGTTTAATGTACCAAACTGAATTAGAGAGACAAATGAAAGGACCAATATAGCGTAAAAATGACATCCAAAGCCCAAATATAGGCATAGATTTTCTCTAAAAATCTTGAAATGTTCATTCATATGAATTAGCTAGTCACCACATATGTTAATATTAGTAGTATTGGACAGGTGTAAATTAATTATTCATTTCGTCCCGTTGAAAGAGTTCAGCAGTACTGTAATTCTTTATAAATCACAATATATAACTCTCGATACAATGATGGTTACATGGGACGAGTGTAGCATTAGTTAATTTCCTTCTGGCCGTGTACAGATTTGGAGCAGGAAATTGTTTAATGGATT
The DNA here is from genome assembly GCA_016801395.1 of Leptodermis oblonga. NCBI lineage: Eukaryota > Viridiplantae > Streptophyta > Magnoliopsida > Gentianales > Rubiaceae > Leptodermis > Leptodermis oblonga. The sequence continues at coordinate 37,474,989 of CM028755.1, forward strand.
GCTATATGTACGACACAGGGTAAGGTGGAATATTGGCAGAATATATAGATAATTTATACAAAGCTATCCAACGTAATTTTATATAATAAAGTATAGTATATCTCTGTCAAAAAACAACTAAATAAAAGTCATATTTTTATGCAAAAAAAACAACTATTGTAAATTATAAAATATGAAACATAAAATTAAATAAACTTGGAATGTTACTCCATTCCTAACGTTAAACTTTGATGCTTTCAGACTGATTCCTGCCGCTACATTTATCTATTCATTATTTTCAGAATTAATCTTATCTCTGATTTTAATTACTATAATTTCAAATTTTAATTCTTATTTTTTGCATAACACATTCTTGAACAAAACCAATGAGTTATTTGATCAAAACAAAACTCTTTTCTTATTATTATTATTATATTTTTTTGTTCTCTTAATGTAGTTCCTCCTATCATTATGTAATTTATTACCTACTTTTCAATTTTAACTTTACACAATTCCTCTTTCTTTTCTTTAATTTTTCAAAATAGAAAAATAAAATTAATTTTTTGGTTGAATAGTTATTCATATTTGTACAAATTCTTCAAAAAATTGCAATATAGTCTTTTAAATGTCTAGTCTCAAAAGGCTTAGGGGGTGTTCGCTATGAGTTTTTTTTTTTTTTTTAAATGTTTTTGGAAAGAAAAAATTAATGTGAAACATGTACAGGAAATGTAAAAATGTGTGATTGTATAGTAAAAAGTCGTATCGAAAAAAATGAGAAGTATTATAATATACATTAAATTTACTGTAAAAATTAAAAACAAAAACAAACAGGGTCTATAAAACTACAAAATCCCAAAAAATCAAACATTAGATAATATCCATAATATAAAAGGAAAATATATCATGTCATGGGTATATATTTTCCTTATTTTCTTTTAAAATTGCTAATTAAATTTAAGATGAGAAAATTAAATAATATGAAAAAAAATAATGTAGATTAATAATATTATTTACGTATTAAGAAATTAAAGTTTAGTTACGTGTGGGAAATGTCATTATCACGTCAAAAAAGCAAATAAGATGGAGAACAACTGGCCGGCGGAGAATACTACAAAAATGTTCCTATCTAATATTATTTTACGTATTTTTTAAAAGGTACACAGATTCAGCAAAAAGTGAAACTTTAAATTAAGGGGAATGTTAAACGCAGTAACGGTATTACTAAACGAAGTAACATTTCTTTGTAAAAAGTCAAAAATATCCTTGGAGTCAAAAACTTTTTTAAAAAAAAAATTCTGTACCAAACACGCGGGTACTGTTCACCCGCCTGTTGCTACAGTAAAAAATTATTCTGTCTGGCGGCTTCACTGTTCACCAGACCCAATAATTTTTTACTGTGCAAGTAGGGAAAAACGGAAAAAAAAAAATGAAAAAAATGCTTCGGGTATTCCATTTACTGCCAGTACGATCGATTAAAGGTTAGTGCCTCATTTTAATATTTCTTTCGGTATTGTTTTATTTGCGAGATTATTTGTTTGTTTCATTAATTTAGTTAGAGGCATACCGAAGTTATGTTAGAAGTTATAATATATCCGAATTTGTTAGTATGGAACCCCGAAATGTTTTTTTTTTTCCCCGGATTGTCGTATATCTGTCAGATTGTCCCCGGAATAGAAGGGAAACGGTTACTGCGTTTAACAGGGGGAATCGGTATTTCCCGGCCGGAATACCGCCGGATTCCGGCGGTATTTTCCGGGAAAAGTACCGCCACCGGCCGGCGGTATTTTCTCGCCGGACGGTATTTCCCGGCCGGAATACCGTCGGATTCCCCCTGCTACTCGCAGTAACTGTTTCCCTTCCATTCCGGGGACAATCTCACAGATATACGACGATCCGGGGAAAAAAAAAACATTTCCGGGTTCTATACTAACAAATTCGGATATATTATAACTTCTAACATAACTTCGGTATGCATCTAACTAAATTAATGAAACAAACAAATAATCTCGCAAATAAAACAATACCGAAAGAAATATTAAATTGAGGCACTAACCTTTAATCGATCGTACTCGCAGTAAATGGAATATCCGATTCTAACTAATTTAGAGTTCTTCCCACTACTTGCAGAAAACTTCTTCTGGTTGCGCTTATTTATAGGCACAACCGTAGCATCTTTTCCCTTCTTTTTTTTTTCCTTTTTTTTTTTTGCACAGTAAAAAATATTCTGTTTGGCTGCTTCACTGTTCATGAACAGTGAAGCCGTCAGACAGAATATTTTTACTGTAGCAACACGCGTGTGAACAGTACCGCGTGTTTGCTACAGTAATTTTTTTTTTTTTTTATATAATTTTTGGTTCCAGGAGCATTTTTATCTTTTTACAAGAGAATATTACTGCGTTTAGTAAAACCGTTACTGCGTTTAACAATTCAGTAAATTAAAAGTCGATTTCAGTTTTGTCTATTTCAAATCAATTGATTTAGCCTTCAAATTATTGTCGCTCTTGAAATTTATATTTATTTTTTCAGCCACAGAATAGATTAATAATTTAATCAAATTAATAAATGTACGAGTAATATTGATAATTTTAGGAGGTAAACATAACTAACCATTCTTGGGTTTTTTCCCCCAATATTTTTATTGTGGCAACTAATTACCAAAATACACAACAAAAAAAAAATTCATTCCCATTCTATAGGAAACGAATTTGCCAAATAATTTTTCTTCAAGAATTAAAAAAAAAAATCTTCTTGAAGCAAACGAATTCATGGAATTCGTTTTCTTCCGAAAACGAATACCAGGAATTTGTTTGTTCCTTTTTTGTTTTTTATTAATTTCATTAATCTTGCAGAAATTAATTTTTTCCTTTTTTGTTTTTTTATTAATTTCATTAATTCAAAAGAGCCCGTAATTCGTTTTTTAGTTGTTATGAAAAAAATGCAAAATATAATTATATAACTGAAATTTTAATTTTAATTTAATAAAATTTCAGAAGAAGTAATTTATAGCATTTCTTGAATGGTGGTCAATTACTTTTGTCTTCTTTATTTTGTAATTCAAAACGAGTTCACCAACATCGTTTCTAAGTTTTTATTTATTTTGAAATATAAATATTATTTAATGCAAAACAAATTATGGTCATTCGAAATGAACCCCCATAATTCATTTTTTCAGTTTTTTGGAAAAAAAAGACTCTTGTAATTATATAACTGAAAATCTATTTTGTAATTTAATAAATATTTTAAGTACTTTTTATTTTGGTTTTTTTTTTGTTAAATGTTTTTGAAAGAAACGAATTCAGCTTAATAAAATTAACTTTATTTTGAAAAAATAGAAAAAAAATTTAGTAGAAAACAAATTCAGTGAAATAATTTTTTTTTAAAATAAGTAAAATAATTTTAGTTAAAGAATTCGTTTTCTAAATAAAATTATTTTTAAAATAAGTAATATAATTTTAGTTAAATAATAAAAAAAAAAAAAGAATTCAGTGAATTAATAAATAAAATTAATTCCAAAATAAGTAAAATAATTTTAGTTAAATAATACAAAAAGAGAAAACGAATTCGGTTTCTACTAAAAACGAATATGCTGAATTCATTTTCTCTCGTTTTATGAATAAAGTTTTTTTAAAAATAAGTAAAATAATTTTAGTTAAAAAATTAGTTTTAAACAATTTTAATAAGAACTATTTAAAAATTTTATTCAATTACAAATTAGATTTTTAGTTACATAATTAGCTCTTGCCTTTGTTCCCCTAATTATATTTAAAAAACCATAAAAACTTAGAAACGATGTTGGTGAACTCGTTTTCAATTACAAAATAATTTTTTACTTATTTTTTTGCATTACTTTACATAGAATTACTTAACTAATTTTATAAACGAATTCACTTAAATTTTTAAAAATAAAATTAATTTTCTGCAAGAAAACGAATTCAGAATTTTAAAAAAAATAATAATAATATTTCCCATTAGGAAACGAATTCCAGTAGGAAACGAATTCCCCCAGTAGAAAACAAATTCTGGGAATTCGTTTTCTACTGGAATTTTTTTTTTACAAATTTTTTTTTTTTTTTAAGAAAACGAAGTCAGGAGATTCTTTTCAGTTGAAAACGAATCTCCCGACTTCGTTTTCTATATTTTGGGAATTTCAATTCTATTTGGTTTGTTTTGGTATTTATATCCCCCCAAAATGAATATTGGGGGAAATAAATCAACCATTCTTACACAGAAATTTTTTTGTGCATTCACGGCATAAATTAATACTATGCAAATAGCAAAAGTATACTTTCTTACTAAAGTGACCAAGAAAATAAGGGGCCTTATTTATTTATTTTAATTTTGATCAGTCTACTATACTAAAAAGTGGATGCAACAATTATATAAAATACTATTCGTGTGGTTACAAGTAACAAACATTTACTGCAAAGGAAAGCATAATAATAGTTTTCATCTGAATAAAAGAATACCAGAAATTTAGTGCACAAACAAAAATCAAATAATTTACTAACTTTCCGAATTAATCAAGAAACTTATTACAAAAATTTTTTTAAAAAAATTCATAATGACTCTTTCTTCCTTAATATCCGTATCATCATCTGTCCAATCCAAGTCCATTGTATTTCACTTACGTGTTCACATTTTATTTTTACGATTTTTTTAATATATTATAATAGCAAAACTTTTCGATTATAACAGGAAGTATAAACTACTTTCTCGCGTAAATTTTACCTAAAAAGTGAAAATGATAGAGCAAAAAAGGAGGCCCATCTAAATCAAGTTAGGTTTGACAGCACATGTGTAATCATGCTTTTTGTTTTTTTTTCTTTTAATTTTTTGTAGTTTAGTTTTAGTCTTTTTACATTTGATTATTGCCCATAATTTTGTGCACAACTTTTTGTATTTGGACGTGTTTGGATTGGAATATCTCTTTTCGATCCACCGTTCTTTTCTTTAACGCATACATTTCCCAGATTTCAAATTATGCGGCTACCTTTAAGATTCAATCATTTCTATACATTAATGAGTTAATAAAACATGAATATATAGCTATATCAAAATGAAACCAAGATCAATATACACTTTCATCGTTTTATATAGAATGTCTTGTTTCGAACTGTATTTTTTAACTCGTAACTAGTTATACTATGATGGGAGCATTAGATTAGATTGTCGTTTAGTTAATTATTATTTGACAAGAAAATGAAGCTTGAGGATTACGGATCGCCTAGTATTGAGTGTGTTAATCATTAAAACACAAATCTTGAGGTTGATCCACAACAGACACATATACCTGATGTAAATTATACTCCTTCTGTCTCATATAAAAATATATATTAAAATAAATGACTTTTTTTTAATGAAACTGGCAAAGAATAATAAAAAAATAAACTAATACACACTTGATAGAAGCTTCAAAGTGATCTCGGCATCGAAAAGAAAGTCTGAATTTTTCACGAAAATTGGCTCGAAATATTTGATTTTAAGTGAAACCCCTCTAGCTATACTACTAAATTTCCCATCCCAGCTAAGAACTAGGGAAAGAAAGTTAAACAAATGTAAAAATATGTACGTACAACATTAGTTCTCACTTCTCAGAAAAAGAAATTTAAACAAGAGTAAAAACATGTATAACATTAGTTCTCACTTGTCAGAAAAGCAAACACAAAACTACTAATGAATCGAGAAGAAGTTACCGTGACCATAAAAGTAAACTTACTTTGTAGTTGTGGAATGTTACTACCGTTTCCGGACCTCGACATTTCTTCCTTCCGGCCACCACCAACAGCAAGCTCCGCTTCCAAATTATTGTTCCTCTCCACCCCTTAGCTAGTTCAGTACTACAACGGGAGTGAAAAGGAAAAACATGGCGGAATGAATCACAAAAAAGCAAGAAAGAAAGAAAGCTCAAGGAATTTGCAGAAGAGAGGGACCTAAAATATATACTAAATTCTGTTGTATTTATTTATGTGTCCTCGATCTGATTAATGTTGTCCATATGTATTAGGGGTTATCACGTGAAGCCAACTTCAATTTTTAGTTTAATTATGGACAAAAGAATTCTCTAGATTTTTTCCTCCAATATTCATACGTGGACAAAAAATTATCAAAATATACCAATTTTTTTTTCATTCCCATTCTATAACCAGATTCGTTTTCCCAAAAAACGAATCTGGCATCTTCGTTTTCTTCAAAAAAATTTTAAAAAAATTTATTCAAAAAAATTAATTTTTGATGTGACGAATCACCCTGATTCGTTTTCATCAAAAAAAAATAAAAATTCTCCCACAATAGGATTTTACTAACTTTCACGAGAAACGAAGTCGCGGATTTCATTTTCCTCTGAAAACGAATTCCGCCACTTCATTTCTCAAGGGAAAATTTTTTTAAAAAAATAGAAACGAATTCATGGAATTCGTTTTTAAAGAGAAAAGAGTTCGCGGAAATCGTTTTTTAAGAAAAACGAACTCCACGAATTCGTTTTTGAAGGGAAATTTAAAAAAAAAAAAATTGGGAATTTAGCGAATTCGTTTTCAAGAGGAAACATCAATATCAGTGTAATGTAATTCCTCTTTGGGAGAAGCGAATTTTTGAGTTTCGTTTCTGACGGAATTTATTATTTTTCAAACATAAATGAGTGACTAAATTTTCAAAGATAAATGAATTTCCCAAAATCTTTTTTACGGAGATTTTATGTATTTCAAAAATAATTTTATTCAGAAAACGAATTTACCGAGAAAACGATACCGAATTCGGTTTCCCTTGAAAATGAATTCACCGAATTCGTTTTCTTCTGAAAACGAATTCGGTGAAATTGTTTTCTGAATAAAATGATTTTTAAAATAACTAAAATAATTTTAGTTAAATAATTATTTTAAAACAAATTTAATAAATAACTAAATAATTATTTTGGAATAGATAATTTTTTTAGAGGAAGTAAGTTACGACATTTTCGAAATACATAAAATCTCCGTAAAAAGGAATTTGGGAAATTCATTTATCTTTGAAAATTTAGTCACACATTTATGTTTGAAAAATAATAAATTCCGTTAGAAACGAAACTCAAAAATTCGTTTCTCCCAAAGAGGAATTACATTACACCAATATTGATGTTTCCTCTTGAAAACGAATTCACTGAATTTCCAATTTTTTTTTGTTTAAATTTCCCTTCAGAAACGAATTCGTGGAATTTGTTTTTCTTAAAACATGATTTCCGCGAACTCGTTTCTCTTTAAAAACGAATTCATTTCTACTTTTCTTTTAAATTTTCCCTTGAGAAACAAAGTCTTGGATTTCGTTTTCAGAGGAAAACGAAATCCACGACTTCATTTCTAACGAAAGTTAGTAAAATCCCATTATGGGAGAATTTTTATTTTTTTGATGAAAACGAATAAAATTAATTTTTTTTAAAATTTTTTTTTGAAGAAAACGAAGTTGGGAGATTCGTTTTCAACTAAAAACGAATCTCCTAACTTCGTTTTCTATACTTTGGGTATTTCAAATTTTTTTGGTTTATTTTGATATTTATATAGGGCCAAAATGAATATTTGAGGAAAAAAAATCGAATTCTCTTTTTCTTCTGGGCAGAGGGGCCCTTGCCCCTGGGACCTATTTTTCTAAAATAACAAATCAACCCCACATAGAATCAAATAGTGGCAAATATCGAAATTTGGCTTTGTGTAAAGTACTAGAGATCCATTAAATTAAATAGTTAGAGTAATAAATTAACAACTTTTTTATAGCAACTCTCGTGACATGTATTCATTGGTTATATTTTTATTAATATCACATAATTAACCAATGAATACATGTCACATGAGTTGTTAATAAAAAGTTGTTATAATTTATTGCCAAAACTATCATTACTCAATTAAATATATTACTCTCTCTGTTCCATTAGAATGGTTCATTTTGAAAAATATTTTTTATTCCAATAAAAAAGTTTACTTTCAAATTTTTTTACTTCTCATACCCTTACTAATATAATCATGTATGGTTCAGAATCAGTACATACTTAATAAGTTAGGATATAAATGAATAAAGTGTGTCAAATTAGCTAATTTAGGCATTATATCTTAACATTCCTAATAAATTGTACATTGATTACGATGGACCCTTCTAATAGAATCGGAGGGAGTATGAGGAAGTGAGTATCTAGATTTGACACGACTTAATCTGGTGAGCTTAATGCATGCATGATTATTGATTTATTGATAAGCTTGGAGTTGGATGTATTATGTCATCATTAGTATATATGAATCAAACAAGGGAAAATTACATTTATCTGCTTAAGTTTGAGTATAATTGCGAAAAAGTCGTAATATAGATAGTGAAAATTAATGGTGAATTCTCAGTGTGATTAACATGGCAATCAGATGGAAGAATATCATACGACGCCCATATCAGTCACTCTGAGTTTATTCACTCCACATTTTCACTATCCCAATCATTCTCCAATACAAAATTAGTCATGTCATTTCGTAAAATTACATATACACTTCTAATTTCATGAATTGTTCATACTAAAAAAGAAGCTCTTTAAACTTAAAAACTACAAAACATAGCACAAAACATAGCATGTAGGGCGTAAAAACTACAAAACGGGCTTTGTAAGACATATAAGTTATGTTCCCTCCGTCCCGTTAAAATATTCATGTTTCTAAAATTTTTTATCTCAATAAAAGAGTTCTTGAATTTCTATTCTTTTACATTCTATACCCTTATATTTATGATTATGTGTAATCCTCAATAATTCATACTTAAAAAATAATAAGGGTAAAGATGATAAAAATAGTGTTAAATTATTAATTTTGGGTGTGATATCTGACTACACATAAAAGAAAATTACACATTTGGCGTCAATTTCATAATTATACCCATACATTCTGTGCATCGGATACGTCATGTAATATAGTGCAGCGAGATACATTCAATGGATAAGATGTTATTTTGGGGGAAAAGTGATATACATGTAGGGGTCTAGAAATGTAAATATTGATCCATCATTAATTTGATGCACTATTTTTATAAATGCATCGGTTGTATCTAATAATTTTCTCAGGGTAAACGTAATTCGACTATCAAACAAATTACAACTTGCATCCCTATGACTAGCTAGTCTTCCCTTAATTATAAGAAATTCTAAGCCAATTTGGCATCTGTAAGTGTACTTTGTCAAAGTGGTGATTAATTAAATTTTTAAAAAATTTAATGATTTCTTCCATGAATTACTGCGCATTTTCGTAACCTTTGTATTAATTAATTTGGAAATAATTGATGTAGTGTACGTCTCACCCTAGCTTTTTTGCAACCCCTACTGCCTCTAGAACCAGGACCTTAATTAATTTCCTGGCCATTTTTTAACTAATCCCCCTTTTGTTTCCACTAATTTTGGAAGTTTTTTTTCAGCTTCCATGGTCATCAGTTTCGTTTTTTCACATCAGATCCTCTCTACCACTAATTACGTATCAAAACAGTAAAATAAGTCTAATATATTGTTATAAAATACAATGCAACACTATTTTTCAGACTCATTAATATATATATATATATATAATTTTTATGAGGCTTTTGTCATAACAATAAAGAAATATAAAATTAGTAATACAAGTGATCTGCAGACTGGCAGCTTATTTTTTTAATCTTTTTTTTATAATAAATTTCATATTTCATTACTCAAGAGAGAATCGATGATACAACCGGATCTGATAATAATTAGATAAAAGTAGTTAAAAATAAACTAAATCAAACCTATACATATCTAAACAAGTAGTAATCCATATAGATCTATCTAGTAGAGCAAAAAATCGTCATCGCGCTGGACAAATCATGTATTGAAGTATAAATCCGATCTCGAATCTGTCACTAATCTTCTGATGAAAGCTCCCAATCGACTGAATCTTCACTTGATAATAATAAAATACCCATTTATTAATATGGGGGGAGAAACTCTCGTTTATTCGGAGAGACAAGATCTCTCACTATGAGAGAATACAAAACTCTCATTATGGAAGAAGACAAAAATAAACTAAAAAGAAAATAACATAAAAGAAATCTATTTCCCCCACCTCCCTCATGGGGAGATGGGAAAAGAAGATTAAAGATGATAGAGGTTAGGGTTTGAGGAAGAGAGAGAGAGAGGCGTACAAACTTAATTGAAGTCTTTTTTAAGGATACATATAAAATTAGTTTCGTCATCAATTACAAAAGTACTAATTAAACTAGACAAGAAAAAAATATACATACATTAATAGATAAACATTGATCAAGTTTAATCAATGATAAAATTATGTGGGCTATGATGTCATTTGTGTATGTCCTAATCACCCCCACAATCAACCCATACTAATTTTTTTTCTTTCTATTTTTCTATTTTAAAAAAGTTATTAGGTTCGTTGGAAAATTATTCCATACAATTATTGTATTTATTATTTTAGTATAGTAGACTAATAAAAGGAAACAATCACGTACTAAACATGGCTCTCTATTTACGAGTAATTTACACTCCTGCACTCCGTCTATACAGACTGCTTAACTAAATTTTGTGCAATGGATACATACAATTATTTATCGATTCGTTGGTTTGCAACAAATATTCTTGAAGTTGATGATGTCACGCCCAGGTGCATATGACGTGTATTGAGTTCTATTTTAGATTTTATACTTCCACTTCTAGTGTGATGTGACAATAATGAAAGCCAGAAATGTGAAAATTAAACTCCGAAATATTTAAGTGGCATTTGATTTGTGACTTTAGTGAGGGAATTGAACAATAAAAAATTTGAATCTCGTATATGTAATTAGACTAGACTAACTCATCCTACTATTTATGAATTTTACTATTTTATTATCAGTATATTACTACAATAAAAGTGGTCAGTAGTGACAAAATTTTTGTGACGACAAAGGGAAATTTCACAAATTTGCTACATCGTAGAGTGTCACTAACTAAAATTTCTACGTGAAAAAATGTAACTGATTTTTGTTACACTTACAAATATCACAAAAAAAATTTATTTCTAAAGATGTCATAAAAATATAGTGATAACTTTAAATGTCACAATAATAGTGAAGCTTATAAATATTTTGTCGTATATATATGCATATTTGCTACACTTTCACCCGTCGTCTCAATTTTATTTAGTAACATTTATAAATGTCAAAGTATTTCTAAAAATATATCACCATTAGCTTCTTTCGTGGTAGTATATCCAAATTCATATTCATTCTTAAGCATTTCAATAACTCAAACCAAACGTCACATTCATTAAAGATCATATAATGGTTCATTGAGATTTTAGGTTAAAATCAGGCTGAGGGGTATATAAAATTTGACAAAATGATTCTGAGAAAGACTTTTGAGTACCAATTAAATTAAACGGTGTCATATCAAATTTTGATTTCTTTTTTACAGATTTCACATAATTATATTTCATCTTGTCATGTAAGGCTCTGTTTGTTTTGTAATTTGAATAGGGAATTATTGTTTTTGAGGAGAAAAATTTTTTAATGGAAAATTGTGTAAGAAAAGAGGTAATGATGATTTTTTTTTTAAAAATAATGCGAGTAGAAAATTTAGAATTTGAATTTAAGAAAAATGAGATTGTTTGTTTATAAAAAATAAAAAAAATTCAAAAAGGTGAGGAATTCTCAAATGAGTTACAACACAAACAGAGGCTAAAATCACTAATTTCCATTTTCACTATTAGAATTGTCACAGAAGGTCAACAACTCAATAGTAAGTCTATTGATTATGGTAATGGTGGTGTGAAGTTTAAAATGTGATTTCACATGATAAAATGCAATGGTTTTACAATAATAAATTTGCTAGAGAAACTTAATTACGTCACACAATCTAAGTTTTGTACCTTATATATTAGGGCGAACCTAAAAAGAGAGAGATTATTGAGTATCGCAACTATACCACGTAGGATGGTACATGAGTCTGATACAATTAATTGAGATGTTATTCGGTGCATTCGTTGTTCCACGTAAAATAATATAACCAGATATATATATAGGGAAAATGATGCTATTTTTTAAGAAAATAATGTACATATAGGGGTCACACGAATCAATATAAAATCTGACATATTGATTTATTATATGTTTGTTGCACTATTTTAAGGGATACAACAGATGCATCTAATAATTTTCTCAATTAATGAGAGTGAGGATGCAACTAACTCGTGAGATTATTAAAAAATAGTGCAACTAACTTAGTATTATTCAATTTTTAAGGATACATCCGTATCCGCTGCACGGAATAATTTTTTCAAAAAATGTGTTTTGTGTGTGTTAGCACATGTAGTACGGCACATAATAAATGTCACATTTGAGGTGGACTTTGGTAGCTAAATACGATGGATATGGAGATGAAAAGTTTGTGGGATGTTTTGTTGAATTTTTGTTTTTGGCTTTTTTTTTTATTTTATTTTTTCCCCTTCGTATTAAAGGAAAAGATGATTGAGGGAATGAGTAAGCACCACTTTTTGGCATGATAAAGAATTTGGCATTCTTAGCAATGATGAGTACTTGAAATTATTATATATATGTTTACTGATTAATTGATTAAGTTGAACATAGTGCTAACATTTATGTGAAAGGATTTTCACCACCAACGGGTGCCTGCCTCTAATAATTTCAAGTACTCATCATTGCTAAGAATGCCAAATTCTTTATCATGCCAAAAAGTGGTGCTTACTCATTCCCTTAATCAATTAATCAGTAAACATATATCTATATATATATATATATATATATATATTCTTAAGTTTGGCTAAAACTTTTTCTCCAAATTTAAGAAAAGATTTCCTTTTTTTTTTTTTTCCAAAACTGCCTATTAAGTGGTTAGAGTACATGATAATCCTAGTTATTAAAACTTACAAAAAAAAAAAAATTTTAAAATTTGGAAAGGGGATTTAATTGTCGTAGCTTAGTACAAGAGTTATTGGAAAAAAAAAAAGAAAAAGAAAAAGAAAAAGAAAAAGAAAAAGAAAGAAAGCCTTACATATGGAATCAAATCCCTTCTTTTCAAAATACTGTTTAAGGCTTTAGCTATTTTAAACACTTATTTTTCATATTTGGCCATACTAGACAAGCATTTAATTGCCTATATTAATTATTGGTATCTAGCATAGTATGATGTGTTATTAATGAAGGATTTTGGTAATTATTTTGAAACTCTTCTTAAAATATGTGTATAGAATGTCTTATATTTAAGACGGAGATTGTATAATTTTTCAATTTGCACAATTTTTCTCAATTCCCGATGAGTATTAGCTCATTGAGAAAACTTTCATGCATACTACTGCGGTCTCTTATCAACATGAGAATGTACCATACTTGAAATAATTATTTTGTCACAATTTATTATAATAATGTCTTACTTTTAAGAGTTAGTTATGAACTAAGAAAAATAGTAATGGTGTGAAAAGTATAAAATAAAATAAAACATTCTATTGTAACAGATAGAGTGTTGAGGAGAAAAACTTACATAATAGACTATATACACTTGTTAAAATGAACTATGGACCTGTTATTTTCGGTTTCGTTTAAATTTAATATATTATAATCATTTTTCATCATTTTCAATACGACTTTTTTCTATTCAGTTATATATTTTTATATTTTTAATATATTTTTTTACGCTATAAAACTATTGATCAAAAACATATTTTCAAAACCGCTTTTAAAACATCATAAAGAACACTCCCTATATGTTCTAGGACAGATGGAGGATAAAAGAATCCAGACAAAATAGTCAAGAACGAGTCAATACTTAAACGCTTATGAATTTAAGATCTAACCCTATCATTTTAAAGCATAAAATAAAATAATTGAATTTTGTATAGGTTATTTCTGGATCGTGAATAAAATCTGTCCACCGAATCTTGTATCCGAATATTCACATGCCATGCCCGTTTCCTTTTTGGGAAGTTATTCTTAATTTATGTATCGATCACAGACGGGCAAACTCAAGTGGCTTGGCCTGTTCGTTAAGTTGTAGTTATGTTTTTAAAAATAATTTTGTGTAAAATACACTTTCCTCCTCATGATTTTATGTCAAGGACAATTTTCCCTCTATACTTTAAAAATAGCATGTTAGACCAAAATGTCTAATGGATGGAAATTGAAATCAGTAACATAAGTGTGAGACGCGCAGTCAAAAAGCAAGTAGGGGTGATGACATAAAAATTTGTTACTATAATACCCTTTATTCCATCCGTCTTCATCCTCTCTCGTTAGCTACCCGTTCTTTCCCGGCGGCTCCGCAGCAATTGGGTAAAGAGTCCGCAGGAAGAAAACACTTTTGGAAGATAGAGGGAGGCACCGTTTGAGGGTCTTAAAAAAATTTATGAAGATTACATAGCTTTGCTAATTACTGTCTTTTGTGGTGTTTGATTTTGACTTCCACCGGCGAGAACGGCAAAAAAAGAAGAATTGATTCTAGAGGGAATTGTAGAACATTAAAGATTGCAGCAGCAAGCAACGAATTCTAATTAAATGAGTCCTAGCATTGTAAAAGGCCAAGCACTCTGCATATATTTTACATGACAAACTCATGCTTCGGTCTCTTCAATCTCTGAGTTGGGTCTTCAGATGTTTTGCGTCGGCAATTTGTTCTTCTTCAATATGAAAAATGGGTGTTCTTAATTTTGTATTGGAAATGTGGTTATGGATTTTGTCACTTCAAGTTTCTAATTGGGTAATCATTATTTAGTCATGAAGGTGGTTATCGGCAAAAAAAAAAGTTGAAGCTTGAAAGTGATGGGACCAAATGAGGAAACCAAAATGGTGGTTGTTGTCATCGTTTTTTTGAGGTCTCTTGCCGGAAATGTAGTCTGGGCATTGTTAGGAACCTAGGGGAAGACAAGTCCCGTGAGTTTTCAGTGAAATTAAGGGGCACTTTTGGTATTTCTTTATGGCACAGTTAGTATAGATGTTTTCTGTTATATAAAAACTTTAATCCTAAACCATAGGTGGGAAATAGGGAATTTTAAAACCATAAAGGGGAAGTTGTCATTATCATAAAACCAAAGGGAGTAAACTATATTTTACCCAATAATTTTTTGATGTAAAAATGTATCGTAATATAAGAAAATATATAAAAATAATATAATATATTAAATTTATTATAAAATCAAAACAAAAATAATAAAAACGAACGCCAGCATTTAAAAAATTCAATTCTAAATGCTAAAGAGGCAAGTCATATGTGGCTAATACTTAATATTGGATTTATTAGTTAGCTGATTCAGTAATTATGACATAGTTCAGAAACTTTCTTATAATTTACTAGTTTCAGTCGGTTAGTGACTTGGCCCCTTTTCTTTCTTTCTGTTCAATGAGCTTACTTAAGCTCCTGAAATTAATCTGAAAGGCAAGTTTTCCCAAATCTCTTTTGCTTCAAGTTAATACTTAAGGAGAATATTAATTATTGATTAAATTTGATGAGTTGAATCAGATCGATCCACAATATCTCTTAATTTTTTTATTATTTTAAAGAATATTTGTCGTGACTCACGAATTTGTACTTTTGTTTCTTGTACTTTTGTTGAGTCCCTTGATTTGATGTTTTCGGCATGGATGCAGTGACCATCCAATAATTGCAATTTCAAAACAATGGTTAATTAGTACCAATTAATTAAGGGGTATGATATTTGCAGCGACGGAATCGATATTTGCAGCGACATTTTTGCGTGAAAAGACCGAAATGCCCTTAGGGTAAAAAAATTTTAAAAAAATTTAAAATTTTCAAACTGTTGGAAAATTTTTTTTAAAAAAAAAAAAAAAACCCGGAACCATCGCCGATCGCCGGCGATGGTTTATACAATATAAACCATCGCCAGCGGCCGGCAATGGTTTTACACAAAACCATCGCCGGCGACCGGCGATGGTACCCCCTTCCCCTTAAAGTTGAGATTTTTGATATTTGCAGCGACCACCGGGCGGATCTTCCCCATTCCGGTAAAAAATTTCACAATTTTGGCAAAACTACTAATAAATTCGGACATAATACAAGTAAAATAATTAATAAAACTACATAAAAAGAAGGAAAAAAAAACCAAAGAAAAAAAACAAAGTGTCGCCTGTCGCCGGCAACACTTTTGCAAAAGTGTCGCCGGCGTGGTTTTTTTCCTTGGTTATTTTTTTTTCTTCCTTTTTTTATGTAGTTTTATTAATTATTTTACTTATATTATGTCCGAATTTATTAGTAGTTTTGTCAAAATTGTGAAATTTTTTACCGGAATGGGGAAGATCCGCCCAGTGGTCGCTGCAAATATCAAAAATCTCAACTTTAAGGGGAAGGGGTTACCATCGCCGGTCGCCGGCGATGGTTTTGTGTAAAACCATCGCCGGCCGCCGGCGATGGTCTTGTAGAAAACCATCGCCCGGCGATGGTTCCGGGTTTTTTTTTTTTTTTTTTTTAAATTTTTCCAACAGTTTGGAAAATTTAAATGTTTTTAAAAATTTTTTTTACCCCAAGGGCATTTCGGTCTTTTCACGCAAAAATATCGCTGCAAATATCGATTCCGTCGCTGCAAATATCAATTCCGTTAATTAATTAAGAACTTGTCCACATCTCAATTAATTAATAATTTATTAGTATGGCTTTTCACAGATGGAGTTGATGAGATCCGTTAATTCCTAGGATTGCGACACAATTAATTAAGAATAATCATTGCTCAAAAGAATCCTATATTTATGGATCCATCAAGCATGTCAATGTTTTGGATTTTTGTTTTATAAAATATTCAAATTGTGTATGTGTAAAATTATACTCCCTCCGAACCAGAATAAAAGTCGTTTTAGAGAGTAACAATTTACAATGACGTGTTAGCAAAAAATAATTTTTTTTCTCAACTTATCATGGTCTTAACCTATTTAACTAAGAGTTTGTGATTATATATATCTTGAATACCTTGTAATGATATAACTAAGTAAAATTCCAAAATTCCTGATTGTAATAAATTACAACAATCAAGGGTAATATTGTCATTTAAACTAATTCATAATCTGTTTGAAAAATTCTAAAACGACTTTTATTTTTGGTAAGAAAGAGTAGATAATTATAAAAATAATTCTTATTTTAGCTATTTTAACATAATTTTTGAAATCGTACAATTGTAAGATATTACGATAAGGATCGATATTGTACAAACTATGCTCGTGGGGATTGAGATAAATCGGGAGGGGTTTGGAAGGTCTATTCAAATATCAAGAAAGGACTAATTGACAAAATTAAGTGGGAATTTATATGAGTAATTCAAAAGAATTGGGAACTACTAAATTCAACCATCTTTCTCCTTTCATGCATGGCAATGCCAATTTGAACAGCTCTATTAATTTGATAGCAATAGCTAGGAGAATACACCGAATTTAAAAGGTTGAAAATCAACGAAAAAAAAGTAGGGCGAATTAAAAATTGCGGGAAAATATTAGGGTAGTGGTTAATGAAAGAGTCTTATAACTGAGGTAATTGCGGATTTCAATTTTGGGAATTCAAAAGTAAAAACATAAAAATAAAATCGATCCATAAAAACAAGGGCAAGTTAATTACATTTCAGTTTATAATGTTTTGCTAATTAAATTACATGTTGGCCCTTGGGCTTTTAGTGAATTATATGGTAGTTTCTAGACTAAAAGTAATTACATGTTGGTCCCTATATTAATTTATTTTAATGTAACATTTGGGTTAATTTATTCATGGAGATTGGATTGGGGTTTAATTTGCTATAATTTTTCAAAGACTAAATTGTAATTTAGAACAAACAAAAGGATCAAAATGTGATTTATCCTAAAAAAACTATATTTATGTGAAGGGCGATAATTAATAAATAACAAGAAGTTTTATTAATCACCAAAATAAACTTATTTTCTTTCAAATATCATTTTCTTTTTTTTTTTCTCCAGGACAAAATAACTTATCACTCTCTATTTACAACGGATCCATATCTGTATATTCCATCTCTTCCATAAATGGTAGCACATGAATATTCATATGTTGTCCATCGTCTACTACACATTTTGGCCTGATCTTAGGCCCTGACTCACCCTCCGTAGACAAACCTTGCGGAGAAATCCTTAGGTTGTCAAGGCATTGGACTCTCACAAAACACCCCGAATTCCCCAGTGAGGACCTGTCTAAACTAACTTAAGCTTCCGGGGGCCTTGGCAAATGCCACCGGACAAGAATTGGGACCTTCCGCCTGTGCTGCTGCTCACCAAATGAAAGACGTCACACATTAATGTTAATTTTGATATTTCACTCATTATAAGATTAAAATTTTTTTTTCTTTTTATCTATTCTATTAATTAATATAATAGTTTAATCTACAAATATAAATGGATAATCATTTTTAAATTATAAGATTAACCGTCACATAAGTTATTATATATTCAAACCCATAAAATATTGTACATTTTTAAAACATGATTGTTCTAATAAAACGGATGGAGTATTAATATCGTCATAAATGAACAAAACCATAGTCTTAAAAGAAACTTTCTGAATTTGATTAAGCTACCTTCAACCAGCACTATATATGTAATCCAAAAAAAAAAAAAAAAAGAAGAAAACCAGTACTATATAAACTCTCAACTCAATATCAAATGGCTTATCCCCATTTGAATACTAGTACCAAGTAGGCCATTGTATAGCTTGGGGCTAGCTAGCTTGTGTCGTGTCCTCTTCTCAGTATTCGTTGATGAGTTCTGAACCGGCAATGTTGTCCACAAAAACTTCGATGTCGACTTCTCCCAAAATCCCTACACGTGAAGCAGAATTAATACAGGGATTGATCACGAGTTTGTTTTTTTCATAATATGATTCCGACTACTCTGTTGATATAATTGTTTATGAGTCACAATATACAATTCTTTGACTTTTCAAATAAAACAGAGAAACCGAGAGAGAGAGAGAGTAAATAGATAATGTTAATTGCCAATGTACGTACGTTTGAGCTTGATGTTTAGATAATGTTAATTGCCAATGTACGTACGTTTGAGCTTGATGTTTACCAGACGTTGCTGAACGGGTGTTCTTAAAACTCAACGTGACAATATGAAAATCGACGGTGGTAAGGAGTTGGGAGCTTTAAACGACACTTGAAAATTAATTATATGCAATGTTGGGCTTCCTTTTATCTTTCTCTATCCAAAATTTTATAATTCTTTCATTTTATTAAAAGAGTTTAGTGTCTAAATTATATTTTGTTCCATTTTATTAGAAGAGTTTAGTTTTAATTATTTATTTATTAATTTTTCATACTCATACTAAGGGCCGGTCTGATAAAAATTAATGTTTATATCTGAATGCTTAATGCTGAAACCATAATGCTGAATCAATTAAGCACTTAACATCTTAGTGCTGAAATATATTTTCCGAACATTTGAATCCATATGGTTAATCATTCAATCTTGTTTGATAAATATGATAATTCTAGTGCTGAAATCTTTAAAATGTATCATTTTACCCATACGATGAATTTATTATATTTATTTATGCGAAATATCAAATTTATAATGAAACATAAATTACGATGAATGAACAACATAAGGAAACAAAATAAAATAAAACATATTAAATTAAATTATTAAAATACAAAAAAAATTAATTTATTACAATTTATTAAAACTCCTAAAAAGTGAAAAATGAGTCAACAATTGCATTTAAAAAGAAATTAAATTTTTTTTACAATAAAACTCATATAATTAATAAAAGTATATAAGTAATATTAAACACATGGTACAAATGAGATTGATAAAAACAGTAAATGATATAATTTATCAAATAAATTTTTAATGCAAAAATACAATAATATAAATAAAAAAAAATTTATTTGAAACATTATGATGAAAAAGTTTGAAATACGTGGTATGCTAGTGAAAAAAAAATTATTCAAAAATAAATATTTATAGTTAAATCAATATGAATAAAATAAAAGGGGTAGTTTCGAAAATCAAATATGAATTATTTAAGAAAATGTTACGTAGAGCATTAAGTGATAAATAATAAGCTAACTTTTACTGTTTAAATTTTTTTAAAGAAAATAAACAGTGCTTAATCAATTAAGAGGTTTGAATTTTTGTTCTTAAACAGGATGAAACTCATCATTGCTTAATCAAATAATTTTAAGCATTAAACACTGTTATCAAACAGGTCATAAATATAATTACATATAGTTCACAATTAAACCGAATTTGAAAAGTAAATATGCATAAGTGAAAAAATTGTGACAAATTACTTATTTTAGGCATTTTACTCTACAATTCATATAAAAAAAATCTATTGCCTAACCATATTTTGACAAGTTTTCATAATGTTATATATTGGTTTTTTTGTTTTATCAAAAAGTAAAATAAACTAAAGTTCATAAGGAAACACATAAATAATCTTCCGAAACAAATTAAAAAGTTTATCCACCCAAAACAAAAACAGAAATGCACAAACTTGTATTTCACACGTCTGACTCTCTAATAGCGCGTTTAACGAATTTAACAGCTAAAGTATCATCGAGTTTATTCTCTAAATTTCGAATTTAGCTGTTCATGTATCGTGTTATTTGGTTACCCGTGAAGTATTGCGTATCAAGTTTAATCCCCGATGTATCACATATCGAGTTTAGTCTCTAATATATCGCATACTAAGTTTGGTCTATGGTGTACATTAATACGATTATATTAAAACAATAATTTTTGAAAAAACATATGAGTTCAGTTCTTGAAATACCACGCGTTGAGTCGTACGACGGCATGACAAGAAAATCGTGAAAAACAACCACTTAAACAAGCATAAATTTCATGTTAATTTGTACTGCCTATACATGTAATTAGTCAGAAATATTGCATGCGCAACTTTTTCTTTTGAGGCATGTTAAACGCAGTAACAGTTTTACTAAACGCAGTAACATTTCTTTGTAAAAAGACTAAAATGCCCCTCGAACAAAAAAATTTAAAAAAAAAGAAAAGGTACTGTTCAAACACGCGGTACTGTTCATGCGTGTTGGAACAGTAAAAAGATGCTCAGGCGGCTTCACTGTTTATGAACAGTGAAACCTGACAGCATCTTTTCACTGTTCATGAGGGGAAAGACGAAAAAAAAAAAAAAGGAAACGCAGCCCCGGGTTGCGCCTATTTAGGCTAAGAAAACTCTAAATTAGTTAAATCGGATAAAACGGTTATTGCGAGTACGATTGATTAAAGGCTTGTGGCTCAATTTAATATTTGTTTCGGTACCCTTTTATACAGAAAAAAATTAAAAAGAAATAAAACTGGTACTGTGCAAACACGCGGGTACTGTCACAGTGAAAAGATGCGCAGGCGGCTTCACTGTTCATGAACAGTGAAGCCGCCGGAGATCTTTTCACTGTGCAACCGGGGAAAAGGGGAAAAAAAAAAAGTGAAAAGATGCTCCGGGTTGCGCCTATTTAGGAAGTTAAATGCAAGTTAGGCTAAGAAAACTCTAAATTAGTTAAATCGGATATTCCATTTACTGCGAGTACGATCGATTAAAGGTTAGTGCCTCAATTTAATATTTCTGTCGGTACTGTTTTATTTGCGAGATTATTTGTTTGGGTCATTAATTTAGTTAGAGGCATACCGAAGTTCTGTTAGAAATTATAATATATCTGAATTTGTTAGTATTGAACCCGGAAATGTTTATTTTTTTCCCGGATCGTCGTATATATGTGAGATTGTCCCCGGAATGGAAGGGAAACGGTTACTGCGAGCAGTAGGGGGAATACCGCCGGATTCCAGCAGTATTTTTCTGGGGAAATACCGCCGGATTCTAGCGGTATTTTCCGAGAAAAATACCGCCGCCGGACGGCGGTATTTTCCGGTGAAATACCGCTGTCCGTATTATTCCGGAAAATACCACCGGATTCCGGCGGTATTTTCTAGCGAACTCGGCGTCCAGCGGCGGTCTTTCTCCGCGTTTCTAGAAACTGTCCGGCGGTTGGATACATCCGGATGTTTTTTGTCCGAACGGGGCGAATGTTGCGACGATACTTTGAAATTTCTATAACTGTAAACATTTTCTGGTTGTTTAGATGTTCCTTATATAATTTCGTATTGATACATGTGCGTTTTTATAATTGCAGATGGCAGAAGCATTGAAGAAGTTGAAATTGAAATTGACCAAAAGCAAAAGCAGCAGAAAGGATGACAGTATGCTATTGGTTGATAGAAGCACTGAGGCGACGCAGTCCTCGTCTGAGGAAGTGGGTGGCCGAATACATCCCACTGTATCCGAACGGCAGAGGAAAGTGGCAGGAAGAGCGCAGGGATCTTCTCGCCTATCAAATGCGACGAGGGAAAGTAACGTTGATTACCGCGACATTCCATTTGTTCCGCCATACATTGGAAATGCGGAGGAGGGGGAAGCTAGGGAAAACGCGGAAAGATTTGAGATGGACATGTCCCAGTCGCAGGGGTACATGGGAGGGAACTCGGGGCTGTTGGAGGATGATAATGAAGGGGAAAATGATTCCAACCGAGGGAGGAGCGAAAAAGGCAAAGAAGTAATAGCGTAGGTCAGTGTCAGGGGCTGGGTCCGGTTCTGGGTACGGAGGGATGCCGGGTGGAAGGCTTACTGGCCTCTAGATGGGGCGATTGACGGTGGTCCGTCAGATCCGGAGTTGCTACAAAGTTTTAAAGGTAATGTTGCCTACTACATATGGCATCGACAGGTATCGTTTTCACAATTTAATACATATTTCTTGATATGAATATTGTTAATTTTTTATGTATCATTAATATGTTGGGTTAGTAAAGGTGTTATATTATTCATTTCATTACATAGGAACGTGGTGCATTGTTGTGCTATAATGGCTTTAACAATCTGCAAAAGTGGCCTTTAGAAGAAGGGGAAATGAAAACTCTAGTTGACCAGTCCGGGTTGGCACATTTGTGTTGGTCTATGCATCCAGAGCTAGACTCTGCACTCCTAAGTGCTTTTGTTGAGAGATGGCAGCCGGAAACTAATACATTCCACATGTCATTCGGAGAGATGAGTATCAGTCTCCACGACGTTGCGTACATATTGCGTGTTTCGATTGGGAGTTCGCCAATTGGGTGGAAAATTAAGCCGGCTGAGATGAATGAACTGTTGTTAGAGACGCTGGGGATTCATGAAGACATGCTGGGGGATCGAGATTTTGCCTCTGTCAAAATGTCCCTCCTCCGCGAGCAATGTCTCAGTGGACAGGTGGGCGCCTCCAATGCTGCCATAGGTTATTTGTTGTGGTTAGTTGGGAATACCCTGTTCGTAGATAAGAAAAAAACCCACGTCCTTGGGCACTTCTTGCCTTACCTCCAAGATGTAGAAAGCCTAGGGGGACTTGCGTGGGGGGCAGCATGTTTGGCGAGCCTGTATCGCAACCTTGGCCGGGCCTCTAGAGCGGACGGTGCCCAGTTAGGCGGGTGTCTGACTTTATTGTAGGTTTGTAAGAATCGTTTATAAATTATTTCATTCCTTATACCTGCGGAGAAAAAATGACTAATTTGTTTTTCAATTTTTTTAATAGAGTTGGATATACGAATACTTCCCCGCGTTTAGTCCGGCCAAGCAGAGATCCTGGGATGCCGATTGGCCAGCATCGGTTAAGTGGCACATCGGAACCGGAAGGAAGCGGGAGCCTAACTGGGATCTGGTGAAATACAGACATGCCCTGGACGAAATGAAATCCGAAGAGGTAATATTTCTCAGTGTCATTTAAATTTTCGTATGTATATTATTGTAATTTCCACCCTAGTCGATTATCCACTGACTATGTTTCACACGCGCTAGGTCAATTGGCTTCCTTTTGGGCCGAATCCTGCTGGAGCGCACGCAATAACATTGTATAGGGGTCTTATTCATTGCCCGGGTGTCGCAGAGCCATACATGCCAGATCGTTTCCTGCGGCAATTTGGATTCATTCAGACGATCCCTTATCCATTCCTGCAGCCGAAGAGCTATTACAGAGGGCCTGAAATAAAAAGGTACTCAAGCGTGCTTGATACGAATCTTAAGATCCCGCAAATGTACCCCAAGAATAAGGTGTTAAGGGGGATGGGAAGGGCTAATTGGCCCGATCAGACGTGCCCTGAGTACCTTAAGTACTTCCTTCCGCGGACGCACGTTCGTGTTAGTCCCGACGAAATGCCTGCCGCTGAGCCAATGGACCCGAAACAGCTATCTGCGGTTGCGGTAAGAATTACACATTTATGTTTTATTTCTGTTGATTTTGTATGTAATTGCGTCAATCTTTTTAACATTCAGTTGATATTTATTCCATACGCAGCGCTTGCAATATATAGCAAGTAAAATGTATTATGCTCATCCTCGCAACCGCAATACCGTCCCAACCGAAGTGAGGGAGAGTGCTATAGAGGAGGTCTGCCGTCATTTGGAGGATTTGATGCCGGCACTGTAGTACATTTAGCCCGAGTCCCATCTGATGTAATTTTTGTTTTTATATGTTTTTAGTTACACTGTATATGGAGATACCGCCAATCGCAATAAAGTATAGATATTTTATTTAAATTATGTAATGATAAAATGTATTACACCTTGTATACTGAAGATGCGGATCTTATGTTTCCTAGCCTAAAAATGTACAAACAATAAATTGCTTTTAACGTGTAGGCGTACAGAAGGCGAAAAAAATATCATATACTAACACTCAGCAGTCGTTTTATTCCGGTATGCACATAATTTTCCATCCAAATGCGATTTCTAAAGCTGCATTTGTTCGCCGGCCCGGCTACTCCACGTCGGATAGATTGGGGGCAACAATACCTCCCCTGTAGATAACAAAGCAATGAAATGATTTTGTCTTATTAACCCCATATTGATGTAACTGCTAGGATCAGTGGAGACGCCGGCCCCCCGCCACAGGAGCGGAAGGAAAGTACTACTCTGCTGGGCATATAATGTAACCACCCTCTGGTACTTCGTTGCGACAAGTATTCCCAGAAGATGAGAATCAAACCAGAAATCCTCGTCTGCCGGAACTACAAACCAATCTAGCAGCCTGCATGCTAAATCGTAATCGACTGCCCCAAGAACGAAGCGCCAAAAATTATCTTCCTCCTGGAGTTCTTGCAGCAGGTCTCTACGCACTTGGTGCCACTGCTCCTGATCTCCGTCGTATACGAAATAGGAAATTACCCTAAAACCACAATGTCCATCGGGCACAACATTAACGTGGCCGGTAATGTATTCGAACACGAACTGCTTCAGAAATACGGGAAGGTCGTAAGGCCACTCAGAAGTGTGCAGCCTCACAACCCTTCGTCTTCTCTGCCCGCCTGTGGATCGCCGGCCTGCGAGTGTAAAGCATATTAAAGTCATTAGGTGTATATGTATTTGACAACAATGACAGAAAAAAAAGTTGCCTGCATATATTCGTACCTCGTTGTATCGCATTCCTTTCGGCGTGCTGGAACCCTGATAAATCTCGTTGGGTGGGATTGTGTCTGGGACGTCCCCTGTGTGGCCTACTAACAGGCTCAGCTACATCAACAGTTTCGGGATAAAGCATCGAATACACAACACCCATGACCCTGTATATCTCAGCGCTCGGACGAGACATGATATCCACAAACATTTCATGCAGTCGCCCTTTAGCGGTTTGCCTCTCCTCCTAGGTTTCTGGAATTTCTGTATCTCCCAAGTGCAGCGTCTTCCAGAAGGCGTCAACATCGATAGGATCAATTGGTTGGTACGCGCGCACCAACTGTTGCATCTCACATGCACATGGCAGACCGCAACTTGTTCGGAGTTCGCAACCACAACGAGAACCGTCTTCCCCAATAAGGCCAACTCTTTTTGTATATTCGTCCTCCACCATTGTAATTCCAGCGAACGACATTCGACCGTTCAAACGACTATACAGTAGGTAGTCGCTCTTCCGGTATGTTTTGCTGCGCGAAGCTTCCATTTTAGTCCGAATTTCACCGAGGTGCAACCCTATCATAATATGAATGTCGTGAAAAATACTTGGGAACGTCTTTCTATCCGTACCAATAGCCTTCTTCACCATGGCATGAGCACTCTCAACCCTGAAAGACAATTGACATTAACATTCTGCATAGAACATAAATCCTTATATAAAACATCGCGTAAATATACAACGTATGAATCATGAATGAAATCAATAAATAACTTACATGTTCGTTGTGCGCCCGCCGTAATGCTTTATGTTTTTCGTCCAGTAAGACACGAACTTCTCCTTGTGAGGATCCAACCATGTGTTCTTCAAGTAGGGAGTCACATTTCTGAATCTGGATTTATTCCCATAATTAGTATCAATATAATCCACAGCTTCCGTGAACCGTTCATATGTCAGGGCTTTCACAACTTGTCCCCAACGATATAGAAAGACATCCGTCGTAGTTTTGTCGTTCCCAGCTGACACTACATGTTTCTTGACATCCATTTCAATGTGCCTCCTACAAAGTAGCTGGGTAGCATGTGGGAAAACTAGTGCCACAACATTCAGTAATACGGTCTCTCGATCTGTCATGACCACATGGGGGAATCTGTTTTCCTCGAATAAGGTGCTCAATTGCGCCAATCCCCAGTAATAACTCGGAGTAGTCTCATCCCTTAGGAAAATGAACGCGATATGCATATACTGAGCTGTAGGTACATGAGCTACAATTTGAAGCAAAGGCATGTCATACCTGTTTGTCTTATACGTTGTATCCATAAACAAAACGTACGGAAACAGAACAAGTAGACGACGCGCCTTCTTGTGCGTAAAGAAGATGTGGCCCACTGCATTGCTTCCGTCATCGCCTGAGTACGCATAGAAGTATTCGTGATCATGCAGAAGTTTGAAGAAATACTGCATGTTAGTCATACCTTCCCTCGCATCCCTTTTAGTTTTTGCTGATTCGTTGTAAACCTGCCTTATGTGGCTGACATTTTCCGGATCATCAGCGCGCAATTGGGCCAATATATGCTTTGGCCGGATGTTGATACTGAACATTTTTGCAATCTTCTTCTTCTCCTCTTCTGTTAAACGTGTCTGCGCTGAATACCAATTTCTCACTCCTTCTAATTCATGATTGTGCGTTCCGTTTCTGACCTCTAACTTCCACTTTCCCCCATCAATTTCTCGTCCCTTCAGGTGAAATGGACAGTTTGTCTTCTTGCTGCTTGTATTGCTCCGTCTGCTACTCCCTTCCGGTATGGGTGCCTTATTCCTAACTTTTCCTGATCTATCGCACCCAATCTCAACTCTACCGCTTCTCCCTCTTGTTAGGAACAACCCCAACATTTTCGCAGAAGATGTAATTTTTGTCGTCATATTATTTTCAGCTGCTCGTGCTTTAACCCATGCAAGCATACCTTCCTTACTGATGAACTCTTGGGCAGTCCGAAATACCGCGGTGTGGTCAGCATAAATGTCATCACTCTCAACGCGGAAATCCTTTAAACAACATAAAAAAACCTCGTTAGCATACTTACACACTAAAATTTCTATTCAGCAAATACATTGCGCAATCATATTATCGCCCAGATCCAAAAGTTCTGACACAATTATGATTAGCATAGGTTCGTCCGGATATTGCGACTGTCCCGGAAAAGTAGCAGAAAAAACGCCTGACTGCCCGTAAACCACCGGAAAATTTTGGCCGGAAATATCGCCGGCCGGCGGCGATATTTCCAGCCAAAATACCGTCGGCGAACGGCGGTATTCCGGCTGTTTTGGACTGGGAGACATTCTCCCCTTCCAAAATGTTTCAGAACTAGCAAAAAAACGTCCGAATAATCGCAGATTCGGGAAAAAAATCTCCCATAATGGATTTTTTTCTCCGAAAATTAAAATGAAACAGTATATACATAAATTACGTACACTACTATAAATTAAAAAAATAAATACAGTGTTACTTACAGTGTAATATGGATCGTACTCGGGTATACTGGCCATATTTGAATGAACGTGTCAGTGACCAAACGGAAAACAAGTGTTTCTGCAGTTTAATGTAAATGTAAAACAACTAACTCTGAACGTTTTAGAAAACTTCTGACCTTCACCCCTTACTTATAGGTGAAAACATGAAGAAAAATTTTTTTTATTCATAAAGGGCAATTTAGTCTTTTTACAGGGGAATGTTACTGCGTTTAGTAAAACCGTTACTGCGTTTAACAATTTCGAGCCAAAGCGAACTAAAATTTAGTTAGATCCTAACAATCCTTCAATAATGATTTGACAGAAAAAATCTACGGAGTCGTCCCGATTTCTCATCCATCATGGCCAAAGATTCCACACGATGAGCGAAATCGTAGCCGCAAAATGAATACAGCTGAAGATCACTAAAAGCGGGCACACGAGGGTTCTATCCATCGTTTATATAATTTCGATCTGTATAGTAGGATCTTACAATATTACGAATTCAAAATAACAAATCGATAATAAATCTTGATTCTATCTAATTTCTTGAAAAATTTACTAAAATAACTCAAATAATAATAGTTTTTATAATTTATTTATAAATTTACACATGCATAATTTTTGTACGTTTCTATCAATTTCGATCCTATGTTCAAATTGATCGCCCGTGAAATCACAGTCTTGCAAAATGAAATCGGGGAAGCCAGTCTACTGCTGGAATGGCATGTGAAATTTGATCTTGCCCAAAGCTGCGTAGCCTGGGCACTCTGTATAAGAAAACGAAATTGTACTGTTACTAATTAAAGTTGTTGGCACCCTCCCTTATGATCTGGATTTTAATTCAAATATCTCTGTCCATTTTTGTTTTTTTAGCATTGGACGAATGTGATGATCTTAAATATATATACTCTTTCCATTCCATAAAAGAAGTTGTACATTTTTTAAATTGAACTCCTCTAACGAGACCAAGATAATATATGTATACGAGTAAAGGCAAAAAATAATATATTCGGGGACAATATTCTTATTAATTTTTCTTTTTGAACAAAAAAAATAAATATATCTAACTAAAATTCTAAACTTAGAACTATGAAAGCGATAAAAATATATATAATATACTTACACTAGTACGTGTCACAAAGAGACGACAATTGTATTATCTGTAAATTCATAAATAAACATATCAAAATATAATCAGGGCTGTAGCTACTTAACCGTTTTTATAAATAGAGAGCGGTCGATTTCTTTTTTACTTTTTGGAAAAAAAAAAAAAGGGAAAAAACCGGAATTAGGAAATGAACTATATAAAGGAACAAAAGCTTAAAGGAAAAAATCGGCCAGGGTTAAATAGCCTTAGCAAATAGGCTACTATTATTGCCAGAGCAATAATTAGTATCCAAAGCACAAAAAAAATAAATTAAATTTACTGTAATGCCCTTCATTATTTTAACTACTACAGAGCAGTAATCTTCTTCTTTCTCCCTCCCGACTATAATTTATGGGGCATACTATTTGCAGGAACAAATTTACTATTCACAGGAACATTTTTCTGTGAATAGTCTATTTTGCCATTTAACTAAAAAAAATATAATAAAATAAAACCCATTTACACTCATATTCAAGCAATAAATATTTTTACACTCATATTCAAGCAATAAAATAAAACCCATTTACCCTTAGTTATAAATAATTTTTTTTAAAAAAATCATATTCAAGTAATAAAAATCCTGCCCGGAGAAAAAAAAAATCATATTCAAGCAATAAAAATCCCGCAAAGGATAAAAATCCCGCCCATCCCGGGCGGGATTTTGGAATCAAAATCCCACCCATAAGACAAATCACGCCCACAGGGAGCGTGATTTTCTTCCAAAATCCAGTTTTTTTTGGCAATGGCGAGACTTCTGGCATAATCTCCTTTTTTTTGGCAAAATCTCGGGCCAGACAGGTTTTTTTTTTTTTTTTTTTTTTTTTAACAAACAAACTTTACGTAAAAAAATGTATACATTGTTTACTTACCGTGTAATATGGATCGTCCCCGTAACTACCGACCATATTTAGATATACGTGTGAGTGAAAAATGAATTAGTGTAAGTGAATTTTATTTTATTTTATTTTTTTAACTAAAAGGCAAAATAGATTATTCATAAGAAAATGTTCCTGTGAATAGTAATTTGGTTCCTGCAAATAATAATTCCGTAATTTATAATCATGTTTATTACTGTAAATTAGTCTTGCTAAAACTACCAACAAGGTGAAATCTTGTTCTTCCCCTTCTGTACGTCATCTTCTTATAATCTTCTTCCTGGTATCTTCTATTCTGCCGCCACATCTAATTATCCATCTGTCCTTCACCGTTGTTGGTAACTTGCAGTCGATAGCATCAGCATCCACGCAGCCCACCGGACTCGAGGCACAATCAGATTCAACGAGTGCTGCTGTTGGAGAGTGTTTCTTTTACTTTCTCATTTGGGTTTTGAAATAAAATTATTGAAACTCCCTCATCTGAGTTTTAAAATAAATTGTTGAAAAAGTGAAAGCTTTATTTCTGTGATTTTTTTCATTACGGTGCTTTCATCTGGGTTTCTCCCTGTCACGGGTTGAAGATGTTGGACATGACAGCTGCAGAAGTGGGTGCTGCTAAGTTTCTTTCGTTTTGGTCGGGTTTCTTTATGTTATCTTCTTGGATTTTAATGTGTTGAGTGAATGTTTCTATTGTTTGGGTCTTCTGTTTATTATCTTCCATTTGAGAACAATGGTGGTGGCCGCGGCTGCAGCGGCGACGCGGTGGCGACAACAACAGCGACAAATTTTAAATTTTTGATTCACATTAGATCGAGTTTCCATTTTAATAGGTATTGGTGTTGTAATTGGATTAAAAAGGAAATAAGATTCCACTGCTGCACAATTTTGATTTGCAATACACAATCTTTGCTGCAGTATCTGATTCAAAACATTTTAATCGATATGGGCTCTTTGCTTTCTGGGGTTCTTGTCAAACTCCCAATCCATTTGCAATATAATTGATAAAGAGCTGGAGAGAGTTATTAATGGAAAAGATGAGAGAAGAAGACACGTTTAGAATAATGAGGGGGTATTATAGGAATTTCAAAAAAATATTGCTCTGGATGTCAATTATCGCTCTGGCAATAACATCACCCTAGGAAATATCCAATTGCAAATATCACATAGAGTAATAATACACTACTCAACTAATCTTCTCAACTTTCTCATAGCAAGTGAGGTGTCATGAATTCATTGGCTACACTTTATAAAATAATTATTAATACTACATTATTGACCAATGAATACATAACACCCCACTTTCTATGAGAAAGTTGAGAAGATTAGTTGAGTTGTGTATCATTATTATTAAAGATTATTAAAGAATTGGTTTTTCAACAAAATTTATTATAATATAAAGGTGAATTACATTTTCTCTCTAAGGTTTGAATAAATTACAAAAATCACTCTCCTTGTTTGATTAAATAACAAAGGCCCCTTTGACCAATAGGCAAATTACATTTTCCCCTTGAGATTTGAGTAAAATTATAGAATCACTCTCCTAATTTAGTTAAATAACAAAATTTCCCTTTGACCAATGGACAAATTACATATTCCCCTGAGTTTTGGGTAAACTACAAAACAACTCTCCTATTTTAGTTATAAAATCGACACATTTCAAAATCGGAAAATGATATAAATAATTATATATTTGGAAAAACTTAAAAAATACCCCTCACTTTGTCTCATTGTCTAACAAAACGCATTGTTGATTGTCGCTTTCAACCCTAAAAGAGACGGTTTGTGAGGATTATCTTGACAATTTCTCTTAACAATACATTACAGACTCCCAGACATGATTTGCAGTATTTTTTTAGAGAAATTTCTCGAGAATATCCACAATTAGGGATTTTAAGGGGGTGTTCTTTTTTATTGTTTTGAAAAGGTTTTGAAACTTGTTTTTGAAAAATAGTTTTATAATGTAAAAGTTGAATTGGAAATATAAAAATGTATAGCTTAATAGTAAAAAGTTGTATTGAAAATGATGAAAAATGATTATAATATATTAAATTTACTATTGAAACCAAAACCAAAAGAACATGCCTTAAATGTTCCTTTGTGTGAAAGACATTTTTCTCTCATTATAATAAATTTACTATTGAAACCAAAATCAAAAGAACATGCCCTAAACGTTTCTTTGTGTGAAAGGCATTTTTCTGTCCAAGTTTTAGAAAGATTAATTGGGGGCACTTTAGTATTCCCAATATATAGTTACGTCTATCATCATTTGGTTTGAAAATGAGTTGTTTCTATAACAAAATTATGAGGATTGTTTTGTAATTTACCTAGATCTAAGGGGAGAAATATAATTTGCACACTGGTTAAAGGGTTTTTTTTTTTTTGTTATTTACTCCAACCAGGAAGGTGATTTTGTAACTTACCCAAATATCAAGGGAAAAAAAATGTAATTCGCCCTATAATAAAATCCCAATTTGATCAGTTCCAACATACGGCCATTTCAATTATTTCTCAATCTTATGGGCTTCTCGAAGTAATGTTGGGCCTCGATAGTGGGCCTCATAAAATTTATCTACTCGGTCACTTTTCGAATATAATTAAAATAGTCATTCAAGTAATTAAATATTAATTTTAAAGTTTAGACTTTTTTTTGAAAATTTTTTTTATCCCAGGTTCGAACCCATAACCTTGGGTTACAAGGCTATCCCATTCTCACCGCCCCGACCCTCCCCCCTATTATTGATAATTTTTATAACTCTCAAGGAAGGTAATTAACCTTCATTTTAATGTTTTTTTTTTATATAAAAAATCAACCTTCAATGTGTTATGAAGAAATTATTATTGATTGGTACTAACAACTCATAAAATGTAACAGAAACAACAATAGCGCAATAGATATTGAGAGAATAGAAAGTATAATAAATAAAATACATATTAAACGAAGTAACAATATTCAAAATAAGTGATATTAATAATCTTAAATACTTAGTAGTATTAATTGGATTACAAATCCAAGACTTCTAGTAATATTAATTTACAATAGTTAAGAAATTTGTTTTTATTATTATTTTTTTTCCCTCATATTTTTAATATTCGAACCTAAGATGACCGAGTTACAAGACCCTCTCATTATCACCACTCCAATCATCTCCCTCTCGACCTCTCCCCCCCCCCCCCCCCCCCCCCCCCCCCCCCCCCACCCCCAATCCTCTTTCCCCCAACCACAATAGTTAAGAGTTATTTTTTAATATGTCTAAAAAACTGTAAAATGTCTTTGATTTGGATATAGTATATCTTATAAGAGAAGGATAATAGATACCACTCAAAAGAGTAATTTGTTCTTCGGGGTGATCACAAAAGTCGATTCAAATGACATATTTATTGGCCAAGTAACTTGGAGACCAAGTTACGCCACTTGGCTTCCAAGTGACTTTACTTGCAAGTTAAGAAGGATCGATAACTTATTATACAATACGAATTCGACGTGATATAAATGGATTTTGTGGTTGAACTTTGGCAGATTTACAAAGGAAAAAAAGAGATTCATGAGGAGAAAGAAAAGGAAAAAGCCGGTGAAGGCTTGACGAAGAAGCCGTGAAAGGCTTCCTTTGCGAAGAGGCATTGAGCAAGCCGTGTGTTTCTTTTAAGGTTGATTTAACACCTTAGTATTTGCCGTGGGCTCGGGTTTTTAGTTGATATAAATAACACTTTTGTTTTGAGTTAAATTGCTGCTTTGGTTTGGTTCCTGTGCGGCAATGTTTATTTAAATTGCATTAGTTTATTGTTAATTTTGTGGGTTGATTATCAGGGATAGTGTTTCGTTTCGCTGTGCGTTAATCTCTTTATATTATCAGAATATATATCTTACGTAGGTCGACTCGAATAACACAGATAATTAGACGAGTAAATTTATGGGTGGAAATATTGAGATGTAAACATGTGAACCTAACACAAGTAATTTATACTATAATACAAAAACACGACACGAATAATATGAATTATTAAACGGGTTTAAGTTAAGGTTGAGGAGGGTAGACATAGGAATCCGATAGCTCGAACACGACACTAACTGCCACATCTAAAGTCAAATGATTTATTTGGTAGCCAGTCATAAAGCTTTCGATACGCTAGAGGCTAACTATACACAATAGTTTAAGTGTAAACCCAAATTTTAAAAAATAACGCACATGACCCGTCTAATCGGATGCAAATTTTTTAGGTAAGTTTAAACGCAGGGAAGGAGAGATAGAATTTTATAATAATATACCCCCCCCCCCCCCCAAAAAATTGCCTACACCCGAACCAAAATCCCAAAACCCACCCTCTCCAATCCAAATTGCTGCAGCCAAACCAAAATCCCAAAACCCACCATCTCCAACCTCCTGCGAAGCCCATCAACTCCAGAGAGTCAGCGGAAAATTTTTGAACCAAATCCACCATCTCCAGCGCAGCACCAACTCCCTCGTCGCCGGAAAATTTACTTCGCTGCCGCCGTTAAGGTAATGTAACGGCGATGAAACCTTCAGCTGGGTTTCATTTGTTTCATTTCTCTGCAGCTCGACCGGAGAAATTGCTGCAGCTGGCCTCAGTGAACGGAGATGAAACCTTCAGCTGGGTTTCATTTGTTTTGGGTCTATGCGTGCCGGAAAAACGGGATTCCGGCAGCCCGTTTTTCCGGCGAATTTCTCCAACTGAAAATATGTATTTTATTTATTATAAAATGCCGATTGTTTTAAACTTAAAGGGGGAGCCGAGCTAATTCAGATGCTTTGAAGGCTAAAGAAGAAGGAAGAAGACGATCCGTCAAAAAAAAAAAAAAAGAAGGAAGAAGATGAACAGTGCAATGTTTTTTATTTTTTAGTCCCTGAATTGTTTTTTGTTTTAAGTCCCTGCAAAAGTTAATTTCTTTTTAGTCCCTGCAAAAGTTATAAATATACTAAATTATAAAATTTAAGTTACATTGGATTTACATCTAAATTAAATATCGAATATAAATATTACTTTTTTTCAAAAAAATCCTACTAATACATTATCTAAAGGGCAAATTACTTAAAACCTCTTTGTGGTTTACTAAAGTTATTGATAACCCCTTGTGGTTCAAAAAGCTTAAAAACCCCCTTGTGCTTTCAGTTTATCTGTAACCGTTAACTTTTCCATCATTTTTAACGGTCAAACTAAAAAAGTCAACTACTTTTCTTAACTTTTTCAATTAAATGACATATTTACCCTTACAAATAAAATATCATATTTATCATTAATGCAAATGACATATTTACCCTTAATAAAAATAATATACAAATTTAAACATTTTTATTTTGTATATTTTAATTTAAATATATAATTTCCTTCAAAAATTTATAAATTTAATTTTTTATTTGTCTCTTTAAATTAATTAAAGCTTAATGACTACTTTCATTTGATTTTACAAATCATAATTTCCTTATATCTTAATTACTGTTTCCTTTTTCTTTTACAAATCTTAATCTTTTCCATATCATAATTACTTTCCTTTATTTTTACTAATTATAATCTTAATTTTTTCTATATCATATATCATAATTACTTTCCTTTTCTTTTACAAATTATAATCTTTCCATATCCTAGTTATTGATTCCTTTCTATTTCTTTTCATCAATTCCTTAATTGTAATCATCACCACCACCACTGCCGGAACACCTCCATTGCCGGACCACCACCAATACAATTAAAAAATCTAACACAATCCTATTGCCACCACAATGAAAGAGAGAAAATTTCAGAAACATGAACGAATTTAAAAAAATTGAACCTCACCATTCATTATTATCTACAAAAAGAATATAATCCACAATAAGAAGAGCATCCGATCGGACTCACAAAGCCCATCGCCGTCCATCTCAACTTTCCAGATCTGAAGGCGGTGGGACTTCGATCTATGGCGACAGTCACACCGTGCAACTTCGATCTCAATGGCAGCGCCAAAACCCTAAATTAAAACAAAACCGTCACAAGCAAAACCCCCCAAATTTTGGGGATTTGTCACCAGGCGATTGTAACTACATCAGAGAGAGCGATGATGGAGGAGGCGGCGGCGAGAGATGATGGAGGAGACGGAGGCGAGAGATGACGGATGATATGGTGGCGAGAAAGAGGTGATGGGAAGGAGGAGGAGGCAGCGCCGAAGGGATAGAGGTGATGGACTAGAGAGAGGCGATGAAGGAGGCATCAACAGAGAGGGGTGATGGAAGTGCGTACGGGAAGACAGAGAGGGGGAAGGTGAGATATTTTAGGGTTCATTAATTATAGGAAGGAAGTGAGTATAAAACTTTAGTTTAAACAAAACATAAAAGTAAAAAGAATTGTAAAATGACAAAACTAACATTCTAACCGTTAAAAATGATGAAAAAGCTAACTGCTACAGATAAACTAAAAGCACGAGGGGGTTATTCAAGCTTTTTGAACTACAGGGGAGTTATCAATAACTTTCGAAAACCACAGGGAGGTTTTAAGAAATTTGCCCTTATCTAAATTATACACGCCTAATTATACAAAAAAAAAAAAATTATACACACCTAAATTATGAGAACAATTAATTATATTTTTTGTAAAAAAAAATTCTAAAAACTCAAAAATTGAGGTTAGTCCCCTAAACCCTTCTCAGAAGGTTAGGCCCCTAAACCCCTCCCACAAGGTTAGGGCCCTAAACACCTCTCAGAAGGTTAAGCCCCTAAACTCCTCTCACAAGGTTAGGGCCCTAAACACCGATCAAAAGGTTAGGGCCCTAACCTCAAGGCGCCAAGACTTTAGGCGCCTACCCTTGCCCCAAGACTTTAGGCGCCTACCCTTGGGACTAAAGATTAGGGCCCTAAAGTCTCGGCGCCTATCCTTGGGACAAAATATTAGGGCCCTAAAGTCTCGGTGCCTAACCTTTGGACGAAAGATTAGGGCCCTAAACCCGTTGGTTGAGATTAGGCGCCTAAATAGTAGAACAGATTAGGAGCCTAACCTCTGGCCGGGAGGTTAGGCCCCTAACCCCGGGGGCGCCTAACCCTGTCGAAGAAGTTTAGGCGCCTAAACCCACCCCCTCTGAAAATCATCCCCTACCGCGGGTCCTTAGGCTGCCTAAAATCCCCCCCTTTTGCTTACAACTAACACTGCCGGAAATAGGGAGTGAATCTCCCTTTTTCCCGCAGTAAATGGTGCCGGAAGCTACCCGCAATGAAAATCAGTTGCGGAACCGCAACTGATATGAAACCCAGCAATGCTGGGTTTCATTGCGGGAGTACAGTGCAGTGAAACCTAGCATTGCTGGGTTTCATATCAGTTGCGGATTTCTGCAAATGATATGAAACCCAGCATTGGGTTTCATACTCATTCCGGAAAGAATGCTGAGCTGGGTCTGGGTCACCGAAATCCGAACACAATGGAGAGAATGGAGTTCATTAACTTCAAAAAAAAAAAAAAAAAAAAGGAAAAGGAAAAAACTTACTTCAGCCCGCCGCTCGATGATCCCGCAGTTGCCGATAGTTGCCAAGGTGACGATTCCGGAGTGGTAGTCTCTGTGTAGTAAAAAGAAGAAGAACAGTAAAAAAATGGAGGAAAGCTGG
This sequence comes from Leptodermis oblonga, assembly GCA_016801395.1. Taxonomy (NCBI): domain Eukaryota; kingdom Viridiplantae; phylum Streptophyta; class Magnoliopsida; order Gentianales; family Rubiaceae; genus Leptodermis; species Leptodermis oblonga. The sequence goes on from CM028755.1 coordinate 37,512,463, forward strand.
GCTGAAGGCAGTAAAATGAGGTAGAGGGCAAATATGGTAAATGTGTAAAATACTATCTCTCATTCCATACGTTTAGCATTTTTCTTCCCTGCGTTTAGCACTACCCAATTTTTTGTCATCCCACGTTATCACATCCACCTTCCAACTATCACACATATTTTGGCATGCCAATAAAATATTCTGATTCATTCAACTTGGGTGAAAATTAGTGATTTGCTATCATTTACTGATTTCCAACATTTAATAATATCCAAAATACACAAATAATAGTTATAGTAAATGTGAAAAAAATGATTTTCACGCTATAAGCTTACAATAATTATAATATATGATTCTGATACATATTTTTCTCATATATATCATACGTTATGAAAACAAGGGTTTTAATTATTTTAACACTCACACCTTCAACAAACCTAAACTAAATCAATATGTTTACATAAATATATTTTTGAATATTCACATTTTATATTAATATCTCATCATTTTCAATATATATTTCTACTATTCAACTACACTTGTTTATATTTTTAAAGGTAAAATACAATTTCCTCATTATACTTTCATATAATGGACAGTTTTCCCCTTCGGTCTTAGAAGTTAGAACTAGTTACCCCTTAAAATTTTGGACTAAAGCGTCTATTGACACAAAAACTAGTCATCATATGAAACCCTATTTAACACACTTTTACATTTTCATTACACTTTTAACATTAAAAAAACTCTTTTCTAAAAATATGTTTTTAAAATCATATTTTGAATCGCGATAACGAACATGCCTGTAATAGTAAGCCAAACCTCGAGAGTTGTTTAATAGTTCTTATAAATTATTGTTTTTTTTTCCGGTAGTATAAAAAAACTTTAGGAAGGGTTTTTTTTTTTTTTTTCAATTGTTCATTTTAAATTAGGTTAATAAATATCTAACATTCTACAATCGTTATTTTATTAATCCTAGCTTAATAGCTAATATTATCACTGATTAAATTTCGAGTAAAAATCTAAATATTTTTATTTGTTTTCTCTCGTGAAGTTTGGTAAATTATTTTTGTGTCCCTGAAATTTTGAATAACAATAATAATAGTAACACAAAAAATGGGCTCAGCCCAACCGAAATTAACTGGGTCGGATCCTAAACTGGCTCTGAAAATGATTGTCTTTTATTTCCTTTAAAAACACAATAGCCTACATTACCCGATCCGATTACCCGATCCGACTGGCCGACGCTACCCTTTCACTTAAAAACTCAACTCAAAACCCTAGTTACGAAAGTATCCAGTTATGGCGACCGCTGTGATGTCCATGGAGGACCTACGAGCCTCCGGCGAAAGACTAGGTATAGATTTTGCAGAAGTTGATTTGGATTCCGTTTGGCTTCCTCCGGGGGAAGATTTCGGCATCATCAGGTTTGTTCGGACTCAATTTTTTCCATTCTATGTGCAAAAACTTTGCTTGTGTGCGAATGGTTTGAAATTGATAGAAACAAGTTCTGAAATTTGTAATGAATTTTTAATTTTTGGAATCTGTTCATTCGATTTTTGAGTTTTCGTGTGTTTTTTCGTATGGTAGTGATGACGAGGATTTAAAGAATGAGGAGGAGTTGGAATTTGAGTCTGGATTTGGGAACATAATAGTGGTGGACAATCTGCCGGTGGTTCCGAAGGAGAAATTTGATAAGTTGGAAGGAGTGGTTCGGAAAATCTACAGTCAGATTGGGGTGATTAAGGAGGATGGCCTCTGGATGCCTATTGACCCTGAAACCCAGAAAACCCTGGGATACTGTTTTATTGAATACAATACGCCTCAGGTAATTTGTCTTCCTGATCGCTCTAGTTTCCAGCATTGCCATCTATATTGGTTGATGTTAATGACTTTGTGTTTTTTAGGGTTCTCCGAACATTATTGATGTTCTTTGTCAGCTATGTGGCTAATGTAGATTTAATTCTTTGCCGTTTTATGAAACTATGTAGACCATGTTGTGAATTTATTTGATGACTTTTTTTAAGAATCTTGCTTATCTAGGTAATCTATCAGAAAAGAGATGTTTTTATTTGTCTTAAATAGTTTGTTATCAGAAACCATATTAGCTTGTAATCATTCTGTTTCGGTTGACTGAAACCTTGTTCACTGGTGTTGTAGGAAGCTGAACTTGCAAAGGAGAAGACAAATGGCTACAAATTGGATAGATCACACATATTTGTTGTGAACATGTTTGATGAGATTGAAAAATTCATGAAAGTTCCAGATGAGTGGGCTCCTCCAGAAACTAAACCTTACACCCCTGGGGTTGGACCACTGTCCATATTTTTATTCCTATCCCGATACTTGTTTTTTCGCCTTTTATTTATATATTTGTTTTTCACAGGAGAACCTGCAACAGTGGCTTACCGATGAGAAAGCCAGGGATCAATTTGTAATTCGTGCCACCTCTGAAACTGAGGTGCTATGGAATGATGCCAGACAATTGAAGCCCGAGCCTGTCTACAAGCGTTCTGTAAGTTACCTTAAAAGTTCACTGTTGTATAGGATGCAATTTAGTGCTTGTGTCATGGGCCTTTTTTTTAGTGTCAATTTACATGCATCGTCGCTCTACTTGTTTGACTCTCGTGACTGTCTTCCTTGTTTCTCATCATAATCTTCTGTCTTTTTCATGGACTCTGAGGGATTCTTTTTTCCTTGCAGTTCTGGACTGAGAGTTTTGTGCAGTGGTCCCCTCTGGGAACCTATTTGGCCACACTTCACAGGCAGGGTGCTGCAGTTTGGGGTGGTGCCAACACTTTCAATCGTTTGATGCGCTATGCTCACCCAAATGTTGTATTCTAACAGTGGTTAACTTAGTCATTAGTTGCTGTAGTTTTCAAGCATTTGACTTTAGGCATTTAATTGCAGGTGCAATTGATTGACTTTTCTCCTGGGGAGAGATTTTTGGTGACTTTCAGCCGTCAAGTGTCAGGCAATCCTCGTGATCCTGATGTAAATTTCTGATCCATCTCTACTTTTTACTTGAATTAGTTATTACTGCTCTCTAGTTGTTGGGGTTGAATTAGGATAGATCACCACTTTAGTTCTAGAGAATTAAGTTTTGATGTTTGATTACACAATCAATGTTTGTTGGATATAATTGTTCAAGAAATAACATAAGCAGCAATGGGATGAGTGTGCTTTGGATTTCTAAAGAAGAGTATACTGTTTTAAAATCAGTATACTATTGTAATGTGTTTTTTCTTTTTCTTTTTGACAGAGGGTTGTACTTAACATTTTTGACGTCAGATCGGGGAAACTTATGAGAGATTTCAAAGGAAGTGCTGATGAATTTGGAGGAATTGGGGGTGCTACTGGTGTACCCTGGCCTGCATTTAGGTAACCTTTTAATCTGTTTGACTTGCTGTGCTGAATTAAGGATGCTGATTAACAGCTGTGCTGAACATGCTTCCACAATTCAGAGATGACGACTTGGTTTTTTTCTTTTTCTGGTTTTCAACTTCTACATCTTTTGATTTACTCTGGAGAATGCCTTATTTGCAGGTGGGGTGGTGGTAAGGAAGACAAGTACTTCGCCAGATTGGGGAAGAATGTTGTCTCTGTTTATGAAACCGAGACCTTTACCCTAATTGATAAGAAATCCATAAAGGTTGAAAATGTGATGGACTTCAGTTGGTCACCAACTGATCCAATGCTTGCACTCTTTGTTCCAGAACTTGGTGGAGGGAATCAGCCTGCAAGGGTGAGCCCCGAAGCTCTAGTGATGTCAAGTCTATTTTTATGATTCTTCTTGTTTTGGTGGTTGATAGTTTACATGTATTTATAGGTAAGCCTCGTGCAAATCCCAAGCAAAGAGGAATTGAGGCAGAAGAATCTATTTAGTGTTAGTGACTGCCAAATGTATTGGCAAAGCAATGGTGACTATCTTGCAGTAAGGGTCGACCGTTACACAAAAACCAAGAAGAGTACATATACTGGATTTGAACTTTTCAGAATCAGAGAACGTGATATTCCCATTGAAGTATTGGAGCTTGAAAATAAAAATGATAAGATAATTGCATTTGCTTGGGAGCCAAAGGGCCATAGGTTTGCTGTTATTCACGGTGATAACCCTAGGCCTGATGTTAGTTTCTATTCCATGCGGACTGCTCAGCACACTGGCCGGGTTTCTAAACTCACAACTATCAAGAGCAGGCAGGCAAATGCTCTGTTTTGGTCACCAGGTGGCCGTTTTATTGTATTGGCTGGGCTGAAAGGTATGAATGGGCAGTTGGAGTTTTACAATGTTGATGAGCTCGAAACCATGGCTACCCCTGAGCATTTCATGGCAACTGATATTGATTGGGATCCTACTGGAAGGTAACATTAGATTAATTTCATAGGATGAAGCTTTGTGTAAATTCAATTTCTTTTTTTCTGAATTTTGAAAATTAATACTTGAAATTTGTCCACAGGTATGTTGCAACCTCAAGTACTTCAGTTCATCATGAGATGGAAAATGGTTTCAACATATGGTCATTTAACGGTAAATTGCTATACCGGATAATGAAGGATCACTTCTTCCAAGTAAGTGTTCTATGTTTGTTCAGTGATTTTGTTCAACAGCTTCCTGTGGTTTGTATCTGAAACTTAGAACCGACGGATTATATTTGTTTCTGTAGTTTTCTTGGCGACCAAGGCCTCCATCCCTTTTGAGCCCTGAGAAGGAAGAAGAGATAGCGAAGAACCTGAAGAAGTACAGCAAGAAGTATGAAGCAGAGGATCAAGATGTGTCCTTGCAATTGAGCGAGCAGGAAAGAGAGAAGCGAAAGATTATGAGAGAAGAATGGGATAGATGGGTCAACGAGTGGAAGCGAATGCAAGAAGAGGATAAATTGGAGAGACAGAAGCTCCGGGATGGGGAAGCAAGCGATGAAGAGGAGGAATACGAGGCCAAAGAAGTAGAAGTGGAGGAGCTGATCGATGTTTCAGAGGAAGTTATTTCTTTTGACTAGAGAGGCTCGAGTTGCGGGAAGATCAATGGATAGACAAACATTATGACAAAAGTTGGCTCATGAAGGTGGTGTTTGCAGCTTCCTTAGAGCCGGTAGAGATTTTGCATCATCTTTGGGTTCAGAATATGTTGTTTGGAAATTTGGTCTGACTTGATGACTTTTTTGTATTATCTTAGAATGGATGTTATTATATTCCATTGAAGTCGAGGAGTTTTGTGGAATCCAAAATAACGGTTCTATTCATTCTGTGTGTAATTTGGGACTAAGTTAAGGCAGACACTTTCTAACATGTTAAAACTAATCTAATGATTTAATCTCATGGGAAAGAAATAATGTAGGAAGAATGACATTTTTAATGCTAAAAGTTTGGTTTGTTTGCAACTTTGGTACTAGTACCTGTAGGGGTTGAAAATATATTTTTCTAATATTATTTTTAAAACGTTGTAGGGTTTTTTTTTTCTCTCTTCTGGCTGAGGAGAAAAGAAAACTGCGAAAATGTTTTGAAAATTGTATTAAAAAAAATTATATTTTTATTCCTCACAAAATTGTAGAATTGTAAAATATCCTTAAATTACCGTTAATTTCGGTTTGACATTAAATGCTAGACTTATGTGGTATTCAAGTGACAAATTGAGGTGAAACTTATATTACTTTCTATTATATATGGTAGATATATATATATATATATATTGTGTAATAGGACCGAGAATAGGCAATTTTTGGATGTTCAGTGTTTCTTCTTCCCCGTTCTTCTGTTTCCTCTCTTCTAAGTCTTCTTCCATTTCTTTTTTTTCTATCTTCCTAATCTGTTTTCTTCCCCTTTTTCCTAATCTGAATGAGCATGACAAATTAACTGATCCCATTAATCATGTGAGACTTCAAATAAGTTAACATGTACTATAAAAATGACCTTTTTCTTCATCGAAATAATCCTTTTTATTCACGAATTTTAAAAATATGAGAAGATGAGATATTTTCTCTAAGACACCTTTTGTATAAGTCTTGTTTTTTCCTGAATTTGTGTAGAAGGCGTCCTCTGGAAAGTCGCATTTTGTTAGCTTTCCTTTTTCTTTTTCCCTAAACTTTACTGAATATGGCAGTAGTTAAAAAAAAGAAATAACTTATACTAAAAGATGGCCTTGCTTAATTGTAGTTGAAAAGGAAGAAAATATGAGTTCAAAATCTTACTCCAAGGCGAATCTAACAAAGTCACCTTCAGCACAAGTTACAAAAAAAATTAAAAATTGTACCAAACCAGAACTTAGAAAAGTCACCTTCATGTTCTACCATGTGATGTGAACTATCTGGAGGACGTGTTCGAAACATAAGTTAACATATAAAGTTAACACATGTTCGAAACACAACCTTGTTTAAGTAAACATCTGTTCGAAATATAACCATATTTGATAAGTGTGTTTGAACTTGAATTTGAGTCGAGATTTAAACTTAAGGTTTGAGCTTGGGTTTGGTATCTCATATTAGTTAACAAACAATGTTCAGAGTATGGACTGCAAAAAGCAACACAACATTGGCGCAAATCATGGTTTCAACAAACCCACTTGCCAAACAAAAGTTTGTCTGAACCTGCACAAAATTAAGTTCAAACCCACTTACCAAATAAGTAAAGCTTAAAACTAAAATTAAAATTAACTCAGAAATATTCAAAACTAAAATATGGATGAACAGATGCTATCAGTTGATTCCGTGGAACTCGGAGGATAGATGAATTAGGTGAAAGTAGTACAATCAGCTCATCTAGGCAAAATATATAACATTTATAATTACAAAGTGTGCATGCCTGAACGAGATATGAGTGTTCCAAATAACCCCCCAAGTAAAGAGTTACAACTATCAATTCTTATTTACAGTTAGAGTTGCCTAACAGCATCAAAATCACAAAATGATATATTACAACAAAGAGTAAAATCACATGCTCATCTCATCACATCTGGCTTTGATCTGCAACATTTTTTTAATGCTGATTTCACATGTATGTCCTTCTGGCAAATGCTCATTATACCACACTGTTGCTCTACCTTTTCGATGAGAAGCTTTAGCAAGGGTACCCTAGAAAGAGTGTTGACTGATCCCACCATGATCATCTTTTTCTGTTGAAGACAAATAGGTGCAAACAACAGCAATAAAAGTCGTTAATAACAGTCACTGAGGGAGGCGACCCGCAACTGATTATTTGTTCAGAATCGGCCTAGTCTCATTTTATGGAAGAGTATGTTTTTGAATTCGGATTTCGTGCATTGAGAAGCAGAATACAAATAGCAAATGTTCATGTGAAGTCAGAAATTACTAGCAAGGAGAAGATGAGAACCTTTGCTCGTGTAATTGCCACATTGATCCTGTGCCAATCTCCTAGTAATGAAGAGCTACAATTCCTAGGATTTTCACTGGATCGTACAAACGAGAGTAACATGCAATCTTTATCCCTTCCCTACAAGTCAGAAGACAGACAGTGAGGCCGATGAGAACAATGTTTAGTTTCCAACATCTCTAAGCCCAACTGTATCTGCAACTTGATCAACTGTTTATGAGACAAAGATGAATGATATACAATTTCAATCTCTGTTGGGACTTGATATTAAACCAACTTATGCAACCAGGAGCGGATAATAGTTCGTTTAAAGTCTTTACAATCATAGTGGCAAAACCAGAAAATAGACATTACAAAAACTGCCAAAATGCCAGCTTGATTATTAGTTCTTCTCACTTATGTTAGGTTTTGTAGTTTCGGAGAGAAAAAAAAAAAACGATGAAGCGCCGTGCCTAAGATTCTGAAATTCACAATTTATATTAATTTTATGAGCTCAACTGATAAACTATAACCTGGTATCTGTCAATTGTATGTACTTCCAAGGCACTGGAAACAGATTCCCGAATAAGATTTGCCTGTGAGTTGTAAGGTGTTATGATGCCAATCTTTTCCTCTTCAATACCTCTGCTTAACAAATCCTTTATCACCTGGACACAACAGTAAGCATGCAATAAACTATGTGAAACTTGGTCCTAGATACTAATCAGAGCAAAGGAAATATTATACCTCAAGGACAATAAAAGCTTCAACTGGATTGTTCACGGTTTTATTGTCTACAAACTCGTATGCTGGTAACAGATCTGAGTAGTTATCTCAGTTAGTGGAACGGCAAAAACAGTGTATTGCACATCTTTTGGTGGGAAGCACAGAAGAAAGATTAAAGCATACAGTTTATTGACAAACCTGTATTGATAAAAATCACAGGTCTCCCTGGATTCAACACCTGGTGAATTAATTCCATACAATTCTAAATTAGCTGATAGGATTTTGAATTGCTTCCATTGTAAGAACATGGAAGCTAGGAATGTCCGTACAAATATCTTTTCATCACTCATATGATCAAGATAAATACTAAATGGGCACATTATTCAGCTACAACGCCAAAAAAAAAAAAAAAAAAGGAAAAAAGAAAAAGAAACTAGGGTGGTGCAAAGAAACTAATTAACATAACAAAAAACTAGAGAAAAAAAAGGGGAAACATGTGCATAACTGCAAACAACTACCAGTAGGGAGAAAAGTATAAAGTGTGATCCTCTGAAACAACACTGTTGGCAATTGAACTTTTACATCTAGTGAAAGTTTTCAGTGTGAAAGGGAGCAACTAAATTAAAATATTACATGGAAACTGAACCAGCAAATTCTGGAAGATTTTTCACTTAGCAGAAAATCCATCAATACTTCACAGAACATTTGATATAAAAGCTTGTCATGTTACCATAAGGAGCATAAAAGGTTATATCAGCATCTAGCTAACCTGGTGAAGTTCAAGGTCATTCAATAGAATAAACAATTAAGTCATTAGCTTTAGCAAGAAAATTTTCCGGCAAAGCAATCATTTAATAACTTCCTATACCATTGCATCATCCAATCAAAATATGAGCCTCATCTGCACAAAACTCTTCAAACTGGTTTGCTTGAAATTAATTACCTCATTCAGCCATTCAGGGCCGGATGCTGAATATGTGTAGATGAGTTGGGCATTCTCAATTTCATGGGAACCACATCGTAATCTATTTCCATATATCAAAGTATTCGACAGTTCCATTATGGCAGCACACATACGATACTGCAAGTGGCAATGTATAAGCATAACTTAGTTACTCCACTAAGATCATAGAAATAAAATTTCAGCTGGATGTTAGATGTAACCTGGCTTTGAAGAGCTGAAATTGCTTGAGGATTTGCTTCTGAAAGCCTGCAAAACAAGCTGACGGCCAGTCCATTCTCTCTAGCCTCTGCACTCTAATATTCGAAAAACTTTTAAGGAACTTATCAATCAGAGGGTCAACAGATATGGTATGTGGAAATGAAGAAAGCACCTGAACTAGTGGTGGTAATTGGTAATGATCCCCCACGAGAACAAACTTTGAAGCAAACATCAAAGGTCCCAAGGACACCTGATTTCAAATTACACTGTATTAACTCATCGGTTTACTTTCAGAAAATCATAAGTTGCACTCTTGGAAACTATTAAAATTAGTGCATTCACTAGAAAGGAGAGATGTGACAGAATCAAGAAACACCCTTGAGTTCTCTCATTCAAAATTCTGTATAATACAAATTTCAACAGATACACATGCAGACCCCATTAACATTAGATTCGCTCTAAATTGTCTAGATAGAGTTTACAGTACTGCCTCTTATGCTTTTGTCTTCATTTACAAAATTGTATGTTCCAACCAGCTCTCAATTTATATCACAAGGGTGTCAAGATGTACAAATTCCATTGGCTACCAACTTCTAGCTTCGATGCTTGTGGTTATTTGTCCTTCAAGTTAAGTGAAAAAACAGCCCAGCCTCAAAAGAAAGATGGAAGAAAACAAACAAGATAAAGAACCATATTTTTCTAATAACTAATGAGGTGTTAGTGGACAATTGCTGCCCTAGCATAAGTTAATTGCTAATTTAGATAATTGAAGTAGAAAAGTCTTTCAAACAAAACATCTGCAATTTCAAACACACAATGCCCTTCCTGTGTAATGTTTCCAAGAAAGTATAAGTTTCCTTGAGCAATATTGCATGTAAAGTTCTTTTTTTTTTTTTTTTTCTTTTTTGAGAAGGCAGCATGATTCTACATTTTCAAATTCAAGTAATTTTTGGTTAACATCTGAAAATACAGTGGACGTGTGTTTATACATTTATATAAGAATAAAGAAGATACTGGAATGAGAGGGATAAAAATAGATTATACAAGAGTTAATACTCTCTCCCTTTCATTAAAAGAGTCATGTTTCTAAACTTCTTTTTTGTTCCAATGGAAGAGTCTTGTTTTTATTTTTTCACTTTTCATACCCTTACTAATATAAATATGTGTGGTTGTCGATTAACCCACTTTTGGAAAGTATGGATATAAATGGAAAAACTAGTAATAAATTACTTATTTTATATGTTGTATCGTAAAACCCATAAAAAGTTGTATTTTTTCAAGACATGACTCTTCAATTGGAACGGAGAGAATAAAAGATATTATAAAAATGTAGCACGTGTAACAATGCTAGTACACAGGTGATTTTCCAGATACTATATATCTACATCAGTAATCAGCTTTAAGCCCATAATTTTTCACCTTGGTAATCAATGAGATTATTTAAGCATCTACGAAAAGCCATACTTAAATCAATGTTGTTTGTAGATAATATAGTTTCAATCAACGAAACAAGAAAAAAATGCCAAGTTAGAAACTTAGAAGGAGGCATTAGAATTGAAATGTTTTGCCACGAGTTAAAATAAAATATATGGAGACTATAGTAAGCACAGGAGTAGGCTAGTAGCAATAGGATAAATGTAAAAGCGAGTGGGTATGAATATAATGTGCCTAAAAGTTTTAAATATTTGGTATCTATTATTGTAGGAAATGGGAGAATGTATAAATATGATACACATAGAATTCAAGTAGACTGGAACAAATATAGAAATGTGTCTTCTACAATTTGTAATCATAATGTACTGCTGAAATTCAAGGGAAATTTTCATAAAACTACCATGAGACCAGCAGTGCTTTACAAATGTTGGGCAATTAAATGAACATAAACAAAATGAGAGTAGCAAAAATAAGATTACTAAGAAACACTAGATAGAATAAGTAATGATGCATTAGAAAGAAAGTGGAGATAAACCCAATAGATGAGAAAATTAGAAGAACACCCTTAAAATGATTTGGAAATGTGCATAGGAAACCTTAATTGCCCTAGTATGGTGAGTAGAAAATAGAGAATCTTTAATTCAAACTAAAAGACCAAGAAAAAAGCCTAAAACAAATTAGAAGCGAACAATTAACTAAGACATGCTATACTTAATATAAATAACACGTGTCTCGACAAAAATATGATGGCTAACATATATCTAATCCCAGAGAGTAGGACAAAGACTAAGCTGTTGTTAGGGTTTTGAAAATACAAACTAAGCTCAAGGAAGGGGTGTTCGCCAAAAGTAAGAAAACTACCATTAAAGGCTTGCATCTTAAGATAAACCTAAACTTACAGAAACTTATATGCAAGTTGAGAAAAATTTGCACATCAATTTTATGATTAGTCTCTTTGATTACTATATTTTAAATAAAGGAGAGATTAAACAAATAAGATACTTTGGGCAAGCAGGTTAAAGGTAATCAACTACCCACCGGTAAGGTAGTTTGGCCAGCTTCATCCATGATACAGACGTCGAATCTCCTTTGGGCAAGCAGAGGGCTATTTATACCTAAACAGGTAACAGCAAATACTTTGGTTTGCTCTAGTCTTAGTTTAACCTCACTGGTGCTGTGCAAGCCCATCGCTGTGAAATGAAAGTGCAACAGAAATAAAGACAAGGATATCGCAGAAAATAAAATATGTTCAGTGCAAATAAAAACACGTACCAGGGAAGCAGTTCCCCCGAATTTCTTCATGCACTGCTTCACATCTTCCAATTCTGATAAAATCAACACCCTGCAGTAACTTTATCAGTATTATGAAATTGAACACAAATCATTGCCAATTCAATCTTTCAAAAATTATACAAGTTCAACTATGAATAAATGTTTCTACACTGCTATTAATATTTGTACTGTTAAAAATTATAACCATTCTCACTTGCCTCAAAAAGAACCAAAAGACATAGTTGCATTGATCAGATCTGAAACAGGAATCGACTGACCAATCATTTTAGAAAACAATCTAAAGAAAATGACTTTAGCAAGAACTCATAACCATTTGCCACCCTTTACATCATTGATTCAAAGTCTTATGTTATTCAGATGTTATAACTAGCGAGTAAAATGCCATTCCATAGGCTGATCACTGCAAAAGCTATCTTATAGTTTACATGACTTTCATACTCATAAGTCATAACTGCAAGTTACTTTACATAACTAGGGAAAAACAGTAGTTTTTACATTCAAAGCAATTTTAAACAAGTTCACCCAACTTCCAGATAAGTTTTGTCAAGTGAATTTTGACGTGGCCACAGATTCAATACAAGACATCTTATTACAACTCCAGCTTAGGAAGTTTTGGCAGTGCAGCTATATGTAGACTGGAATGCTTACATTCAAAGGTTCCATGTGCATGAAAATTCAACGTCAAATTCAAAGGGTATGAAGTTCATTCAGGAATATGACACAGTTAACTAGCCACAAACATGTTACTCTTGACTTAGCACTGTAGTCATGATGGCTATAGAGTAGGTCTCCAGATCAACTAAATGTATTTGGGCACTTATTTCTAGGTATAGCACAAAGTATATCAATTTACACAATAATTCACGACACACAAATTGTCTGATAAATAGAAAATAATAAAAGGTAATAGCCCTCAATAAAACGAGATGTTGTACAGAACTTTCACGTATGAATTAAAATGCAAACACCACAAGGAAACGACAATTTGATATGCTACAGTAGTACAGTATGTGCTGTATTACATAGAAAAGGATTTCTGATTGTAATAGTCAGATAATTAGAAAATAAAGCAAACAAGGAATGTCCACTATGTCTACATGTTTTCAGCCAAGAGAAAACATGATCTCCAGATGCATGCAAATGCATCTATCTTTCTAAAAGCCACTGACCGAAAACTTAAAAAGAAAAAAAGCTAACAAAGGAAACATCTAGAAGATGCATGCACAATAGGGATGACCTGAGATTTCAATTTGATCAGTAAGTTATCAACAGCTGAGTTTGTGTAGGACGTGAGCAAAATGGATGCCCCTCTCAATAGTAATGCTTTCACTGCATGCACCATAGTGGATGTTTTGCCAGTCCCAGGCATTCCTAGTATAAGCGCATAATCTTTTGCTGTAAGTATCTGACACAACAAAATGAAATCAGAAAACTTCCCAAGGAAAATGATCACTTTAGTTGTTCGCTTCCTGAATAACTTGGTTTCTAAAGTAGCACTTGTTACTTAATCCGTAAACCTCATGTATTCATTGAGCATTGTAGGAAATTTGGAAATTACAGATTAAATTACTGATTGACCTTCACGATGGCTCTGCGCTGATCATCATTTAAAGCTTTCTCTAACGCTATATAGGATATAGCCGGGTCCTGACTAAGCAGACATCCACTGTCAAACCTTGGTGCCTGATAAGGATGCAAGAGGTGAAAATCCATTGATAACTAGAGTAATTTTGATTGCTGATAGAAAGAGGATAGATGGTCTCAGAATAGCCATTATGAAGGCTTCTGTTCCAACAGAGTTTACCTCAAGATTAACAATCACCTTCCTTAAATGACAGTTCTGTTCATTTTGCAAAAATAGCTGAACTAGATTGAACCTTCAATACCATTAGGTAATAATTAGGTTATCATCCAAAACCACTTTGAGGTTTCATAACAGTCGAATCAAATAAATTAGAGAGCTGATTTTTACCTCATAATAGCAAATAAAGTTGTAGTTTCATCTTTGTCAATTCGCCAAGTTTGCAGGCTAACATCATTCTCCAGTGAAGGACTGCTCCGTGGAAGCTTCAAACGTTTTGAGAAAGATACCTACCAAAACACAACCAATTTAAAGCCTGTCAAAAGCATACAGGATGGGAAGACCTGTTCATGCCAGACCTATGTAATGCATTGCTACTGGAGAGAATGAGTACCAGCAAGTGCCTTAAGCATGTCTGTATACAGAACCTTTCATAAATGATAAATAATTATGCCAGAATGAAGTAAACTAACACCAACAATTACTCCTGTATTAAATGATGATTATAATGACCAACTAAAGAGACATACTAACAAATGGTTGCAAAGTGATAATAGTTGATATACAAGTACTTACAGTAACATGAAAACTACCAACATCCACTACTGTACCATTAGCAACAGGTAAATGACCAAGTTCAGTGCTCAGTACCTGAAACAATGATTGGTAATCAGTGTTAAAGATGAACAATGATCCCTGGAAAGACGAATCTAATGCAATAAATTCTGAAAGATAAACTCTAGAGTAATGAGCATGCATTTAAACATAAGATCGTGCTTTGCAAAAGATAGAGTTGGAACTAACAATTCAATAGATTATGGATAATCCTCTGTCACAAAAGGATGTGTTCAAGCCCAAACAATCCAAGTTACAAGCTAATAAATTGACTAAGCAGTATATATTCTACAAGTAAAAGCAAGGACTTGTGGCAACTAGGAGAATGAACAGTGAAATTGCAATTTCATCCCTAAATAAAAATGGTACTCGTCAAACAAAGAATTCTATATATAAAGAAAATACTATATAGAAGATTATGAAATTTTGTTTATGCTCCAATCAAAACCATTTTGCCACAGATGATCAAAGGAGGCTGAAAACTAAACCAAGCATCCTTAACCAATGAATAGTATATTTTTTAGATCAAAACAAAATGAACTGAATTGAATTACTTTAATCTTTTTTCTTAAGAAAAGGATCTAAAAGTGTTAAAAATGTATCTGCAAAAAAACATGTTAACTTTAATTCCATTAAAGACTGTCATATTATCAGAATACCCCAAAAGCAATCTCATTATGACAAACAGTATGGAATTTAGAAGTAAATACCACATAATCTCCACTCCTAATTGTGGAACCAAAGTTTATTCCAGAAGGAGAGTTTTGCTGATCAGAGCCAACTGATGAAAACTTTTGATGCACAAATCGATAAATAAATCGGGTGTCTTTGGAAAAATTCTTTTGAGAACTTTTATCTGCAGTGTCCAGAACAAGGGAAGTCAGGCATCCAGAATTGTCATCGGTCTTCAGAAGATGTGATATCCATAAACTTTTCTTTGCAACCTAATGCAGAAAAGAAGTAACAAATACACAGTGAGTTTCTCAGCAATGAGGGTCAACTTTCAAAGCCAGAGAAGCATTTCAGATGTGAGACCTCCGTTTCTTTAGCCTCCAAATCAATCAATCGGTTCCATTTCTGAAGAAAAACAGTGTCTTCTGTTGTTAAATGATGTACAAGTGAATCAAACAGATTGCCCAATCCACTGCTCTCTCTGGACCCACCATATGCCTTCCACAGTCATACGTAAAGTTCAGAGAATGTAAATTCTATCAAGGATAGAGAATATAGAGGTGATAGCACTCTTTAGGAACAAATGTTAATTAAAAAATGAGAATAACATCACCAGAGCTAGTAACTTCTAGTTCAAATTTACCAGACTCCACAAATATCTACAAATTGGTGTTCAATCCTCACCAACAAAGGACAAGAAGCTGTTATTCTATGTTAATATTAACAGCATGTTAAAGCATAGAATGTGGGAACCACATAAAGAGTTACTTTATTAGCTCCAAAATGCATAATCAAGATTGATGCAATGGCGCCAATGAAGCTTCTTTTAAATTTCTTTAATTCATTGCTGCAATGATGACTCAAACTCAATAAAGCCTTAATGATGTCATTATGATCTACTCATAGTTTTACTGGGGTCATTTACTACCAGTGAAAATATATCATAGTATACAAGTCATGATAATGTTCAACACAAATGCAAATTAATGATGTCATTATGATCTACTCATAGTTTTACAGGAAACCATTTACTTTTGACATCCTCCTCTCTCTCTCTTCTCTCTCTCTTCTCTCTCTCTCGGGTTCCCTTTCTTCTTTATTACTTTGGGGCCTGTTCTTTATGTTTTGGTTTTGGTCTCAATTTTGGTCTCAACAATATTTAATATATTATAATTAATTTTTATCAACTTTTTACTATTCAGCTATACTTTTTTTACATTTCCAATACTCTTTTTACATTATAAAACTATTTTTCCAAAACCAAAACTCAACTTTTCATAAAGAACAGGCCCTTAACCTTCGATTGATCAAAGCATTTTTGTTTTTTCCTTTTCAAGGAAAGTTAATATTTTCTCTACCAAAATTAAAAGATCCGAACAATCTTTCTCTTCATTCAATTTTTAAAATAAAAACTCCCTCCAAACTTCTCTTCATGTTGTTTCAAAAAGAGTTTCCCTCCAGCACACTTTACATTTTCCTCCAAAATATAATGTCCCCAAAAAAAGATAAAAGAAAGATAAGCTAGATCTCCCTAAGCACAACTGAATGAAAAAGTGTAGCAAATATAATCAATAAAGAATTAATGAACGTATCAACTACAATGGATGAGCCTAATATGGTCGCTTTATTTAGAGATGGTAGTGTGACGGACTATGTGCAAAGAATCAATTGTATGCACTACAAACCCATTTAAATGAGCAAGAGAACAACACAATCCCAATGTTTTCGGCTGATAGTTAAAATCAAATTCATTGATTAAGGGCGTGTATGGTTGGTACCTTGGTTGAATTTGAACCACATTTTGCCTATTATAATAAAATTTTCATCATTCCAATACACTTCATTACATTTACAATGACATTTTTTACATTTCCAATACAATTTTAATATTAATCTAAACCACATTTGTAATACCATGCCTGCCCTAAATCTGCAAGAGAACACAATCCTAATATGTACATTCAGAAGATAGTCACCCATTCTTCATATCTACTATTACTATTAAGACCTCAATTTGCATGCTTAGGCACAAAATGAATGACTTTGTTTTGATAAGAATCAGTAAGTTGAACATGCAGCATAATTCCAAAAAAAACCCAAAACTTTTCACAAACTTGACTACGAATTTATCAAACGTGGATTCCCTCCCGAGTAAGTAAAAGTTCTAACTGAAACAGATTCTGATAAACAGATCTTAGGAATCAAAAGTGGACTCATAAGGACATAAATATGAAGCAAAGTGTATTGCAACAAAAATCTTTATAAGCATAAAATACTATTCCCATTTATTCCTAAATAAGAAGTTTTGTGCACAGTATGATAAAGGTGAAATATATTTTGCGTCTCCAACTTTCATGCATTGCACATCTCCGGGAAAGCCCACTAGAATCTATGAAAATGAGTTGTTACCTTGTGATAGATGTTACAGACATCAAGGTGGCGACAACCTTTGCATGTGTTCATACTCTACAAAGTAAATGCAGAGAAGATTTTCTTATATTCATGGAAAGCAAAATATATTATAGATCAGCAAGACAGTGAAATTAAGAAAAACATACCTGTTGCATTGGTGGTAGTTGCTGAGTAGTTAATGCCCTGAGAAGATCATTTGCCAATTCATTTCGACGCAGTATGAGTCCAACTAAATCAGATCTTTGGACAGAAACTCCCTTCAGAAATGTGTGCCATGCGTGAGAGAAAGAAAATCAAAATAAAAATAAAAAGCGAATCAAAAACAGAGAACACCAGAGAAAGATTTTCTCCAAGTGCTCAAAATTACCAGAGTCTGATCTGTGTGAAGATAATACAACAATCCTTGATCAATATCTTTCAGGTACCTGGAGTGGGAAATGGTGAGAAAGGCAGTGATTGTACTAAAATAATAGAATGTAAAGAAGACATTGAGAATAGGTAAGATCCTCTTTGATCAACTGCAATTGGAAAAAACTAAAAGTTGAAGAATCTGGTGAACCTTAACAGACCTCTCTGACATCAGGAGAGTATATAACATGACTTGGGCTCTATGCTCCATAGCTGTCTGCATGAAAACAAATTAGGGTCAGTGGGAAAACACCACAAACATGCTGCAATAAATAATCCAATGGCATTGTCCTTCCAATGTCACACACAAAGCTATTCTTTGACAACTTGCCTGACCATAGGTCCCTTTTCCAGTTTTGAACTCCATAGGCATAATCTTCATAAGATTCGCATCATTTCCAACCTTTACCCTCATGGAGGCATCAATCATCCCCTTCAAGCCATACCTAGGTGCCCATGCCATTTCCTCGATGTCAAGTACCTAGGTTGTTTGTAAGGTAAACTTGTTAGTCAAAAATGTTTTTAATTATGTAGATTATGAAATTGCTATAAAACAATACACTAGTTGTGATGATCAAGCATTCATATGAAGATCAAATTAAGAAAATACGACAGTAGTTGGTAAATTGCAGCATAAAGACATGTAGACTATAAGTACTACAGAAAGACCAATTATGTCGCTTAGCATATGAAAAGGTGATATGTTAAAGTCTCTATTCTAACATCGTATAGTCTGGATTCAATAAATCAGTGGAGATGAAATACAGAATTCCAACAATAGAGCAAGAAATTTAAGAGGGATGCCTGACCTCATTAACGTTTATCTTTTTTACTCCATCGTCGCAGCCAAAATCAACAGTTTGAGTCCTGGAACCCTAAATAAATTTTTAACACTCAAACTAAAAATGAGGGAACACGGTAGAGCATATAGCACCAGACTTGAGAATGTAAACCTTAAGCACCAGTAAATCAATAAAATAATACTATACACAGAACACAAGTATAGGTAGCCAAGTTCCACATATTTTGCTTTGTAATGAGCTCCATAAATGGTAGCTCGTTTATCTTTTGAACTTACATAATAGAAGTTCTTATCATCAGTTAGCAATATTTTGCAGACAATATCATACAGAACCTGAATGTCAAATCAATTTACTTTGTCTTGCCTCTGCAATTCAGGTATAATACTTTGAACTGGCATCAAGCAGACATTATGATACGAACCAAACTAAAACAATTTCACTACTCTAGCAATTACCATGCCAAACCTTTAGAAAGTGACTGCACATAAACAGGATAAAGGTCCGCCAGAATCATCTTGTATTTACCTGTGAATCTTGGAACAGGGAGACCCAGTTCAATATTTTGGGGATTGCCTCAACCAGAGTCTTATATGTTTCATCTTCAGTCACTGCAATCAAATGAAAAGTTGAGATGTAAAAGTGGAGATTGAAAATACTGTTCCATATCAGATTTGCTCTACAGAACATGAAGAAACTCTAGATACTATTATATTTTGTTTACTTATTTGTTGAAGACAACTTTAGATACAATTCTAGTGCTATGAAGCAACGTATTAACATTTCACCACTGAAACCAGAATTCTGGTTAACCAGTGAGAAGGGAAACTACATAATGAGTTCAGAATATGAGTGTCCACCTCCACATGCATAAAGGGTCTCGAGATTTTTCTGAACCACTATTCTTGAATATTCCTCCAAGAACCCTTTTGAGAGGGACTCACTGATCAGCGCAGCCTAAGAAATGGAAATGATGTTTGATCAATATGGTACCAAGAACAACACACCAGACGTTTTCAGGAAGAACACAACATGGACATTCCCCAATCAAATGAAAAATAGAACACATCTCTCACCTGAAATATCTGATGCAGCAATGTACCAATCACAGCTGCAGTTGAATACTCATTGCATTTTAGTCTTTCGTCCAACACAGTTCGTCTTGAACAACTGAAACTAGAAGCAACCTAGTAGATTGGATTGAGAACAATTAGAGCAAAATGAGTGGTATAAAAGTCGAAAGTTACTTGAAAAGATGGAATAGAGTATTCCTCTTAAGCTATATGTGACATATGCTGAGAAGCAAAAGAGGAAGGGGAAAACAAAAATATACTGATACCCGAGTTCCAGACACCAAGATCTCAGGATGAACAATTAGAAAGTTTTTGTCACAATTTATATCACAATTCCCCTGGCTACCAAATTCACCAATAATGTGAACAGTATCTCCAGGTGCAACAACACTGTAAAACCTGCAAAAAGTTCGCACACATTTAATTTACCATGAACAAATAAACAATTTTTGTAGTAATCATGTTCACAATTCAATACAAAAAGAGAACAGATAAGATTGTACCCCTTTTATTGGGCAAAGAAGTCTTATATATGAGCTACAAGCTACACATTTAACACTAATATAGAGGCACCATTGTCAACCACTAATTCAAAGTTGAAACCGGTGAAGGCATATCAGAGTCATTCAAACAAGACCAAGAGGAAAATGAAAGTTCAACTCATTTGTTAACAGAAAAGTTCGCCTTGTAACTATTAAAGATTAAGCACCTATGTTGCTGGAAAATTTGGAGATAAATCTGCTTCACTGCAATAAACCAATAACTGGTTTGGTTTTCTTAAACTGGCCACTGAATGATTTTATTTGTATCTCCACCTCTCTAATATAAGATACACAGAAATAACTATTTATAAGCTGAAATGCCACAAGAACTCCCCACCATTGTTGGGCAGATAAATTAGACATTGTACTAGCAAACCATTCTTGCCTAAACAATAAAAGCTAAAGATCAAGGATCTTCAACTCCATTTATAAATATAGTACAGACAAAACTCCTGACTCAAAAAAAAAAAAAAAAAAAAAAAAAGAAAATTATGGTGCTTATCAAAAAGGTTATCCTCAAGCAGGCTTATACTTTTTAGGTTAAGTAGTTGTAAGAGGTTCTAGATTGTATACCATTCATCCCACAACTGTGCTGCCCGCTCTTCTCCACTTTGTTCGTTCACTAAGCGCATGACCTGATAGCCACAGAGTAACATTACAATCTTACCAGCAGTTCTAACAATTCAGAGGAATTTCCATTTTAAGCAGATTTTCAACCTTAAAAGAGTGCTTTGAACCAGGAATGTTGACATTTCCATGCTTCTCGTACACCTGTAGCAGCAATGGGGAGCATCAGACTACATTAAAAACTATCTATAAACTATCGACTTCCTGAAGAAAAAGATTAAGATGTGAAAATTACACTTGTACCTCTAAGACAAGAAAATAGTGATTGGGGCCTTCATTTTCAACTAATTCTTTTGTATTTATTATTGATTGCATCACAGCAGAATCAGACTTGTTACATTTGCTATAATCAGAAGACGACATTTCTTCACATAATGATTCTTCCACAGAAATTACATCTTCTACTTGATCCAGTAGTTCAATTAATGCCTGGAAAATACATATATGACACTAAAACAGTAAGAAAATATAAAACAGCTTAAAACAAGATTATCCCTCAGAGAACTGCTGGAATTTAAGGCTGAACAAAGAAGCAGGAATAGGATGCCTGTTGCAGAACACTAAATGAAAAGTAGCATGAGAACCTTTTTATGTTGCCTTGAAGCAAGCTGATCAGTTGTTCCTTCAGTGACAACTCCATCTGGAGGCTGCATTTCATTTATCACATGAATCATAAGATGAAAAACTTCAAGTTAAGTTCAATCACACTTGCATAATGAGAAAGCAGTGCCTTATCATGGCTGTAAGACAGGGACGGAGGAGTCTTAAAAGGACTTTGACAACAGATCTCTCCAGAACCGTTCTTCCTATTATTATTTTCAATATCAGAGACAATATGTCCTAGGTTATGCCTCCTCAAACTAAACCCATCTGAGCATACCAAAGGTTTTTCAGCACCTTTTACAGGGGGTGATGATAGCCACTTTTCAAGTTTTCCAGATGCACCAGGTGAAGTCTGTACAAACTAAAAGTGAGGATAAGCTTTCATCAAAGAAAATGACAACAGACAAATCAGGCGAAATAAGCAACAGAAATAAATATTTGGGAGACCTTTTTAGTTGAACATTGCTGAAAACTCAAACAGTTAAATCTTGTAGAATCTGTCAAAACCTTGACCACCTCTGGATAGTTCTTTGAAATGGAATGTAGACGCTCATTTACTGGGGAAATTTTCCATGTAACCTCATCTCCTCCATCATCTTGACTTTGTTTTATCAGCTATCAAAATAAAATTTTTGTGGTTACAACATAGATCACCAAAATAAACTTTGTAATCTGCTTAAATAGTTTAAATATGATATGAATACTGCCCCTTTCTCCTGACAAAGAAAATTACACTTTTAGGTCTCATTGTACCAGTTGTGCGAACCATAGGCTTGCTTCCTCCAATTAAGTGGGTGCATGTTATACATTTAACACTTTTCTTGTTTTTTGCAGCTTATTTCATGTTCGGAACCAAACAAGATTTTCTCACCCAGTTTGCATTGGTTTATGATGGGAGATGAATTCTCTGACTTCATAGCATATTATTGTAAAATGCTAGATATCTCGGAAAAATTCACTCTACAACATAATCTAGCACTTTTTAATTTCCAAGTGGAAAATGATAGGAAAAGAAAAACTTTATGCAGTTTTCCATAAGTGAAAGTAACTTTGGAGTTTAAACAGATCATCGTAAAATTTCGTTGCATAAAAATCTTACATGAATTTCTTCATCTAGGCCAGGTATAGGTTTCAAACCAAAGAAACTAGCACTCCAACAACGAAATCAACTACAAAAGTTTAGCTCTTCATCCATTAAAGTATTCAATTGATTACAAAAGGGATTAGAATCATTTTATTTTCCTGTCTTTATTATTTCCCCTTACCCTGGATACATCCTCTCTATCAATCTTTAATGAAATATAAATGTAAAGCTGTTTCATTGCAGTGGGCAAATGCATGTGACAAGTTCAAAAATAGTTACCATTCCTGGAGAAAACTTGAAGCGTTTCGGAGGCTTTCCCTTCCAAACTTCCGGTGACACCTCCTGAACCTCATCAACATCAATCACACCTGGAAGATGACTCTCTGTAGGTGTAACCTCCGACGGATTACTCAACTCGTTCCCTTCCTTATTTTGCCCGTCGACAACATCAACCACACCACTCCTAGGATTGTGACACCTAAACCCCAGATTTTCCTTTCCAACACCGCGCAAATCAGATTCATTACCTGCCCGATGAGGCACGATGTCGGATGAGTTTGCACAAGTTGACGTATCGCTATCCCTAACTTTGGCGGCAATTTGGGGATTTACCCCGGCGACGGAGACCGGAGAGCAGCCTGAATCGGGCTTGGAAGTCCGGGCAGAAACAGGTTTCTTAGGGTTCTGCGATTGGTTCTGCGAATGACGTTCGAAGAAGTGCTGGATTCCAAACTTGGCCGGCTGAGATTGCCGCTGACTGTGACTGTTCTGATTAGTCGCGGAAGTGGAAGCTTTCTTAGGAGCAGCACCATGGATTTTCTTCCGAGGTGCCATTTCTTCCAAATCTCACCCTAATCTCTGTATCCTCCGGCACATTTACACACAGCCTAGAGAAAAACGAAGATGGATGCCGCTGCGTGTGTATGTGTGTGCTGCAATGGAGGTTGCGGCAGACAGCAGTGTGTGACAGTGTGATTTTCCCGCCAAAAGAAGGCGATTAAAATGTTTTTGCCCAAATCAGCCTAATTAGTGGAGGGAGAGAACTTGGGACGTTGGATCGTGGGCGACGGTGCGGATGCTCAGCTGAAATTGTGTGTCCGCGCGTTTTTGACCTTTTCGTTTTGGAAAAATAGCAATTTTGGTCCATTTTGTCCAAATATGTTGCTCTGTTGGTTCTCACACTCCATTTCATTGCTGCAAAAATCTTACGTTTGCATTGGTTGCAATTTTGGTCCATGTAACCTGTTATGGCAAATTAAGCTGTCAAATGGGAGGCAAATGATCTATGGGGGTCTTTTGAAATTTTTTTTTAAAAAATGGAGTTTTTTTGTGATTCATATATTCTTTAGTAGCCCGTGTAATAATTTTTACCAACTTTTACCGTGTCAAACTGCATGTCAATTGGCTCGTTCTCAACAATTTTGGTTTGCCTCTGTGATTCATCTAAAAATGTAAAAATTAGTACATGGGCTACTGAATAATATGTAAATCACAAAGAATTCTAACTTCCTTTTTTTTTTCTAATTCAAATGACCACAAATATCGCTGACCTTCCATTTGACTGCTTAAAATTTGTCATAATTTGTCATATGAACCAAAATTGTAAGAACATGCAAACACGAGGGACTATTTTTGCAATAGTAAAACCTAAGGATAAAAAATGCAACATGTCCAAACATAATGGACCAAAATTGTCATTTCCCCTCTTATTTTTATTCGTTTCGTTTGATCCTTAACTTTGGGATATAATCTCCCTTTGGTCCATTACATAAAAATGTATATCCTTCTTCCATTCCATTAAAATAGTCAATATCCGAAAACATTTTTTATGTGTCAATAACTATTTAAAATGTTTTATTTTGACATCCATAAAAAATTGTACATTTTGTCAAATATGGCTCTTATAGTGGAACGGAAACTTCAAAAATAGTTCAGAAATGACGTATAACTAAAATTTCAACAACATTTAAATAATTCTCAAATATCACATGAGATTAACACACATTAATATTGATAATAAATGAAAAATATAAATAGATCACTTTGTTCGTCTCTTAATTTAGGTTGAAACAAATCATATGCTAATTAAATTTGTGTTTGGGACCATTTAAAAACAGTTGTTAAAGTTTATAGACGAAAATGAAATTAACTTTTTAAAATCGAGGTATCAAAGCGGAAACAACTAAAACTAAGGGGCCAATGGTGTATTCAACATTTATAATTATTTTTCCTGGTTCTTGGGCCAAAACTCAAAAGTAGTACTCGAAATATCATACAGACTCTTCAATTTGAACCAAAGGCCCAAACAAATTTGGGCTTATTTTGTTACATTTATTATGCGATTTAAATTTTTTATTAAAAAAAACTATAAATGAAATAGAATAATTATTCAAGTTACAAAAAAAAACAATAATAATAATAATCTCTTCATCCTAAATAAGTATTTCATTTAAGAAATATTTTTGTTCAAAATAACTGTCATTTTACATATTTTAATAAATAAAAAAAATCACATACCCTTACAAATTTCCCAACTATATTATCCTAATTATTGCTTTCTAGAAGGTGATATCTAAGATATCGCTTTTGAAATTAAAGGATTTCTTTTGTTTTTTTGGGTTCATTGTAATGGACATTTAGAAAGTGGCTCATGTGGTAATTACTTCAAGAAAAATCATTAAGTACTTAAAATTAAGTTACCGAATGACTACTATTATATAATGTCACATGAGTTGCTGAATATTTTCAAGTTTCAAATTATTTAAATCCTTATTCATCTCTGAAGTATATATATATTTATTTATTTAATCTCATAACTTACAAAGTTCGAATTCTTGAATAATTTGCAAGGTGACACTATTTAGAATTTCAATTTTCATCTGTTATATTCATGGGGTAAAAAAGAAAATTTTGAAATATATGTATAGATTATAGAATAATTATACACATTTCAACTAATTTAACTTATTCATCACAACTTTTTAATAATAGATAATGCAACGTGTATTAATTAACCAATGATATAGCACGTTTTTTTCGTTTTGCTTTCAACAACAAATTTAATATATTATAAGTATTTTTTATCATTTTTAATACAATTTTTTATATTATAAAATTATTTTTTAAAAACATATTTTTTTTAAAACGATTTTTAAAACATCATAAATATTCCATTCATAATTATGTTATGAAAACGTAACCACGTATCGTTTGTAACTGCATGATGGGGTGGGTGGTCGGCACCGCTGTTTAAGTGCTTGGGGCTGGGCCAATCAGAGATCGCCTGCTGTCCCGACAACCATGAAAGCAATTTGTCATATTCCCATTCATTTTCTGCTGTACTTGGGAAAAAAAATATATGATTATTACTAAAACACGTCTCCACTTTCGCACACACCTTTCATTTTTTCAAGGCCCACGACACCAGAGTTTAAATCGTTATTATTGTATAATAAAAATTTTATATTATTATTAATTTTGTAATACTATCTTTTTATACTACTAAAATAAAAAATTAGAATAATACTTACTTTACTTTTTTAGATATTTTAAAATAAAATCAAGTTTCTTAATTTTTAATTGACATAATACTTGCATTACTTGTCCTATCTAATTTAATATGATCGCGTATAAATATCAATATTTTCATTTATGTCACTTTGATCTTTTTGTTCAAGTTCATATTTTATCGCCCAACACTTTGAAATGTAAAGCATCGTCAATCTTATAGTGGTTTTATAAAACGGAATTGATATTTGCAGCGACGGTTTCGATATTTGCGTGAAAAGACCGAAATGCCCTTGGGGTAAAAAAAAATTTTTTTAAAATTTAAATTTTCTAATCTGGTGGAATAATTTAAAAAAAAAAAAAAAATTTTCCAGAACCATCGCCGGCGACCGGCGATGGTACACCCTCCCCCCCTTACCTTTAGATTTTTTATATTTGCAGCGACCACCGGGCGGATCTTTCCCACTCCGGTAAAAAATTTCACAATTTTGACAAAACTACTAATAAATTCGGACATAATACAAGTAAAATAATTAATTTCAAGTAAAAAATTTCACAATTTTGACAAAACTACTAATAAATTCGGACATAATACAAGTAAAATAATTAATAAAACTACATAAAAAAAGAAAAAAAATTTCCAGAACCATCGCCGGTCGCCGGCGATGGTTTATGTTTGCGACCGGCGATGGTTCTGGAAATTTTTTTCTTTTTTAAATTATTCTAGTAGATTGGAAAATTTAAATTTAAAAAATTTTTTTTTTTTACCCCAAGGGCATTTCGGTTTTTTCACGCAAAAATGTCGCTGCAAATATCGAAACCGTCGCTGCAAATATCATGCCCCTTATAAAATGGTTATATAAAAAGGTTAAAAAATAAATTTTCACATGCGAGGTATATAATCTATAAAGTGACGTCCGATTTCAGACACTCAAAAGTTTTGATTTTGTATTTTATGTTTCGTTTTTCTAAGTTCTTTTTATTTTATTATTTTTCTGACTTTTTTTGAAGTGTCAGAGACTCAAAGCTACATAATAAAATGCAAACATACAAAACGTACGTTGTTCATGGAGAAATGACCACCACAAAATATCTGATATGAATGCACAGCGGTGTTCAAGGGCGAATCAGGAGATGTGGTAATTCTCATCTCGTTTTATTAAAAAGTATATATTTTTTAAAAATTCACAGTAAATTTTTTAATTTTGATTATTCGTACTTTTTATAACGTTAGTAATAGTAGCGGAGTCAGGTTCTGAAAGTATAGAAGGGCAAAATTATTTGTTATAAGTATTTATTTCTATTATTTTTATTTTTGGTGGAACAAAATACAAATATTTTCACATTTTGTACAGTAAAAAAAAGAAATTTGGGATTGTTGGTGGGGGTAATTGTCCCAAACGTGGCTCCGCCACTGATCACTAATATAATTATATATGATTCATGATTAAAAACAGTAATGATACAATCTGAGAAATTCATAAGAAATTTTTGTAGAGAATGATGTTGTATCTAAATGACAACAAATTACTGGGTACATAAATTAAAATTGCCAAAATAATAACTATCATGTAATGCTACATCATTCTTTCAAAAAAGTTTTCTGAATATTCATAAACCATCCATTTTCCATTATTTGAATTCATTTATAGTCTCAAAAAAAAAAAAAAAAAAGAAATCATTTCTACTACCATTTATTTTCTTTTTGGCTATTAATATTTATTTCCCGCTCGCAACTCACAAGATTGGACCCATGACCATTAATCTTCTCTTCCCAGCGCAACTATATATTCATGTTTTGCCTTTAATATTTTCTCCCAACTTCACCACTTATCTCCTCCTCATTTTTTGTACAAAAGTTCACTTCATTTCACAAAGAGAGTCATATTTTCAAAATATTTGTTTTTTAAGACTCCTATTTATGTTCTTTTCCATCTATTGTATATACATACATTTACTAATATGATCATGTGCGGTTTATGTTAACTCATACTTAAAAAGTAATGATATAAATATAAAAAATAGTGTTCAATTATTTATTTTAGTTGTTGTACCTTACAATTTACCAAAAAAATTATACATCTAAAAAACATAAATTTTTATATGGGACGAAAAGATCAAGTAGTATACTCAATAGCATATCTAGACCTCCAAGGTTAGGTGGGGCTGGGCAAAATATTTAGGGTAAAAATATTATACTACATTAACATTTTTATTTTTGAAAAATACAAAAATAACTACATTTAAATATTGTTGAGTGAAATTATAAAAATAGGTGTTGAGATGGCCGAGTTGGTCTAAGGCGCCAGATTAAGGTTCTGGTCCGAAAGGGCGTGGGTTCAAATCCCACTCTCAACATCTAATTATATACTATTTTAATATTTTGTTTTGCCAAATTTAAATGTCATTAAGAATATTTGTTTACATTATAACAATATACACACTTTTAATTAATCAAATACTAAAATATTTTATTTTTACTGTTTGTCCCTATTTTTCTTAACTTTTGATGAAGCACAATCAACCACTTTTGTCTCCACCACCAACTATTTCATTCAGCTAGATTTCTCATTACTTTTATCAACAAGAACCAACTTCTATTTATTATCGCGAGCAAAAGATGAGAGCGAAAGGAGCAATTATAATCATCTTTTCATTCGGGAAAAATAAGAAGAAAAAAAAATATAGAGTAGATAAAACGACCATGCTTTGATCTTGATTGATGTCAAAATGAAATATCAAATCTACCACTTGGGGCTTTCTCACTCGTTGTAGTAGAATATAATATTCAATTCGTTTCACTTAAAAAATTCACTATGTATTAAAAATAATACTCCCTCCGTCTCACTTAAAGAGTCTACTTTGAAATGTGTACAACTTATTATGGGTTGTGAGGTACAATATCTAAAATAAGTAATTTACCACCATATTTTTCACTTATATCCTTACTTTAAAAGTAAGGGTTAATTGTGAATCACACATTATTATATTAGTAAGGGTATGTAATGTAAATAAATTTAAAGTAGACTCTTTAAATGAGACAAAATTTTTTTTGAAAGTGAACTATTTAAGTAGGACAAATGGAATAATTTAAATAATATTTTTTAATGAGACAGAGAAAATAATAAAAGCATTCCTGGCCCAAGATAAAATAAATTGAGAAGCATGAAATGGAGTTTGGCGGTGGGGCGGCACCAAAAAGTTCAGATTGATAAAAATGATCTTAATATTTAGGGTTTGAAGGCTACTCTTGTAATTGACTAATTAAGTAAATATTAAAATTAATTTTACGCCTATTCAAGAAATTTAGAAAGCTCTACGTTCCCATTTAAGAATGTCAAATACTGATATGCCGCATTGCCCTTAGGAGTTTTTCTCCCTTCTTTTTTTCCCCTTCAATTTTTTAACAATGAAATGTCTTAAATAGGGAGTTTCATGTTCAATAGTCGGTCCGGCATACAATGTTTCAACAGCTAAATTCGGTACTTGTATTTTCATGACCATGATATTTGTTGTTTTTATATAACTACGATATCAAATATTTAATTCGAAACACCAAAGGCAAAATTCAATATGCAATAAATCAGAAGCTAAATTCTATACGCGATATATTTTAGCAGTTAAATTCACAATTGCGATACATCAGAGGTTAAATTCAATACATTATAAGCTAAACTCAATACGCGATATATCAGAAGTTAAACTCGATACACTATATTTTAGTAACTAAACTCCTAGTTGAGACACGTCGGCAGTTAAACTCAATAAACAATATGTTAAAATCAATACACAATACAAAAGAGGTTAAACTTAATATGCGTGTTTTCATAATACAATTGCGATACTTCAAAGATTAAACTCATAATCAAGATGCGTCAAATACAATTTTTTTTCATATTTTAAATGAGTCATTTGTCACCTTTTTTTTTCATTCTAATTATGCCATACATTTAAATATAAGTTAATTATAAACTACACAATTATATGAGAAAAGCATAGAAACCAAAAAAAAAAAAAAAACCATAAAAACACAGCTCTTCCTTCCATTTAGAGTCGAGACTGATGGAGTACTATAAATTACAATTATTGTGTCAATAGCTTTCATGCAACAAACAAAGTAATGGTAATTAATAAGTATACTAAAATTTATATTTCCATATATTTTTCTGAAAATGTTAACAAAGAATTACATTATTATCATTTTATATAATACTGAATAATAACGCTCATTCAATAACGTGTTCAATATAATAGTGCAGAACATCCTTGCATAGTCCGAGGATAACTTCAGGTCGAAATTGTGAACGTAATGCATTAATGACATCTGACTCTAATTAAAGTGGCCGTATGTGCCGACCTTTAAATTACTTTTCTAATGAAGCTAGTGCTCCTTCGGTTGTAACGTATAGTGGGGTCACTCAGAAATTAGGGGTTCGATTCCTACTATTTTTTGTTCTTTTCTCGCCTTTCGATGTAATAGGTCTGGACTATGAAATATAATGATGAATTCAAAAAATACCTTTTTCAAGTGCTCCTTTAAAAAAATATTTTTTTAATAAATAAGTGTTATTTAAAATCATATTTCAGTGTCAAAAGTTACAAAATTTCAATTTTATCCCTAATTTAATTGATATCATCTAATATTATTAATTACGTCGCATTTTCAAATGCAATATATACAGCTATTCGTATTTAATTTGTAATTAAACAATATATATATATATATATATGTAAAAAAGAATTTTGCCTACCTCTTTAATTAATTTGTATGCCCATCTTTAATGGCATTCTTATTTAATAACAGAGAAATTAATCTGTAAACCTCCATAACCATGCCTACTACTTTTAACACATTTCCAAGATATAATGGTACAACATCATTTTAACTTTGGGTAGAAAAAAAATTTGCTGAGTTGAGTCAATCCTTTAACCCGAATCGAATTTTTGTGTCGGCTTGGTTCCCTACACTAGGTCAGTTCAAACTTGTGAGTGCCCGATTGAAACAGGTTGTTGGATTTGTGCAACCTTGGTTTTAACTTGCGTTTTCGAAACTATGAATTATACATGATTAAACACAAAAAGCAAAAGCTTACATAATAAACAAGTGTAAAATGTTCAATAAAATTTCATATAAAGGACCAATATTTAATGGGTAGGCTATAAGTTGACCAAACCTCAAGTAGAGGTAGTTAATTAATTTTTATAATTAACTTATATTGCTAAATTGTATCAAATCTCCTGTATCTATGTACCCAAGGATACATAGGATACGTGGACACGGAAGATACGATGTACATGGTTAAAAGGTGCCGTGACCATAATTTTTAGAAAGGCAAAAGCGTAATGGTAATTCTGTAAAATCTCAAGAAGATAATACTTCTTATCTCAATAAAAGATTCATGTTATAAAAGTAATTTTGTCCAAATAAAAAGATTTTATTATTATTATTATTATACACTTTTCATACTCATATTAATCCATATAATTATGTGTGATTTATAATAAAATTACACACTTAATAAGTAAGGACAAGAGTGAAAGAAATACTGGTGCCATGCATTCTGAGATTATAATGTTTATGCTTCGTTCATATAGATAGGAAAATGAATTTGATCACTTAATTTGTAATAATATCCAAGCAAATTTTAAATTTCTGTAATGAATGACTCATTAATTTCCAAATATGAAATGCCCACTATTTTCATTCTCAATTCTGGCACGCTAAACACGTACAGCCTAATGGAAACAAATTAATTATTTTAAATATGGTAAATTATAACTCATAAAAAACGAACATTTTTGAAATAAGACTCTTTCATTGAAATGGATACGTCGGAGTATATATAATTTATAAATATATAAGGCTTCGATTGGACCAGTACTTCAAAAATATTTTAAATATTTTATAAGTATAAAAAACTTAGACATTGTGTTTGGACAAAAAAATTATAAAATTTTTGAAAAATATTTTTCAAGAAAAGTGTACTTCAAGTACAGGTTTTGAAATACAAAAACATGTTTTGTAAATTTTTTTAATCAATTTACAGAATCTGTCTCTTTATGTTTGTTCTCACTTTTCCTCACGTAACTACCATCCAACCCTACCAACTTTCAACTCACCCTCACTCCGACCCACCCAACCCCTGCCCCATCCCCTTGTCGACTCCGGCCCCACCCACCCCACAAACAAATAAAAATAAAAATTAGACATTGCAAATATAATTTATATATAATTACCTGCATTAATCATAACTTGAAAATATTTTTATAAATTACTAGCCCACCCTTTTAAACTATAAAAACATTTTTTATAAAATACTTGTGCTAACACATATTACTTTAAAAACATATTTTATAAAATATTTTTAAAAAACACATTTATAAAAACGTTTTTAAAGTATGTGACCAAACTCAACCTAAGTAACCCTAATAGATTTAGAAAGAAAACTGTGTCTAGGAGGATTGTATACAATAAAGGCATTGCAGGGTAAAGTTGAGTGCTGGGCCAATAAATGAAGAGCATGTGGGTGAAATGGTATGGTTAGGTTAGGTTTTGAGAGCTAGCTAGCTCATTTATGAACCAACAGATGATACATTGTATGATTAATACTGAATAAACTCTTATTCCTCCCTTTGAACTTTCAGGCTATCTATATATATATATATATATTCCTTTTTTTTTCATTCTTCCTCCATCTTCCATATCAAAAGCTTTAGTTTAAAGCTGAGTGCAGTGATCAGTTTCAGATCTCTTCAATATCATCAATGGCTTCTAAACCAGGGTTTCTTTATGAATGGCCATGGACTCCTCTTGGCAACTTCAAGGTATATATATACTTTTTAAACTTTTAGCATTGTCTAAGGAAAACTGTTACACGGTCTTTAGTTTGGTTAGTTTGATTTTACACCGTGAATTACATTTCGGAAGGTTTCAAACCATACGTCGTCATTATCTTCCACTAGAAAAGTTAAGCAATACGAGTACAATGTTTTTTCTTTGTTAATTTATTGAAATGATTTTTCATTTAGTTTAGCGTGTGTGGTTAATACTAATGTCATTGCGTGTTAAGCTAAGAAATAAGGGGATTATTTTGTTTTTTGTTTATTTCTTTCTTTATTTTTACGCAATCAATAAAAAAAGAAGTAACGGATCCCGCCTTTCAATTTTAAGAAAAAGGGATTAATATCACTCTTCCCTACAATATTTCTTTTTCTTTCCTTAATTGTGTACTTTTTGGAGCCCATGAGGTGACAGATCCAAAAAATTGAAACTTTCTATTTTTGTACTTTGTAGTAAAAGATGAGAACTGTTGAGGTAGGTGACATCAATTATTTCATTTTACTTTTTCTTTTCGATTTTATTTTTTATTTTGTTATTTTTCATTAATAATCTTTTATATTTACAGTATAATTTTCTCATTTTTTAACGTCAAAATGGAAACGGTAATACTGTTGTATACCCTAAAAATTTTCAAAACATGATTAATGAACAAATTTGTTTTCCATAAGATAATAACAGTCTAGAAAGAAACAAATTTTTTTTAGGGAAAATCTTAAAACACCCTTTGATATTTTAAAAAATAAATATCAAAATAAACCATGTAGTTTAAACGAAAATTCAAAGACCCCATATATTTCATGTACATTAAATAGTCTTGTACCGGCAATAACTACAAAGGTGTTTGAAGACATTTTTATTTTTTCATACAAATTTAATGGGTTTCTCTTAATACAAGAATTATATACATATTTTTTTGAAAGGTAAGACTATAGTCGTTTCACGAAATCATTTAATCAGTGAATAATGACAAATACAATTCATCCAAATTAGTTTATTTAATTACTATATATATGTAGCTTATGAGAAAATAGCATGAAAAGAAAGAAAAAGTGGTTCCTGGTCTAGCTAAATATGAACAATTCTAATTTTCAAGTGAGACAGTTAATATCACTCACCTAACCTAACACTAGGGGTGAGCAAAATAATTCAAAAACCGTTCGAACCGTTGATCCGATCCGAATCCGATCCGAAATTTCGGATCGGATTCGGATAGGATTTTTTTTTCGGGATAATGTTCGGTTTCAGATTTTTTTTCTTCTGATAATCTGAAACCGATCTGAAACAAAAATTCACAAAAAAAGAAGCTAAAATGAAATTAAAAAAAAAAAAAACAAAGAGAACCGCGAATTTTGGATAAAAAACTGCGAATTTCGGATAAAACCCGGTTTCGGATAAAAACCGATCCGAAACTGCGCCACTAGATTAAAATCCGAAACCGATCCGAAACTTCGGATTCAGATCGGTTTGGAGCGGATTCGGATCGATTTTCCTTTTACTCACCCTTACCTAACACGTGCCACCGCACTTGATTAAGGAATATAGATGGGATGTTTATTTGAGGTAATTTTTTTTCTCATTTTGCAAGATCTACAGTAATTTTACTTCAACTATTGCCACATCTATATCCCTAAAAAAGAATATTCTATTAAAATTCTCTTCCTTACTTAATTTTATATTGTTCTTTATTATTAATTTTTTTAACTTTTTCACTGAATACCTCCTACTTTTTTGTTATTATTATGCATTTAATAAATGGTAAACGATCAAAAGTATTAAATTGTCCTTTTAATAATTCATTTTTCATATTTAGTTTTTATTTAAAAATATTTTTGAGAAAATTTTGTTACTGAAGAAAATTTTAAATTGAATTAGTTTTAATCATAGTTTTTAGCTAAACAAATTAACCAATCATAATCCATAAATTGTAATGTTCAAGTGTTAAAAATTACAAAATAACTATAAACAATAAATTAGCAGAAATAAAACTATTATTATAAGGAATAAAACATATTTGATATAAAATAACAAATTAGTAATTAAAGAAATTAAGGACTATATTGTAAATTACAAAATTACATAAATAACATATATTATTATAATATAAAATTCACATATATAAAAAAAAATTTTAAAAAAAGAAGAAGCCAACACACATACAGACTCTACAGTATGCTAGAGCAAAGTAAAAATCTGCATCATTTACTGCATTGTGACAATGCATGTTGGATTTTAGTGACACAATTGCATTTTGCAATTGCTGTTGGAGTTGCTCTAAGGAAAGAGACGTGTACTTAAAACCCTCTCTAATTAATACTAGTGCTATAGCAGATGAATTTGAAGTTATACTTGTAAGCAGCGGCGAAATCAGAATTTTTATTTTTATTTTTATGAAATTTAACATATAAATAAATATTTTTTGACCGTTCATGAAAACATAAATAAATTTTTTTTTATTTTTATAGTTATATATATTATTAATAAGGGTGGAGGAGCCTTGGAGGGGTATGAAGACTACCCACCCACTTGATTCCGCCCCTCCTTGTAAGCCTCTGAAAGGTCAAATAATGCAAAGTCACAATCAAACTTGATCTGCACTTTAAAGTTTAAACTGTATGTATGGTCGCAATGAAATTTATTTTTTTAATTTATTTAAGAAAGGAACCGATGAGAATTAATGCCTTAATGGTTCCTTGTTTTGTCGATATTTCAAAATTCTTGGTCATCAAATGTGAAAACCAGTCATTTAAAGCCAAAGTAAGCTAATTAATTATTGATGTCGAGGCGAAAAGTGTTTTTCTCCTTTCCTCCCTTAAGGACTAAATTACTTTTTAACGATTGATAGTTCGGATTGCATTACTTTTATCGTGTTTTTGTGTTTTATACAAAATTATAACTAATCTCTTGGTCTTGGGTATCAATTTGGGGATAGGATCCTCTATCATGAATCTACTTCGTTCATGATGAGCGGGGTACACAAATTGTTACAGTCAATAAAAGAGCAATAAGTAATTCCCTCCATGTTAAATTGGGTAGACAAAATATGATCAATCATGACAAAATATCTCATTTGACTAATTTGAATGGTAAATAGATTATAACGAGTCAAATTTATGTAGCGATTGCCATTGCAACTGTTTGCCATTTGTATGTTACCGTATTATCTATTGACACTTTTTTATGTTTTTCTTTGATGGGAATAAATAATCAAGTACGTTGTTTTGGCTCCATGGGCGATCCACTACACGTACTCGTTCGTGACGGCGAAGGATCCAAGCCAGAGAAACCTTGCAATGTTCCTCATTTTCCCATTTCTTCTGCTCAGAATCCTTCACAACCAAATATGGATCTCACTCTCTCGCTATATGACTGCAAAGGGCACAAATAGAATTGTCGACAAGACCATCGAGTTTGACCAAATTGACCGGGAACGAAACTGGTAAGAGTCGAGTAATATAACCGTTTTTAAATCACGAGTGACGATTCAAAACACCAATTTTTCACTTAAAATTTGTAGGGACGATAATATCCTCTTTAACGGGATACTGTTCTACGTGTTCGGTCATATCCGGGACACGACGGGCACGCCGCTGTGGAGGACGGACGGCGTGATCATCACCGTTCTGTTACACGCCGGAGCGGTGGAGTTCCTGTACTACTGGCTGCATAGGGCGTTGCACCACCACTTCCTCTACACCCGCTACCACCAGCACCACCACTCCTCCGTCGTCACGGAGCCCATTACATGTAAATAATTCTTCAGCTAACTAGCCTCGAAAATCAGTTTTTTCTTCTTTTTTTTTTTTTGATAAATAAACTAATGAATTAATATTAATATTTGCAGCTGTGACTCATCCGTTTGGGGAGCACATAGCGTATTTCGTGCTGTTTGCGATACCGTTGACGACGACGTTTTTTTCCGGGACGGGCTCCATTGTTTCTTTCGCCGGTTACGTCCTTTACATTGATTTGATGAACAATATGGGCCACTGCAACTTTGAGCTCATTCCACATTGGATCTTTTCCATCTTTCCTCCTCTCAAGTATCTCATGTACACTCCCTCGTAAGTCATATCTCTTATCTTATTTAATTTACGTTAACATTTCATAATTTTTATTTATAGGCACTGACGCGCGAAATAAATAAAAAAAAAAAAAATCTGAGCAGTTTAATAAATGAATATTAAATTCTTTTTATCAATTAGATACATATATTTTATAACAAAATTAGTAATGTATATATTACTAATAAGGATAGAATAATAGGAGGACCACCCCACCCCCTTTGGCTCGGCTTAGGTTTGTAGGTTTCATACGTGGCTATGATACTTTCTTGTTACATTCTACGTTATACATCTTAATAACTCATTATAAATATTGTTCTTTTACATTATTATTATTATTAGTTTTACCAAATTCATTTTCATTTTATTAAAATATAAGATTAGTGAAAGAAATAAAAAGCTCAATGTTAAGATAGGAAGAATAAAAATGAATATTATTACTAAAAAAATAACATAAAAATTAATATTTATAGTAAATTATTAAGATACGTAACCCGAAATATAACAAAAAAGTATAACAGATAATCCAATTAGTTTGCGAGAAAATCTTGTATTCCTTTGTTGTCCCACAAAATATCTATGCAAAAAACCGAATAATATTAGTCCCACGGTTAATATGTCGATAATAATAATATGACCGTACTTTTAGTGTACAAGTGATAGCAGAGACGTATCTTTCTTCTTCTTCTTCGTTCTTCTTTATTCTCTTCCTCAGCTGCAATGGACCACTACTAAATATGGAAGTTCGGCCACATGAAATCAAAGTCGGTCAGAATAAATATTGAGAGGCAAATTTATTAGTTGTTCATCAACCACCACCTGCAACTGAGCAGAACTGTTTTAAATTCCTTATCGTATTAGGGACCACGTTTTCTTATCTTGGGACCCTTGTGCTAGAAAACAAACGAAAATTACAAAAAATGATCGGCCGGCCAACTGATCAGTCCAATAATTCGATGATTGATAGGACGTCAACAGTCTCTCATGAAACCTAACGCACATTATTAAAAACACGACTCTTTTAATGAAACGAAATAAGTTTAAAGTGTGTTTTATTTCAATGAAAGTGTCTATTTTTATTTTCTTACATTGCGTATTTTTATTAATATGATATTGTGTGGTTCACAATTAATCTATACTTAGAAAATAGGATTAAAGTTATTTTTATAAGTATTGTTTTTTACAATTTATAAAACGTTGTACATTTGAAAAATATGAGTATTTATATGAGAGTAAGTAATTAAGGGTTTGTTTAATTACTTTGCGACAAAATTGAAAAAAATTTGTTTTAGGGAAATGAATATTTTTCGGAGGGAAATTTTTTTGGAGATTTGGGTAAAAAAGAGAAGAAAAAAAAATGTGACGATTAAGTTATTTTTTGAAATGATGTGAGTGAAATTTAAAATGGAATTTCAAATTTAAAATTTTTGAATTTAAAGAAAAATGAAGGTGTTTGGATTAAGATTTTATTTTGAGAAAAAAGTGATTTTTTTTTCTTAAATGAAAGTGACTTATATGAATGAGATGATAAAGGAACATGCATTACTATGCATCTCCAATTTTGAAGCTCCAAAATAAGGCTAAGGTTCTGTTTGTTTTGTGACTCAAATAGAAAATTTCTATTTTTGGAGAGATTGTGTAAAAAAAGAGATAATGATGATGTTATTTTTAAGATAATGTGAGGAGGAAATTTAAATTTTGAATTTAAGAGAATGAGAGTGTTTGTTTATAAAGGTTTTTTTTTTCTTTTCTTCAAAAAGGTGAAGAATTTCTCAAAAACATATCAAAACAAACGGAGTCTAATATTCATAGCCCTTATATATTTGGATAATATCAAAATAACCCCGGAAGTTTAGTTAAATACTAAAATACCACCAAAATTTATATAAATTTGCAAAACCGCCCTTCCTTTGGCGAAAATCTGTTTAAAAATTGAGGATATAATTTAGACAATTCACACAAACTCAGGGAGTATTTTGAAATTTACCTATCCAATTTTGATGATTTTAACTTTGCTTTATTCATGCATGCTGCACAGGTTCCACTCTTTGCACCACACCCAATTCAGAACAAATTATTCACT
Organism: Leptodermis oblonga; assembly: GCA_016801395.1. Lineage (NCBI taxonomy): Eukaryota > Viridiplantae > Streptophyta > Magnoliopsida > Gentianales > Rubiaceae > Leptodermis > Leptodermis oblonga. Next base: position 37,551,485 of record CM028755.1, read on the forward strand.
TTTCATGCCATTCTATGACTACATCTATGGCACTACGGACGTAACAACCAATACTTTATACGAAGCTTCTCTTAAGAGACAGGAGGATTCACCGGATGTTCTTCACCTCACGCATTTAACGACGCCGGAATCCATTTATCATCTCCGGCTAGGCTTTGCATCTCTGGCCTCTCAACCCCACGAGTTCAAGTGGTACTTCTGGTTACTCTGGCCGGTGACGCTTTGGTCGACGCTGCTCACTTCTGTGCTTCGTTCCCGGACGTTTCTTGTTGAGAGAAATATCTTCAAGGATCTGAAACTGCAGACGTGGGCTGTTCCCAAATACAGCATTCAGGTGATAAAGAAGTATTATTTTTATTACTGAAAATGACGCTTTTTAGTGGGACGAGGGTATAATTTAAAACAAAAAGGATTTGTTGATTGGTTTATTAATCTTTTGGTTTGATGATATATGCAGTACTTTTCTCAGTGGCAAAGAGAGTCTATCAATACCTTGATTGAGGAGGCTATTTTAGAAGCAGAAGAAAAAGGTGCTAAGGTGTTGAGCCTTGGTTTATTGAATCAGGTATTATTTTTTGCCCTATCATTATTCTTTGTGCTAACCTAATTATTAATTAAGGTACATTTTCCTTATGCCATATCAATTGTTCAAATTAATTAGTGAAAAGATGTCGTTTGAAGTCAAATATAAGGCGGAACTGAAGCATCTCTAATATATATACCACTATAATAAATGTGAAAAAGGGGTTTGGAGGGGGCGTTGAAGCCCACCCCACCCTTTCTGCCCCTAAAACCGGGCAATTTCACTAGTTTAAACGTAATAACCTAGCTAGATATGGTAATCTTGACAGATGATTCTTCTCTCGCTTTCTAATACAACTGTTGTGCTTTGATGTAAATGATTTTTTTTTTTTTTTTTTGGAATTAATATGAATGACTATAATTCTACTATTTCTTTTAGGAGGAGGAGCTGAATGGAAATGGAGAACTATACATAAGAAAATACCCTTCTCTGAAAGTGAAGTTGGTGGATGGAAGTAGTTTAGCAGCTGCCATTGTACTTAATAGCATCCCCAAAGGAACAACGGAGGTTGTCTTTGGACTTGGAGGGAATATCTCAAAACTTGCTTATTCCATCGCCTTTGCATTACTCCAAGACGGGATCCAGGTATAAAATTTATGAATCAACTATTTCTATTACACATGTCATTTAGGAAGGGGATACTAAAATACTGGGGGGAGTCCGCACGTGCTTGTGCCTCCTTGTTGCTTGCTGCTATGAATATCTACTGAACATCGATCATGAAGATTTTATCTCGGCAAGGGAAATGTACCTTTGAGTACAACTGCCTAGCTATGTTAGGCTTGATAACAGATGGTCAAAACACAGTTTTTTTCCATTTCCTCATATGTTATATTGACATTGTTTTTGTGTTAATGGATCAGGTATGCACCTTAAATGAAGATGCCCACAAAAAGCTTAAGGGAAGGGTTAACCAAGAGGCTGGAAGCAATGTGATCATCATGCCTACACAAAGTTCTCCCAAAGTAAGCACGTATATGCATTACTCGTATAATTCTATTAGGTCTCATTGAAAGAGCCGTGTTTCTAGACACGAGTTTGTTTAATCGTATTGATCGATTTCGAAAGGTATGGATCGTGGGGAATGGATTTGCTGAGAAAGACCAACTGAAGGCCTCAAAGGGCACAACATTCATTCCGTTGTCATATTTTCCTCCAAAGAAACTGCGAGAAGATTGCTACTACCACTACCCACCATCAATGTTGGCCCCCAAATACCTCGAGAACTTGGACTCCTGTGAGGTCAGTCAACATACTGAACTCTTATAGTGAATGACGTGAAACTATAAAGAGAAAAGATATAAGATGCTTAAAAATTTAGACCGCAAAAATGATTATACCTTACGATACCACATTAGTCGATGAGTATATATTTTCGCTTTCGGAATACCTTATGAAATTCCATCTACCTCCACACAATTAATCTTCAAGATTTTGCTGTGTTTGAATTGTCAGAATTGGCTGCCGAGGAGGGTGATGAGTGCGCCACGCATAGCTGGGATAATGCATGCTCTGGAGAAATGGGATGTGAACGAGTGTGGAAACACCATGTTCGACATCGACAAGATTTGGCAAGCCAGCCTTGCACATGGTTTTCGGCCATTGATGATGATTTCCAATTATCCTAAACCATAATTTCATCACCCTAAACTCATGAAATTAAAATCCTCCTTATAATTTCTATATATTATGGTGTTATGAGATAAGGTTTTTTTTTTTTTTTTTCCTTCCTGAGACGAAAATGCATTATATTAATGGCGTTGGAAATCTGTAGAATAATTAAACTAAGTTTCCTATTAATTTCTATTTCCTATTCGGTTAATGTTTCCTATTTGTTTGTTTCCTGTCTGGTTTCGTATTTGTTTTAGGAAACCTAATTGTTTTAGGAAATAGTTGCAATTTGAATCAGTGTAAGATTCACGGATAATTTAGCCTATAAATACATGCCTTGGGTTCCCATTGTAATCATAGAGAATTACAGAGAAAATACAAAGATTAAATAAAAGCCTTGCGGCTGTTGTTTGTTGGCGTTTGCGGTTGATCGCCACCGTTTATTGCTTTGCTTAAGCTTTATTATTTAAGCCTTGTTTCGGTTTCCGTGAAATTTGGGTCTAATGCAATTAAATTGCATGCGTGTTGTTTGACTTCGATGCAGGATCAAAATCAATTTGGCTTAGTTGTTTATGCTTTGATCTGCGTGCATAACTTTCCATCCTTGATTAAATTGATCGTTTGTTTGGCTTCCACTTCAGCGCTCACTTGACGATTGCAGCTTCTATTCTTATTTCTTGTTGGTTTGTTTATTTTGGGTTCTACATCTGGTATCAGAGCCTGTGTTAATTTTTAGAAGTCAAGATGTCCTTTTTATTTAATCCTCCTGAGTGCCATGTATTTGTCTTTGATGGGAAAAATAATTTTGAAATCTGGTGTCAATTGATGGAGAATTTTTTCAAGATGGTTGGTATCTGGCATGTAATTGAGCCAGGTTTTGAAGAACCTGAAAAAGACAAGGAAGGTGAAAAATTAACAGCTGAGGGAAGTAAAGAATTGGAGAAAAATCGTTCTCACAATAATCACGCACTCTATTATTTAAGAACGAAAGTTGGATTAGACATATGCAGAAATTTAATAGAGGTAGAGACAGCTAAGAAGTTTTGGAACAAGTTAAAAACTACCAATCGAGGAAACAAAAACGTTCAAAGAGTCAAACTACAGGAGTTACGGAAACAATTTGAGTTGGCAGAGATGAAACCTAATAAAAAGGTGCAAGAATACATGGCTAGGGTAAAATCCATAGCTGGTCAGATGAAGATCAACGGTGATAAAGTGACAGAAGAGCAGATGGTGTCTAAAGTTCTTCGGACGTTGACTTCAAAATTTCACACAAAGAAGGAGATTATTGAGGCCATTAAAGATCTTTCTACTTTTTCGTATGCTAATTTGGAAGGAGAATTGGTGACATATGAGATGTCATGTGACAGACCATCTGTTGATGCAGCGTTAGAAGCATTGAAGGCTTTGGTATATAAGCCTAAAGAATCCGATGGTGGTGAAACCAATCAGCAGGGCCAGAATTCTCAAGGGAGATGACGTGGCGGTCAAAGCTTTGGAGGCAGAGGTCATGGTAGAGGTAATTTTTCTTACCAACCAAAGATTAATTCGGATGCTCAAAATAATGAGCAAAAACGTGATAGGTCTAAAATTAAATGTTATAATTGTGGAAAGATGGGTCACATAAAAAAGGATTGTTGGGGTCTTAAAAATAACAATACTGGACATGCTCAAATAGCTGAAAGTAGTGGAGATAATCATGAAACTGTTTTATTTATTGTTGGTGTTGGTGAAGAAGATAAAAGTTCTAAGTGGTACATTGATTCTGGTTGTAGTAATCATATGTGTGGGAAAAAGAAATTTTTTTTTTGGATCTTGATGAGACCTACAGGAATACAGTGAGGTTTGGAAATAATCATGTTATGTCTGTTGTTGGGAAATGTAGTATTCCTATTACTTTGAAAAATGGGAGGACCAGTGCAATAGGTGATGTCTATTATGTGCCTAATCTTAGTCAGAATTTGTTGAGTCTTGGTCAGTTGCAGGAGAAGAATTATGATATTAATTTTAGGCATGGTATTTGCACAATTCGTGATGAACGGATGGGGATGATTGCAAAGGTAGACATGAACAATAACAAGTTGTTTCCAATCACTCTTAATTATTATAATTCGGCTTACTTTAGTACCACTGGCTGTGATGAGAGTTGGCTGTGGCATATGAGATTTGGCCACTTTCATTTTGGCGGGTTGAACTTTATTGTGAAGAATAATGTTGTTTCTGGATTGCCATCACTTAATTTTAAATCTCGACAACGTGAGTCGTGCGTTTTGGGCAAGAAGCACAGGGAGCCTTTTCCAAAAGGTGAAGTTTGGAGGGCAAAGCAGCCATTGGAGTTGATTCATTCTGATCTGTGTTCTGTTGATGTTCCTTCTCGGGGTGGTAACAAGTATTTTATCACTTTTATTGATGATTTTAGTAGGAAGATCTGAGTTTATTTGTTGAAGTTTAAATCTGATGCATGTGATATTTTTAAGAGTTTCAAGGCTTATGTTGAGAAACAGAGTGGGCGTTATATTAAAATTCTGAGAACTGATAAAGGCACGGAGTATACGGTGTGTGATGATTTTTTAAAAAATCATAGGATTAAACATCAGATGACGGCCAGGTACACTCCTCAGCAGAATGGTGTTGCAGAGAGAAAGAATAGAACAGTGATGGATATGGTGAGGTAGATGATGACGGCCAAAAGTATGCCTAAGGATTTCTGGGCTGAAGCTGTAGCTTGTGCAGTTTATTTGTCGAACAGGTGTCCAACAAGAAGTATTGGTAAGAAGACTCCATTTGAGATTTGGTCAGGAAAGAAACCAAATATTTCCCATCTTAAAGTATTTGGGTGTGTTGCATATGCCCATGTTCCGGATGCAATACGGAAGAAGTTGGATGACAAGGCAGAAAAATGTGTCTTTATTGGTTATAGCAGTGAAACTAAAGGGTATAAACTGTTTAATCCTGATACCGGGAAGGTAATTATCACCAGAGATGCTACTTTTGATGAACAGGGAGTTTGGGATTGGAAAAAGAAGGCACCAGAAATTGTAAAACGATCATCAGCAGTGTATATTGGTGGAGATAATGCAACTGAAGAGCAGTGTCAGCCAGTTCAACAACCAATTTCTGATTCTTCCACTTCTACAGCTTCCACCTCAAGTGGACGTTCGCGGAGAGAGTCAAAACTGCCAGCTCGTTTGAATGATTATGTAGTTGGGGATGAAGTTGATAATTTGACTGATGAGGATGTTGTGAATTTTGCTTTGTTTGCAGATTGTGATCCTGTTAATTTTACAGATGCTGTTGAAGATGATCGTTGGGTGAAGACAATGGATGAAGAAATTAATTCCATTGAAAAGAATAATACTTGGGAGCTTACAAACCTTCCGAGTGGAAAGAAGCCCATTGGTGTAAAGTGGGTCTACAAGACAAAGTACAAGCCTAGTGGAGAAGTCGATAGATACAAGGCAAGACTTGTTGTGAAAGGGTACAAGCAGAAGCCTATAATTGACTATTTTGAAGTGTTTGCTCCTGTTGCTAGACTTGATACTGTGAGAATGATAATTTCTCTGGTTGTCCAGAATGATTGGAAAATTTTTCAGATGGATGTGAAATTTGCTTTTTTGAATGGAGTTCTTGAAGAGGAGGTGTATGTTAATCAACCTCCTGGCTTTGTGAAAAGAGGTCAAGAGAAGAAGGTGTATCGATTGAAGAGAGCCTTGTATGGATTGAAGCAAGCTCCGAGAGCTTGGTATACTCGTATTGACACCTTCTTTATCAAAAATGGTTTTCAACGGTGCCCATATGAACATACTTTATACGTGAAGTCTTCATCAAGTGGGGATATTATTATTGTTTGCTTGTATGTGGATGATCTGATATTCACTGGAAACAATGAAAAGATGATGTCAGACTTCAGGGAGGCAATGATCAGGCAGTTTGAGATGACTGATTTGGGGCTAATGTCATATTTTCTCGGGATTGAAGTTTCTCAGACTGATCGTGGAATCTTTATTTCTCAAAGAAAATATGCTGGTGATATTTTGAAGAAATTCAAGATGGATGGTGCTAATTCGATCATGACTCCAGCTGAAGAAAGGTTGAGGTTGACGAAGGAAGGCACTGGGAATTCTGTGGATCCAACTTACTTTAAGAGTATGGTTGGTAGGTTGAGATACTTGACTTCTACAAGGCCGGATATAAATTTCAGTATTGGATTGATAAGCAGATTCATGGAGAATCCCTGTCAGTCGCATTTGCAGGCTGCAAAGAGAATATTGAGGTACATTAAGGGTACTCAAGGAGATGGTATTCTGTATCCGAGAGGTGAACCTGTAAAGCTTCTGGGGTATACTGACAGCGATTGGGCAGGTGATACAGTTGAAAGGAAAAGCACTTCTGGGTATGCTTTCTTCATTGGTTCTGGTGTGTTTTCTTGGAGTTCAAAGAAACAACCAGTGATAGCATTGTCTACTACTGAGGCTGAGTATATTGCAGCTTCTAATTGTGCTACTCAAACAATTTGGTTAAGAAGGATGCTGGGTTTCCTTCAGCATAAAGAGGATGGTCCGATAACGATGTTGTGTGATAGCAAGTCGGCAATTGAGCTGACGAAACATCCAGTCTTTCATGGTCGCAGTAAGCATATTGATATCAAGTATCACTTTATTCGTGATTTGGTTAATGAGAAGGAGATCGTTGTTGATTACTGCAAGACTGAAGATCAAGTGGCGGACATTTTCACCAAGGCATTGAAGTTCGAGATCTTTGCAAAGTTGAAGAAGATGCTCGGTATGGCTAACGGCGCGAACTTAGTTTAAGGGAGGCTATGTAGAATAATTAAACTAAATTTCCTATTAATTTCTATTTCCTATTCGGTTAATGTTTCCTATTTGTTTGTTTCCTATCTGGTTTCGTATTTGTTTTAGGAAACCTAATTGTTTTAGGAAATAGTTGCAATCTGAATCAGTGTAGGATTCAGGGATAATTTAGCCTATAAATACATGCCTTGGGTTGCCATTGTAATCACAGAGAATTACAGAGAAAATACAAAGATTAAATAAAAGCCTTGCGGCTGTTGTTTGTTGGCGTTTGCGGTTGATCGCCACCGTTTATTGCTTTGCTTAAGCTTTATTATTTAAGCCTTGTTTCGGTTTCTGTGAAATTTGGGTCTAATGCAATTAAATTGCATGCGTGTTGTTTGACTTCGATGTAGGATCAAAATCAATTTGGCTTAGTTGGTTTATGCTTTGATCTGCATGCATAACTTTCCATCCTTGATTAAATTGATCGTTTGTTCGGCTTCCACTTCAGCGCTCACTTGACGATTGCAGCTTCTATTCTTATTTCTTGTTGGTTTGTTTATTTTGGGTTCTACAAAATCGTCCAACAGCTTTTGAGATACATGCACGAGAAGGATATCTTGAATCACATATATGTTACTTATAATAATTTAAATATGTTGTTTCTTTTCTTCATTTAAGCCAAATTAGAATTTACTTAAAAGATTATTGATTTTAGGGTTTTCAAAGTATCGCCTATTTTTAAAAGGAAAAAAATGCACGTTAGATGGTCCAACCATCTGACAGGACTTTCTCTTAGTTAAGTTTGACAAAGAGAGTCTGGATGATTTGGTTGGAAATATACGCCGACGGTCCAAATAATTTAGAAAAAGTTATACGTCCTTAATAATTTTCCATCTCTTTTTTTTTTTCCACTTAATAATACTTGTAGTAATTTAACAATTAAATGTTAACTTCATTCCCAAGTAAAAAATTTTAGATTCAAACCAGACAACTATGAATGTAAATAGCTGCTACACACCCGGGTTCTTTTATAGTACTTCCTCTTCCTCCGTTGGATTAGAATAGTCCATTTTGATAAATATATAAATTATTATGAATGTCAAAATATAATACCTAAAATAACTAATTTGACATAATTTGTTATATTTGTATCCCTCCATTTCAGTACAAAGTAATTGTACCCTACACATGATTATATTAATGAGAGGGAAGAATGACACTTTTGGTCCCTAATGTTTGAGGGTGTGACACTTTTGGTCCCTAATGTTTTGCTCCAGTGACATTTTTGGTCCCCAAACCGGTTATTACCTGTTTTTATAGGTAATTTGGGGTCAAAATGTAAATTGTCTAAAATATTCGGTTCAATAAATTTTTTAAAAAAATTCACCACTTATTAAAACCAAAGCTTTGGCGAGATTTTTTTTTTTTTAAATTTTATCAAAGTTGGCATAATTTTTATATGTGCTTGTGAATGCAATGATAATCAATATGTTTGTGTTTACAAGCACATATAAAAATTATGCCAACTTTGATAAAAAAAATCCCGCCAAAACTTTGGTTTTAATAAGTGGTGAATTTTTCAAAATTTTTGATTGAATCTAATATTTTAGACAATTTATATTTTGACCCCAAATTACCTATAAAACAGGTAATAGCCGGTTTAGGGACTAAAAGTGTCACTGAAGCAAAACATTAGGGACAAAAGTGTCAAAGTTGAAACATTAGTGACCAAAACTATCACACCCTCAAACATTAAGGACCAAAAGTGTCATTCTTCCTTAGTAAGAGTATGAGAAATAAAAAATTTGAAAGTGAATCATTTTATTGAAACAAAAATCATTTTTGAAGGTGGAGTCTTCTAATGAGACAGAGGGAGTATTATTTTTCATACTTTACTGCAACATTTATATTACTTCTCACTACCACAAAATTGACCTTCAACACCGGTTGTCTTAAAAAACGTTGTAAGCGAAAAAAAAATATGGATCATTGAAACCGGGTATAAGAAATCGGTGTTGAAGATAACTTTAATACCGGTTATTGAGAATACCGATGTTAAATATCCCCTTTAACACCGATTTCTAGTATAACTAGTGTTAAGTTGTATTGAAAAACGTGAGCGATAATTCAAAAGATAATATATTTGGCTATAACTTTAGCGCCGCTACTCATTTTTCACATACAAACCCTATACTTTTCACAAAATTGGAGATGCATTTAATCGTTTATTCTCACACCAAAAGAATGTCAAACATTGCCATCACGATAGCCATCGTCATTCGAATCGATTTCGGTGAGGAGCAACCCACATTCATCAGTCACAATAGGTAGTTTTCCAGTAATTTTATTGAAGTTTTATTTTCTAAATTGGGATTTTAAAATTCTTTTTTTTTGCTTTTAACGTTTTTGTTGTCATTTTCTAAATATGCTATATCTTCGGTTTTTAAGGAAAGATGGAGCAATATCGACCGCAATTGTTTTTTTTTTTTTTTCTTTCGGTAATGCTTAGAGTTTTTGATATTATGTATTTTCTTTTGGATCTGAAGGTAGCACTTTCTTTTATATGTTTAGATCGAATCGGCACCTCTGCAGTTTAATTCGATATAAACTGTATTTTTTTATTTTGGCTGTGGTTTATTTTTTTTTAATTGTTTTCGGATATGAAATCAGTGTTTTTTTAAAGGTATTACATCGAATTAGGACCCCTGTGCTCCGATTCGATCTAAATCATGTTTTATTTAATTTGTGATTTATTTTTTTCACGGTACTTTGCTGTCTCAAATAGTTGTTGAGATTTTAGAACTGTTTAGATCGAATCGGCACCTCTGCAGTCCCATTTGATCTAAACCATATTTTTTATGTTTGCTGTGATTTATTTTTATGTTTTCATTCAGATATGAAACCAATGCCTTTTTTAACTGTTTAGATCGAATTGTCACCCCTGCAATCTGATTCGATCTAAATATTGTTTATTTAATTGGTGTTTTATTGTTTTATTTTTTTGGGTTTGAAATAATTTCTGAGTTTCGTTGAAATGTTTAGATCGAATTGGCACCTTGTAAGGTGATTAGATCTAAATTTATATTTTCTGTTGGTTGTGATTTATTTTTCTGTTCTTGTTCGGTTATTTATTATGTGCTTTCTGTTTAGATCGAATCGATACCCCTGAAGTCCATTTCAATAGAAAACTGAGTTTTATTTGTTTTTTTACTTTGTTTGAATAAGGGCAAAAATCAATGTGTTGTTTGATGTATTGTTGTTATAGGGTATATTGTTGTAATGAAGTGTATCTATGGTCATGGTCCCGATACCCAAAAAAATTGTACTTTTTTGACACCGGTGAATATACGGTGAATCTATATAGGATCTGATAGGTGTCCTTTAGCTGCTGAATTTTAGAGCATATTTGTGGCAAATCTCACAGGTATGTGCTAGTTTTTGTAAGATAAATGCAGGTTTTAGGAAGAAGAACAATTAGAGAAAGTAAGATGCAAAAGAGGATGAAAAGGGCTCATATGCCCAAAGAAGCAATGAATGGAGGCATTATTCATGTTCATGCATGCAAGAGGAACAAGTAGGCCAAAGTTGAAGGAGCCCAAATGCAATGAGCAGTCCAGCCCAAAGAAGAGAAGGAAAGCCCAAGCAAGAATTAGGCAAATTGCCTAATTAAATTGATTAACCGCAGGAAGCAAGTAGAGTGGAATTTGGATTCCAATTTTGTCCACAAGTGGTGCGCAGGAAAGAAGAGCTGTCATTACATTAATCCTTCTTGGATGTGGATATTGTTTTAGTAGTTTCCCACTTGGAATTTAGTTTTAGTAATTTCCTAATTGGATTAGTATCTTATTTTCTACTCCCCATTCTACACCTATTTATAGGGATGGAAGGGAGAGGAGAAAAACACGCTTTTTCAATAGAGTTTTATCTCATATTTTCGTAGCTAGCTCAGAAGCAAGTAGCAGTAGTTTTCTATTTTCTGCGATTTGAGGAATTCTGTCAAGGAGAGGTTCCGTTAGCCCTAACGGGCGGTAGCTTACTCAGGGGATTGTTTTCAGATCGTAATTCAAGTATTCATTCCTTATTTATTTTATTCTTTTTGATTATTTTCAATATGAATCGTAAAATAATTATGTGCGTAGTTAGTTTAAATATGAGTAGCTAAATTATACATTCCAGCATAATGTAATAGCAATTAATCCGGGCATGTTATGAAACCGAATTGCTCTTAACTTAAATTGCATGTGTTCCTTTTTATTCTCTGCTCATAACTTTGATTACTGATATTTAATTGAGATTGATCACCTTAGTTGAATTAGGTAGAGCCAATTAATTCCCAGTTAAATAATATAATATTTATTGGGCAAGATTAATTAGTGATAAAGTTACCTTCAGGTAATAGAGAATAAGGGGTTAGTAATTCTTAGATGTTAATTCAATAAGAATAATTAAAATCGGGTTTCCCTAAATCTTAAGGCTGTTAACTTGGTTAATAGGTGTCGATGCCTTACGGCCTATTCCTTGTTAATTAGAGTAGCAACTATGTCTGTGCGGATTCACGGTAATTGTCAATAAAGTAAGGGGAGATTGGGTTATGTCTGTGCGGATTCACGGTAATCTATAACTGGTTGTTGACATGCTATTTAATATATTATTGAGTTGATGATTAACATGCACGTGATTATTGTGATTTACATATTGCTGGAATACTTTATTACATTGATTAAACTCTCTTTCTTGATTTAAAGTTTGTTATTTAGTTTTCACTAATCTTTTACAAAGTCTCTCTGAGCAACAAAGGTGGTTGCAAACCAAAACTGTTTGGGATTTAATAGGTTTTGTGATTTTAAGCAGTCCGTTCCCTGTGGGATCGACCCTGTTATCATTGTGCTACTTATAGCTATTTGTTGCAGGTTTATCCAGTACTTTTACTGTATTTGATAGGGCTAACGACAGTCCTACCAGGATCATATGAAAGGATACACTAAAAAAGTATCTTGATGATCCATTCTATGATAGGATGTGTGGGCAATTCTTGACTATGTAAATTTGTTTACATAATCAATAATTGCATGATCCACCTCATCATAGAAGAGATCATCATGATAGTTTCCTAGTGAATTACTTCACATGATTATGAGGATATTCACTTGTTGTGAAAACAACGATGAGGAGGACAACACATGACGAGTGATGAGTATGGAGCTGAAGCCAAAGAAAAACATTCACTAATCAAAAAATTGGAAGATATTTTTTAGGGTTACTTTGGTCGACGACGAAGAGGATGATACCGAGTTGACTATTAAGTAAACGACGAAAAGGAAGATGACAAATTGACTATCAGTTAAAAGACTAAGAGGAAGATGAATATATAAATTAGTATTTAGATTGTAATAAGAATTTGATTTTCTGATATATGTAATAAATAATTGTTATTGAATTGAATATATTATATTGTTGCATTTTATTAAGTATTTATAAATTAGTTCAACGGTTTTTTAAGTCAAACTTTGGCATAATGTAATTCATTTTTAAATTATATTGTTTTTTAAAATTAATTGTTGGAAAATTTATTTTTTCTACAAAATTCTTAACACTAGTTCTAATTAATAGCCGGTGTTGAATATGCGGGGACCTTTAACACTAGTTTCATCGGTTCCAGGGCAACCGGTGTAAATGAGCCGATATCATTTCTATTGCATATTATATCTTCACACCGACACTTAAAAAGCAAAAAATTGGAGTTAAAGGAGTAAAAGGAATTGGTGTTGAAGACGTGTTCTGTGATAGTGTCTTGTTTGTAGTTTCCACTTTCCAGTAAGCATTACACCTTAATTTCGTGCCACATAATCGTATTACGCAAGGCTTAATATTCTTCGTTTTTATTTTTATTTTTATTTAAATTTTAGTGCATTTAATTAAAAATTAGATTCCAATTCCAACCTCTCTCTATTCCTCCAATTGAAAATTCTTGTATCCGACATGCTGTAATATTCGGCGCAGTGTATATAATGGTATGAGTTTAATTGTTAATGTATTACTTTTTTTTTTTTTAAAAGAAAAAGATATTGTGTATAGCTTTTGAAGTGACCGGTATCCTCCCAAACATCAAAGGCGCGCATTAGTAGTTTCGTGAAACTTAATAGAAAAGTAATTTACCTTCTAAATTATTATTTTATTTAGAAATAAAAAGGCTCCCTCTAATTGCATACAATAAATGCAGTACATCGATTCCTGACAACTCACAAGTGCAACAGTACCATTTTCATTCAGGTATAAGTGGCAGCACCAGCTAACAGGCTGTTGGTTCTCCCCAATTCAATCTTTTTTTTCCTCAGTAACATTCAATTATTGACTTATCATAAACTCATCTCACATTGTATGAGACATGTACATTGTGACAGGATGAATTCCAATAAATGAGCAGCATGTGGGGCCAACGCCAATTAATTTAAACGGAGGGCTAGGATCAAAAGATCTCACCATCTCATAATTAATGAGGAATCAAAATGCAGATGCAGGCCTAGCTATATATATTTCTTCTTCCTATCAAATGAAATGCAAGCCTTAGTGAAAAGATCAAAGCTTTGTTGCTCTCTTCAGTATCATCAATGGCTTCTAAACCAGGGATTCTTTACGAATGGCCATGGACTCCTCTTGGCAACTTCAAGGTACTTAATTCTACTACAATTTTAATTTTTGGGTTTTCTTTTTTACTTACTACTGTTGATTTTTTTTTTTTTCACCATTACATTTTTAAGAATGGAATCTATGACCTCAGGGTTACAAAGTTCTACCCTTACCACCACCTCAACCCTTAACCCCTTTTTTTTACTTATTTGTTGATTCTTTACCATATCCTCCCATAAAACAAACTCAGAATATCACAAATATTTCATGACTCATCGATCATGAAGATATATATATTACATTCAATCTTTTGAAATTGTTGCTTTTTTGGTTCCTTTATACTAGAGTATTAGAATAGTTGGATCGTTTATGCTTCCCAAGATTGATGTTATTGGAATAATCCATAGATCGATACAACTGTTTCGAAACACTAGAAAGTATACTACGTAATTGTAATTTCAAATATGATTTTTTATAGGGACAAATGGAGTGTGCATGTACTAATCTTCATGTGTAGTTTCTTCGTTCAAGTAGAAAGAGTTCAGTTTGAATAATGTTCAATTTTTTATGAGTTACTATACAATATTTAGAATAAGTAATTTGCCACTATTTTTTTTTTCATGAATGTCTTTATTTTTCAAAGTTGGATTAACTATAAATCACACATAATTATACGAATAAGGGTATGTATGAGAAGTAAAGAAATTAAAATTGAACTTTTTTAATAGAACGAAAAAAATATTTTAAAACTTGACTCTTTTAATGAAACGAATGAGAGGAGTATCGTTTATTCTCATTTCTATTAACTCTAACTAATGAACTTATAAGCTCAGATATGTATGTTGAGCTAAGAAATAAGGGGTATATATCTCTATCTTCCCTACCCTATTTCTTTTCCTAACCTTAATTGTCTACTTTTTGTACGTACTTTTTAGTATTACCAAAGGTGACAGATATCCAAAAATTGAGCCTTTAAATTAATTTGTTGTGCTAATAGCTGTTGAGGTAGGTGACACAAGTTATTCCATTTCATTTATTACTTCATAAATAATATTTTTTATTTTTCGATATAATTTTTGCATTTTTTAATATTCGCTATCAAAAGAAATGAAAAATACTGTTTAATTATAATATATGCCCTAAATTTGTTCACTCCTTCCGTTTCATTAATTAGAAGAGTTACTTTTCTAAAAGAATGGAGGGAGTAAACCGTAATGTTTAAGACAGATGGGTGAAAACTAATGAAAAGAAAATATTTCAATGACATCAAAGACCCCCTGATTTGTTTTGGATGCCTGAAATGCCCTTATAACTTAAAAATACAAAGGAACTCGAGGACATTTTTTTTTTCCCTTTCATTTTCATAAAAATTCAATGGATTTTTCTTGATTAAAGGATTTTGAAATCACAAAGTTGGTTCGTTTTGATATTTCTCCAAACTTCGGGGTTTTAATTTGAAATTTACCCTAACTTTTAATGCCAAATATTTGAGTAACTATCACAATGTAAGATTCATACAAATATATCCTATGAGAAAATAGTGTAAATAGGAAAGAAAAAGTGGTTCATTGTGTATAACTAAGGTTAAACCACTCTCTTGAACTTTAAATTGGGACGTTGTATTTATTTGCTCCCTTAAATTAAAAATTTGTTTTAAATTAAAGGACCAAAATAAAATAATTTTACAGTTAAAGGAGAAAAATGAAATAATTTCAAATTAAGGGACTAGATATATACAACATTAATTCTAACTTAAGAGACTAACGAAGTGATTTAACCTATAACTAAATACCAATAATTATAATTGTCAAGTGAGACATTTAATATCACTCACCCAACACATACCGCTCTTGATTAATGAAGATGGGATGTTTATTTGAGGTGATTAAGGTTAGAGACGTGTAATTAAAACCCCCTCTCATTAAATTAATTATATCGAAGTTATATAGGATGACAGATTTGTACTTTTAAATCCACTTGTAAGTTTCTGAAAGGCCAAATTCATAATGTAAAGTCACAATCGAAACTTAATTGATGTGTAGCTTAACCTCTATGAATGGTCGCAAGCTAGAATATTTTGTCAATTGTGAAAACTATTCATTATAAAGACAAATCAAGCTAATTATTGATATCGTCCCAAAATAAGTGTTGTATAATTTTTGCCCTTAAATGACTAAAAGTTACTTTCAGGATGATGATTGAGTTGTATATAAATTGGCAAGTCACTTTTATAAATTTTGAGTTTTTTTTTTTCCCTCCTCATGTTAAAAATTGTAACCATTTTCTTAGGAGTCAATAAAAAAAAAATTCGATTTCATTTGATAATTCAAGTTATAAATAGGTTATAACGAGTCAATTTCATATAGCGATCACCATCATCACAACTCGATCTTTACCACTTGTAAATCACCATAATGTTGACACTTTTTTTTTATGTTTTTCTTTGATGGGAATAAATAATCAAGTACGTTGTTTTGGCTCCATGGGCGATCCACTACACATACTCGTTCGTGATGACGAAGGATCCAAGCCAGAGAAACCTTGCAATGTTCCTCATTTTCCCATTTCTTCTGCTCAGAATCCTTCACAACCAAATATGGATCTCACTCTCTCGCTATATGACAGCAAAGGGCACAAACAGAATCGTCGACAAGACCATCGAGTTTGACCAAATTGACCGAGAACGAAACTGGTAATTAAGAGCCGAGTGATATAGCGAGTCACAATTTACAACTCAGAAACACAATTATTAATTTTTGAGGTACATGATTAACTAAATGGTAATTGAAAATTTGCAGGGACGATAATATCATCTTTAATGGGATACTGTTCTATGCGTTCAGTAATTTTCGAGATACGGCGAGCATGCCGCTGTGGAGGACGGACGGTGTGATCATCACCGTTTTGTTACACGCCGGCCCGGTGGAATTCCTGTACTACTGGCTGCATAGGGCGTTGCACCACCACTTCCTCTACATCCGCTACCACCAGCACCACCACTCCTCCGTCGTCACGGAGCCCATTACATGTAAAGTTTCTTGATTTCAGCCATAAAAATGGGTTTCTGATTGATCAGCATATGCATGAAACAGATCTCACGATATAATGCATTTTTAAAAAAAATTTATTTTTATTGAATTTGGGGCCAACTCAACCCCACCCCCTATTACATTTTTCCCACCCCAGGTAAGTTTCGAACCCTTGAATTTGAAAAACCAGCCTACAATACTAACAGCTAAGCAGTGGCTTAGAATCCGATATAATGTTTTTTGATGAATTAGTTGATGTGACCTAGTATAAATTATGTTGTTAAACCGAGGTTGGCTGGGACTGACCGGGCGGCCGAATTGGTAAAAACCCGGTTTGCTTTCGTTCTTGTGGAAGAGAACTTTTTAAAATTATTTTTTGACCCCTAAAATCTTACCTATAACTTTAAAATGACTTTTTATAAACCTATCTTTACATTATTTTTCATAAGTTTATTTATTATAGACTTTAAAATTTTGTCGACATGTATATATATAGTAGTTAAATTTCAATTTAATTACACTCTAAAGTCTTATATACATATATATGTATATATATTATTTTTTATTAATAAAAAATTACATTATTAATTTATTTATGACATCATTTGAGTCGACTTCCAAATTAACATTTAAAATTTCGACCCTAATTTTTGCTGGTTTATTATCCGGTTCGACACTATTTATAATTTGTTGGGGTTGCATATGTGCATTTGCATAGGCGGTTCAGGGGGGCCGGGGGGTGGGGTGGGGGTTGGGGTTGGTTTGGAGGGATTTCAAGACCACTCCAACCCCATCTCACCCCTTATTTATGTCTATATATTTATTTATTTTTGTGATTTTTTTTTTTCGTTAGACCCCCTTATACAAAAATTTTTGGCTACGTGCAGCTGTGATTCATCCGTTTGGGGAGCATATAGCGTATTTTGTGCTGTTTGCTATACCGTTGGCTACGACATTTTTCTCAGGGACAAGCTCCATCGTTTCTTTCGCCGGTTACATCATTTACATTGATTTCATGAACAATATGGGGCATTGCAACTTTGAGCTCATTCCCAATTGGATATTTTCCATCTTTCCTCCTCTCAAGTATCTCATGTACACTCCCTCGTAAGTCATCTCTCTTTATCTTATATGTATTAAGGTACATGTCACAATTATTACATCGTAGGGAGGGTCAACTGCACTAGAAAAAATATCCAAAGAATTATATATGAATATTATTGTTTCTTAGTTAAATATACACGACTTATAAGAGTAGAGTAAGGGATTGAAGGGGTTTGGGGACCACCCTACCCGTGACCTCACCCCCTTAGCTCCACCTCTGTTTGTAGGTTTCATATGCGGCCATAACATCATATAGTTAATTATATCTCACAAAATATCGATGAGAAAAGCCAAATAATATTAGTGCCACGTTAGATGTTTCGATAACAATAATCTGACCCCTTTTAGTGCCCAACGATTGATGAAATATATATATATATATATATATATATTTGTTTGAGACGGATTATATAGTTTGTAGTGAATTAATGTTGAAAAGTAGTGAACAAAGTTTGGCAACTACACTTTCTAGCAAATCAATGTGAGCTAGCTAGCATTTGATAGTGACCTATATCTTCCTCAGTTATTCTCTACCTCAACTGCAATGGACCACTTATGCAAAAGAAAAGAACCACTATTTTCTTCTTTATTGTAATAGTACTAGTAGTGGCGGAGGGAGATGGCCTGGGGTGAGCACGGACCACCCCAAACCCAGTTTTCTTTTACACTATCTATTCTATTAGAAAAATTCACTTTCAAAGTTTTTTTTGTTCCAAAGGTATAACATATGAAAATTAAAGGACTATTTCAATTTTTTTTCACTTAGTAATACAAAGTGGACTTTTCGAGTGGGACATAGAAAGTATCATTTATTATTCATAATAAAAAATGTATCTTTTGAAAAATTTGATTAATTCTTTACGAGGGAAGAAGTAATTAATATGGATGAGATCATAAAGGAACAATCATGCATTACAACTATGCATCTCCAATTTTGAAGCTCCAAAATAACAATTAGGCTAACATTCATAACCCTTATAAGCATGATTTTTACTCCAACATCAATCCAATTTGTATGAACCGACAAAACCGCACCCTTCTTTAGGGTGGCATTTTAATTAGTTCGAAAATTAAGGATAATTGAGCGATTTATACAAATTCCAAGAGTATTTTGATACTTTTTTCAAAGGTCATGGGATATTATGAAATTTAACCCATAATTTCTTTTCGAGTCTAGGCCCATGTGGGAATTGACCCGGACAAATGTGGGCCCGAAAGCCCTTACATTCCTAACCACTGTACTCTTAGTCGTTCCCAAATTTACCCATCCAATTTGCTTTATTCATGCTCTACAGGTTCCACTCCTTGCACCACACTCAATTCAGGACAAATTATTCACTTTTCATGCCATTCTATGACCACGTCTATGGCACTATGGACATAACAACCGATACTTTATACGAAGCTTCTCTTAAGAGAGAGGAGGATTCACCGGATGTTCTTCACCTCACGCATTTAACGACGCCGGAGTCCATTTATCATCTCCGGCTAGGCTTTGCATCTCTGGCCTCTCAACCCCACGAGTTCAAATGGTACTTCTGGTTACTCTGGCCGGTCACGCTCTGGTCGACGCTGCTTACTTCTGTGCTTCGTTCCCGGACGTTTCTTGTTGAGAGAAATATCTTTAAAAATCTGAAATTGCAGACGTGGGCCGTTCCGAAATACAGCATTCAGGTGAGGGCTTATCTCTCACTTGGTCCGTTACACTAAAAAAATATTATTTTTATTATTAAAAATGACGCTTTAGTGGGATGGAAGGAGTTAATTGAAAATTTGTTGCAGTACTTTTCTCAATGGCAAAGAGAGTCTATCAATACCCTGATTGAGGAGGCTATTTTGAAAGCAGAAGAAAAAGGTGCTAAGGTGTTGGGCCTCGGTTTATTGAATCATGTATGATTTTTCACTCTATCATAATTCTTTGTGCTAACTTATTTAAGGTACATTTTTCTTAATCCCAAATTAACTGTTTAAATTAGTGAAACGATGTCGTTTGAAGTCAAACTTAGGCCGAACTGAAGCATCTCTAATATACCACTAATAAATGTGAAAAGAGAGTTTCGAAGGGGCGGTCAAACCCCACCTCACCCCTTCCGCCCCTGAAAAACTACGTCATTCACTACTTGAAAACACTTAATGTAGGCGCCCATTTGGAGGCGGGTTTCCAAAAGCCCGCCTCCAAATGGAACAATCAAGGCGGGTTCCCAAACACCCACCTCTAAAGGTGGCGAAAAGTTTCGGATGTAGGAATGGAGGCGGGTTTCGCCGTCACCCGCCTCCAATAAAGTACATTATTGGAGGCGGGTTACGCGAATGGCTTTTGGAGGCGGGTCTCCACTTTGGAGGGCCCCGCATTGGAGGCGGGTTTCGCTCCAATAAGGGGGAAAACCTTCCTCAATTAACTATTTTTCGGGTAGTGATTTCACTAGTTTGAACAGAATAACCTAGACATGGTAGTTTTAAGAGGTGATTCTTCTCTGGTTTTGAAATAGAATTGTTGTGCTTTGATATTAATGAATATTTAATTTTGTCTTTGAGAAATTAATATGAATATAATTCTACTTCTTGTTTTAGGAGGAGGAGCTGAATGGAAATGGAGAGCTATACATAAGAAAGTACCCTTCTCTAAAAGTGAAGTTGGTGGATGGAAGTAGTTTAGCAGCTGCCATTGTACTTAATAGCATCCCCAAAGGAACGACGGAGGTTGTCCTTGGACTTGGAGGGAATCTCTCAAAACTTGCTTATTCAATCACCTTTGCATTACTCCAAGGCGGGATTCAGGTATAAAATTTATGAATCAACTATTTCTATAACACGAGTCTTTTAGGAAAGAGATACTATACTACTAGGGGGACTTCACATGCACTTGTACCTCCTTGATGTGTGCTGCTGCAAATATCTACTGAAAATTAGTCCCGAGATTTGATTTCAACAAGTCCCACTGAGTTATGCCCTTGAGTACAACCGCCTAGCGAAGTTAGGCTTCAACTCACATGGTCAAAACACAATTATTTCCATTTCCTCATATGTTATTTTCTCACTGTTTTTTGTGTGTTAAATGATCAGGTATGCACCTTAAATGAAGATGTCTACAAAAAGCTCAAGGGAAGGGCTGGCCAAGAGGCTGTAAGCAATCTGATCATCATGCCCAAACAAAATTCCCCCAAAGTAAGCACGCTTGCATTAATTACTCGTATAAGTCTATTAAGTTTCGTTGAAAGAGTCGTATTTCTTAACATGAGTATGTGCTTAAATTGTATTAATCGATTTCGAAAGGTATGGATCGTGGGGAATGGATTTGCTGAGGAAGACCAACTGAAGGCCCCAAAGGGCACAATATTCATTCCGTTGTCATATTTCCCTCCAAAGAAACTGCGAGAAGATTGCTACTACCACTACCCTCCATCAATGTTGGCCCCCAAATACCTCGAGAACTTGGACTCCTGTGAGGTTAGTAAATATAATTAATTCCCGAGTGGTGACACGTACAGTGAAACATCATATTGAATTCTTGACGTGACAACTATAAAGAGAAAAAAAAATATAAGATACTTCAAATTTAAACCGGACAGTGACTATTGTCGTGTGATACCAAATTAATCCTTGAGTATTTTCATTCTCGGAATTAATTGTCAGAATTGGCTGCCGAGGAGGGTGATGAGTGCGCCGCGCATAGCTGGGATAATGCATGCTTTGGAGAATTGGGATGTAAACGAGTGTGGAGACACCATGTTTGATGTCGACAAGATTTGGCAAGCCAGCCTTGGTCATGGTTTTCGGCCATTGATGATGATTTCCAATTATCCTAAACCATAAATTCATCACCCTAATTAAACTCATGAAAAATCAGCCTTATATATAATTTCTATATATATATATATATATATATATATTATGGTGTTATGAAATAAGGTTAAGCAATTAGCATTATATTGTAATATATATTTTTCTTTTAATTATTGGATGTTTATGCATGCGTGCATGGGAAGGATATCTTGAATCGCATATACTACTTATAATAATTTTTAAGTATTTCGTTTCTTTTAATCAAGCTTCTTCGTTTAAGGCAAATAATTATTATTCCATTCTCATCTAAACTTATTAAAATTATATCGTTTCACTTTGTCTTAAGTGAAACTATGGGTAATTTCAATATTTTGAACAAAACGAGACATTATAGATTAATTGATTAATTGACGAATGATTTTATCTTGTTTAAAGGTAACCGCATATGATAAAATAATAATTAACCATACAAGAAAAATTAACAAAAGCAAAAACAAATGGAGTTTAATAATGAAAGTTGAGAGGGGAGAGGATAACAGTCGCTATCATGAACAACTGTGAGTGAAACAATAATATAATTTCACTTTAAAACAATGTCGTTCCATTAAATAACTGTGAAAGAGGCTGTTGCGAGGCATATTTAATGCTCCATCCATCCCCTTGATTTCCTCTTTCCTTTTAAAGGCAATTTTTTTTTTTTTTTTGTGAATGCAAAAGTTTGGATAAAAGAAAAAAATATAGACTGCCAAAATTTAGCATGGCTTTTTGCATCACGGTTAGTCTCTTATAAATTAGATCATCGTGAGCGAGAGATGTGGCCCGTTTTGCGCACTAACCGATAGGGCCACAAGCTCGTTCCTATATGGCTGAAACTGAATTTGTTTCATCTTGCTCTTTTTCCTTTCTTTTCAATTGTCATTTTGGGCAAAGGAAAAGGATCACTTTAATTATTTTCTTCAATCTGCTAAGAGTTAGAGGTTATTCATCGATCTACAAAATGAAAATGAATTCAAGTATAGTTTGATTCTGGTCCGTCTACTGTCTCCGGTTATCCTCAAATTTTTTTTTCCCGTTTTTTTAATCACTTGTTTTGCAATTGAAGCATTATAAAGTTGGCAAAAACTTATATAAAATCAGTTTATCCATGAAACACATTTTTCGAGGAGGTTTAGAGATGTGTGGGTCTCACCCAGTGACGAAGTTAAAAACTTTATTAGACGGGGCACAATATATATACCCTATGACTAAAAAAATCACATTTTACAATAGAGTTAAATTTGAAAGAAAAGAAAATAAGAGAGAAATTATTAAGAAATTTGTTTAGTTCTTCACAATTTTCACTAATCAAGCTTAATATTAATCTTTAAAATTATAAATTATAATAAGTAACTATACAAATCATTTACAAAATTTGATGGAAATTTAACATAAATATAAAAATCATTATATGTTAACAATAAGAATCATACAATTCTTATAACTTTTATGAATATATATATATATATATGTGTGTGTGTGTGTGTTTAATAATTAGAACTTAAAAGAATTTAAAATCAAAATCAAACTAAAGTCAATCCTAAGTTACATGTGAATGGTTATTTGTATGATATTCTGACAAAAATTATAATGCTCTCAAATTTTTTTTCTAGTAATTTTTATAAAGAAAAACTTTCAATTATACATGCATACCCATATGTTATAAAACAACTAAATGAATAGAAAAACAGTACCTGAAAAATTATTACATTTTGTAAATGTATATATTTAAAAGAAATAAGGGTGAGGTGCATTATGTAAATTTAGCAAATTTTCAAATTCTTTTCTATAATATATAAAGGGACAGTGGGCCCCACCGCACGTGCCTCCCTTGGTAAATCCACCCTAAACATTAGTTTTTTGTTGTTGTTATTGATACTCTCCCACTGAAGAGTAACTAAAGAGTAGCATGATACTAGTTCAAATATAGTTGCACGCTACTCGTGAATAATACCAGTTTTGTTTTCAGTTTATTTTTACTTTTTATTTAAATTGATGCTTTCCAAGAGTATAACTGTGTTAATGAGTATCAATTTAGTTTTTCTTTTTTATTTTTTTCCCTTTTTCGTGGCTTACAACGATTTTTATTTCTTTTTTTAAAAAACCGTACCAATAAAATTAGTTTTTGAATTTGATCACCCAACGAGCTCCCTCCAAATTTCAAATGTGCTCTGCTAACTCAGGAGTTTTTCCCTCCACAATTACAACAAAGAAAGATACTTTCTTTCGATTTTTCCACAGTGCGATTGGCTGCCGGCCCGACGTTCGACGGTTTACACACAAGAAATCAAGTAGGAATAGATGTCGTAAAATACTACGAACCTTCCCGAAACTCATATCAACCCCTTACCTTGCCGCCGCACCGCCATTGACGAATTTTGAATTTCGGAACAGATAGCAGTGGCCGTATGGTAGAACTCGTGCTCCATCATCCAAACTTCAATCAACCGGCAGTTATATACTTCATCCGTTTTGTTAGAAGAGTCACTTTGTATTATTAAAACTGTATTACAAAGTAGACTTTTCTAATGGAACAAATGGAGTATATTTTTTTCATTTTCTCTTTATCATTCACGATTGAGTAAAGAAACAACAATTGCAGTCATTCTTCTTCAATTTTTGGTTAGGGGTGATGATTGATTAAGATTTTTTGCAGGTTGATTTTGAGGATATGTTTGGATTGTATCTCAAAAATGGAATTTTTGTTTTTGGGGGAGAAAATTTTTTGAAGGAATTTTTTTTTAATTTATAAAATTGTGTAAGAAAGAGAATAAATGTATAATTATTTGATTGTTTTTCAAAGTAATGTGAGTGGAGTTTTAAAGGAAATTTTTAATTAAATTTTAAAGAAAATTGATGGTGTTCGTATATCATTTTTTTTTAGTCAAAAAGTGTGATTTTTCCTTAAAAGAAAGTAAACCCAACAAAGCCTGCGGCTTCTTCATCCGCATATCACGATGCTAGTCATGGTGGCGCCTTGGCGGTGGTATAGATGTCAGCAATTTGATTTTCTTTAGTTTGTTTAGGAATTTAGCGGATGTTATTGTCACCGATTACTACTAAAATTTTGAAATTAGGGTTGTTTTCGTTTGTTAATGTTCTTTGTTTTTATTGTATTTGTATTTCCTATGCCTTATGTGCATATGAATGATTTTGTTTGTGCAGTTAAATAAAGTTCAATCATTTGTGGTATTAATATCCTTTTATTGGAATTGTATTTATATATATTTAGGGTCCATGTTTCAAGAGGTCATTTCTATTCATGCAAGTTTTTATGACAAGTAACAACATTTAACTTTGTTATGATAGATATTGAACCCTCCCCCAACCCCAAAGGAATAAAAAATGCAATAGCGCTAAGCCAGTAACTCTAGAATAGTAAATTTTGTTGACTTCTTCCTGCCATCCCACAACTTTATGTTTTGGCAATCCATTATTATCTTTTCAATGACTATCATACTTTCTTATAAAGCTTTATATCTTTTCTTGATGGTCTTCGTTCCAAAGGCCTACTGCAGCGGGTATATGCTCTTCGATTATTCACTGGACATTCTTGGTGTGTGAATTCATTGGACTTCTCCATTGATCCAAACAATGACGACTTTATTTGCTCTTATGATGGAGATGGTGAGATATATACGATATTATAATATTGATAATGGCACATGTACACTAGAGTTTTCAAAATAAATGAATCAATAGCTAATTTACTGCTTTTTTCTATTTCCTCCCCTATGGAGGGGTTTAAGTGAATGGTAAAGAGAGTTGGTCAGATCTCATATGACAATCGTATATAATTAGTTTTCCCTTCTTCTATTAGGGACCCCAGTTCAAGTTAGGTTCACACCTCATATTAGAAGATATATTGCTATAGCTTATGAGAATGTTGTATCAATACTGGATGTGGATACACAGACTTGCTTGCCTTCATTCACTAGAGGTTTGTGCTTTTTTTTCTTCATAAATTAGAAAAGTTGTAAATATGTACATACTTATTCATTGTATCCATAGTTTTAGTAATTGACCTTAAGAAATTATGTATGTGTTTTAGTTAAATCAAATGATAAAGAGTACAACAATCATCATATATACTGATATGTTGCACTTTTGTATATTAGGATAACAAAAAATAAAGTCATACGAAAAATATCATGTTGATGGAAGTGAAATAAGTTTCTCTATGAACTTAGCAATTACTTGCAAAGATATGCCTGCAAAATATTATCAAAAGCTAACTTTTATTCAACCTTTTCCCATTTAAACGTCAATGCATATATCATGCAAAAGAATAAGGAAGCATGCACACACAGAGTAACACATACCGTAACCTAAAGTTAGAGAATTTTTCTCATTTTTTATTATTTTTATGGAGTATTAAGAAATGATACTAATGTATTGTTGTTATGAGTTTAATTATTGAAGTATCAAATTTAGTCTTTAATATATATCATATTAAGTTTAAATCTCAGGTAAGGGTGATATAGAGTCGAGCCGAGCTCGAACTTCTATGTGTTTGAGCTTGACTTGGCTAGGCTAATTTTTCCTAGGCTTGAGCTCGATTTGAGCCTAAAAATTGAGCTCGAGCTCGTTTGAAGGTTTCTAAACTGCTAATTTTTTTTTATTATCATAATCCCTTGCTTCAGCCTTGTTTTCGCTGTGATTAGGTGTCGACAATTATTCTTGTATAGAGAGCCGCCTAAGGATTGACATAATTTCGCCTTTTGTTCCCTGTAAATGGTTTTCATATCATTGGCTTCATCATCGATTTACCCTTTCTTTGGGCAATGCTTCCTTCAATTTGTAGTGTTTTCAGGTTTTGTTGTTCACCTCTTTTTCTTTTTATTTTCATAAGAATGAATTGCTTAAACTAGTATGAACCTTTGCCTGAGTGCGATTTTTACCACAAACCTTTTGAAATTACTTTTTCTACCACCAACCTTCCGAAAACGTGACCCTACGTACCATTCCGTCAGATGGCTCCGTTAAACCCCTAACGACGAGTTTTTGGCGAGGGCAAAATTGTCCACCCCCCATTTGGAAATGTGTAATCAACTATTATGAATTTGTGTCAGTTTGGGTCACATCATTTGAAAAAGAAAAAAAAACAATTGCAGACGTTAAGTATTCCTATTCTTTGAGTGCCAAAAATCACAAACGCTAAGTACAACACACAACGAAACCCTTAGTATTCTTCCTTTAGGGTTTCGGAAAATATTCAGAAATGCAAACTCGAAGTCAAGCAGCTCGTCAACGGCCATCATCGACTGAGAGTAGAACCGGAAAGCAGCAGAACAGCCGGAGATCAACATCGCCGGATAATCCAAATATTGGAAGAAAGCGAAAGGGTCGACGGTCACCTTCTCCAGAGATGTCAAGAAATGATGACCAACAATTTCCCCAAAATTCAAAATCGCCCGATAAGCCTCTGAGAGGAAGAAACCATCAAAGGAGTAATTCTTCATCAGAAAGTGACAGCCATAGTCGATCGTCATCTGTAGAAATCCTTTTCGAGCGAATAGGTGTGGCACCAACATCTTCAAGAAGAACTCAAATACCGTAATGGGTCCTCAGAAAAGAGGATGAAGTTCTCAACTTTCAAGCGGCCTACGGTATTACCCTATTTTTATTTTTCTTAGTTATTTGGTTGTTTGAAGCTTGAAATTTGATAAAGTTTACATTTTTAATGGATTTAGCATAGCATTTGCATGAAACTGTTTATGATTGTAAATGATTTTTTGATAATGAACCCTTGTGGGGACAGTTGACAATGCAGGTTTTTTTCAATTAAAATGCATCATGGTAGACATATTTCTGATGGGGTAGATAAGGGCTATGTTGGTGAATGGGTACGCAATTTTGACTATTGTCACAAAGCTAAGTTTAGTTTGGGAGAATTGAATAGAATGTTATTATCTCTGGGTTATTCGAAGAGGGAAACTGTAATGTTCTGGTATTTGGACCTTAGGCATACTATCACTATTGGGCTGAGGGAATTACAGAGTGAGGAAAATGTTGGGAAATTTTTAGGAGAAACTGAGACCTTCAAAGTTATGGAGATATATTCCGATCATAAGTCTAAGGAAGAGATTAGTAGATTGTTGAAGGAGGTTACAGCTATAGAGTGGGGTAGACTTCTACATGAGAAAACCAAATCCACAGTGCTAATTGAAGAACTGGAATAACAACCCCCTATTCCAAACATTTCAGAAGTAAAAAAATAAAGAGAGTTAGATAGAAAGGTTCATGCTGTGTATGAGGGAAAAGAAATTATGGCAATAGGATAGAGAGACTGATGATGAACAAAACACTGGCCATGAAGAAGGGGCAGAAATGATTGAAAAAGATAATAATCTGGAATCTGGGACTGGGCAAGATATGTATTCTGATTCTCACATTGCAGAGAACATAAGTACTGTGGAAGCTGGTAATGATGATGGTGATGGTGAACCCGAGAATGAAGATGAAGCCGAGCTGATGGATTCAGCAATGGATGCTGTTTTGAATATTGAGAAAAATCCTTTGGAAGATTTACATGTGCCCATTGAAGACCAAGATAACCATACAGAGATGCTTGATGGAGTTATCACGCAGGAGACTTTTTCTAATATGAACCCATATTTTAATTTTGATGACTTCCTGAATAATGCTGAGTTGGATGAAGTGTTGGGGAACTAATGTTAAATGCAAAACACTTGCATAGAAATGGATAATCCATGTTTAATGTAGAAGATGATAATGATAATGATGATCAAGTGGATAGATCCGGTAATGATGGTAATGAATTTGAGGACGATGATGTGGAACATGATACAGATGACGATTATGATGGTGAAGTTGATGGATCTAGAAATGATCTCACATATGGTGAATCTGGTAATGATGGTGATTGTGAAGGTGATGATTGAAGAGAATATATACTAACCTTTGTTAGATGCAGAAGTTGACAACTTGTCATGTTCGGATGAAGATGATAAAGTGAACCAGCATGAATATGAAAATGAAGGTGCAAGTGGAAACCAGCATGAAGATGAAGATTTGTGCTCTAATTTAGAGGAAGATAATGTTAACGGGAGACTTCACAGCAATCCAACTTCAGATGAAGAAGGAGAGCGTGTCAGCAATCCTTACAAAGACTTCAATCAGCCAGATGGAAAAGAGGCCCAACTTTTGAAGTGGGAATGAAATTTGGTAGCAAGATAGAATTCAGTCAAGCTGTGCAGCTCTATAACTTAAGGAATGACAGGAGAGTTAGAGTGTTGCATAGCGACCCAATCAGGCTGAGGGCTGGTTGCAAGGGTGGTTGCCTTTTCAGAATAGCTAGTAAGAAAGTTCAGGATACAAATGACATTGTTATACATACTATATCGGGAAAACACACCTGTGCAGAGAGCTGGCAAGGAAAGAAGGTTCCGACTAAACTTGTTGCCAAAACTTTTTTGGAGAGATTTAGGGCCCAACCAAATATGCATGTTAGGTTGATCAGATAGAATGTGGATGAAGAGTTCAAAGACGAAATATCAAGATTTCAAGCTTACAGAGCAAGACAATTTGAGAATTTAGAAATAGTTGGGAATGCAGAGGAACAGTTTAGGATGTTGGGGAAGTATGCGGCTGAACTTAAATAGGCAATGCCAGATTCTATAGTGGATATTATGCACAGACCGTTTAGGGAAGTTGGTGGGAATCCTAGGTTTTTCTGCTGCTTTGGGCCTCTACTGAGAGGATTCAAAACCTATTGCAAGCCTATAATTTTTCTGGATGGATGTTTCATAAAAACAATCTGCAAGTGCTAGATTTTGATAGCACTTGGAGTTGATGGGAATAATGGGTATTAGCTAATAGCTTGGGCAGTTGTTGAGAAGGAGGCCACAGAACAATGGTAAGTTTTTTTGTAGCATTTGGGCTTTTCATTATATTTGACCCATTATATTGGGCCTTTGGATTGAATGTGGAATACTTTATGTGAACTAATACAGACTTGCATTGCAGGACTTGGTTCTTAGAATATCTTGTTGAAGATTTGGATGTAATAAACAGTGGCCACTACACCATTGTTTCTGATCAACAAAAGGTGATTTTAGTTGCTCACTAATATATGCCTTTTAGGTTTATCATCTCATTATATTTTTTTTTACTAAGCCAAAGTAAAATTCTATTTTCTAGGGTCTTGTAAGAGTTATTTCAAACCTCCTCCCCAATGCTGAGCATAAATTGTGTGCTCAGCACTTGTACAATAATTTCAAGAAGAGTAATTTGGGAGGGGGAGGGGTGGAAGATTTGAAGGAGAGATTTTGGGGCATTGCCACTAGTACAACCGAGGAGTTGTACAAATTCAGGGTAGCAGAACTCTATGATTTTAACAGATCCACACATGCATGGGTTTTGGATTCACCTCCACGTAAAAGTTGGGTAAAGGCTTTCTTCCAAACACACATAAAATGTGATACCTTATTGAATAATATGTGCGAGAGTATTAACTCCAAAATATTAGAGGCTAGGGAGAACCCATAATAGCTATGCTAGATGGGATTAGAGATTATGTTATGTGTAGAATAAAGAGGAGGGGTGAGGGCATGGAGAGGTATGATTCTGAATTCTGTCCAATTAATAAGAACATAATTGTTGAGAGGACGCAATTTGGAAGACATTGGAACCCTGTATCAAATGGTGGTGGGGGTTATGAAGTAAGGGGTCCTAAAGGGGGACAGTTTGTGGTTTACTTGGACAGGAAAATATGTTCATGTAGACTATGGCAGCTTAATGGGATTCCTTGCCACCACGCCATAGTTTGCATGAACAAAAATGGTAAAGATCCTTTGTCATATGTTGATGAGTGCTACAGGAGGAGTAAGTTCATGGAATTGTACTCCCATGTCCTCACCCCTATAAATGGACAAAAAATGTGGCCAGATACAACATTCATGAATATAAATCCTCCTATTCCATGTGTGCAGCCTGGTCGCCAAAAAAAAAAAAAAATAGAAGACTGGATCCAATTGAAGTTAGGGGAAAAGATGGAATTGTTAAACTCCGGAGAAAAATGGTGCGCCACTGTAGAAGATGTGGTCAACCAGGCCACAATGTCAGGAGTTGCCCTAATCCTGTTCAAGGTGTGGATGACAATCTTAAAGGGGTTGATGGCCATTTAGATGGAGGATATGGCCGAGAGGAAGCCAATCACAACTCCCAGCAGCAACACAACCAAGTGCTTAAAGAAGATAACACAAACTTAGAGGTACAAATTGCTGATTACAATTGTCTCTTTCATATTTAAGTGAATTGAATATTTGTATTGTTACCTTAATTTTTTATGTTAGGATAATGTGACCAGGAGCAAAACTCGACGTAGAACCAGATCTGTAACGCCCCAACCCGACCCCCTATCCAATACCGGGACCCCGCCGGACGCCTGCCTGGTTCACACCAGGACTCAGTAGTGCAATCAGAACAATTATAAAAAAAACTAAATTATAATTTAATGCGGAAGCTTTTAAATTTTAAGTCATAGAATTACAACTTATAGGTCCCAGTTTCGTAGCCTAACAATCTATTACTTAAGTGGCGCGCAGGCCAATTATTAATTCTTAAGTAAATACTTAATAAGATCATCCATAAAATTCACCAGCTATCCAATCTAACTCAGCTCGCCATCATGCGGCCCATACTGCCACTGCGAACCTGGGGTTGGGTTTTAAAAACATGCAACACCTATGAACTTTTTTGCTCAGTGATATTCTCCGTTTAAAATAATTAAAGCAGTAAAATATGCAATTCACATAAAGCAATCAATATAGATATAATATAATTAGGAAAGCAGTAAAGCAAGTCGTAAAGGATACTCGCGAGTTCAGGTGGAACTATAGAGGTGATTTTCATCACTTATTTCCAGTGAACTTTTGCGCCCACACAGGGTTTCGGCAACAACGCCCCAGTAATATGACACCAGTACGTGGACCCGCCCACTCAGTATGGGTCTCTAGAGTTGCCCGACATACCAAGTCACTATTTCGCCAAATGCCCATGTCCCCGCTGGCACATTTGACTACGTAGATCATGGCTCATGGGATCCCATTCAGTAATGCACAGTTAACAGTATCATTCAATCAATCAGTAATATTCAGTTTATGAGTATCATACATTTCACAGTAATATCAAACATACGTACAAGTAGTTAGTCTCACATTTTCATACATGCGTAAATCAGTACATTTTCATGCTATGATAGTTCAAACATTGGGTCGGCGCGAAAAGTAGTCGGCCGCTCCTTAAACAGTATAATTAAATAAAAATAATAATTACGATCTATAACAAATCAATTAATCATATATATACATTATATATTTTCAGCAATTTAAACACATAATACACATTGTCAATCACACACTAATCAAAAATAGGTTTTCAGTGAGAATACTCACCTGAATCAAATGAAGTGGAATAAACCGGATCGATAAAATCTGAAAAGTAAAATTATTCATAGTTCTTTAGTGTTTAATTAATCCTAATATCTAAAAAGAAAATGACATGTTCCTACCTAACTTTACCTCGTGTTATGATTAATTATGAGTAATGTTGTTCATTATTATATTAGTTATTATTGTCATTATTATCTTACTATTTTAATGCCTATGATTATCACCATAACTTTCTCTTATTTTACTTTTCCTTCTCCTCTCCTTCTGGTTGTTCTGTTTCTTTATTTATTTATTTTTTACTCTGTTCCCGACTTCCCTTCATTCTTTTAGTACTATGTTTCTTATATGTCATATTTTTCTATATTTCTATCTTATTATCTTATCTTTTCTAGCTTACTGAATTCTCATTTTTCTCACTGAATTATTTTATTTTACATTCTATTTATCACCTAATTAATTATTTACTTCTCCTTATTAGTAATTTTATTATTATTTTATCTTACTTTTAATTCAAAGAACACATTTCAGCAGTGAGGATTTGTCCACAAAGCATGCTCCGTTTTTCTCCTTTCTTCTTTTATTTATTTATTTATTTATTATTATTTTTTTTTTGTAATGGTTATTATAATTATTGTTATCCTTAGTGCTTTAATATATTTATTCCATATGTATACCACTACTATATATTTTATTATATATATCTATATGCATCAAAAGTGCACTACGGATTGTTTTCTACTTTTTCTTTTATTTATTTATTTATTTATTTTTATTTTTATTTTTATTTTATCTTTCCTTCTTCTTGTACTCTGTTTTTGCTTTGTTGCTCTGTTTCCTGCGTCTTCCTCATTGCTCATTTCTCCTTTCTTTTCATTCTCTTTTCTTTGCTTTAGCAATCTGTTTTCTTCCCCCCTTTGTTTTCTCTCCCGTAGCACCCTTATATTTCCTTCTCCCTTCTATCTTCTACCATTAAACAACTACTGTAAATCACTAATTCTAAAACTAGTATTCTTAGCCTGCTCATCACATTAGACCAAAGATAGAATATGAAACATGCATGTTACAGTATGAAGCAAATGCTTCAAAAAGTGAGATGACTTCTTAAAGGTATTAGCATGGCAACCGTATATGTGGTTTCATAACCCATTTTCCTTTTCTTTTTTTTTTATTATTTTTTTTTAGAAAATAGACTCTTAAAATATTCATAGTTTTCTAGCATTTATATGAGTCTACATAACCGAAAACTATATAAATGGTTGAAAGCTACAGGTTCGGTAAGTCCCTATTTTTCATTTCATTTTTAGTCCTGCAACTAACTATTTGATATTTGTTAAATGCTTCTGGATGTTTGTTAAAGGGTATTTCAAATTCTTCATATCAAGCATAGCATGTTTCATTTTCTGGAGAACTAAAGCATGGTTCATAAGATTAAAAGATGACTTTTATGGCATGTTTTCCGTTTCTTACAGCATACTTAAGCATGAAATCTAATGGTTACGGAGGGTGTTCAAGGCTTACCTAAACAGCGTAAATCAAAGGTGAGATTGAGGTGATCAAGCGTACGGTTTTGGATGATCTCCCTTCCTTCTTCCTTCCTCTGTTTTCTTCTTCCTCTTCTTCTGGTTGAACTTTCTTATCCTCTTCTAAGACTTCAAGTACTTCTTTTGTCCCCTCAGCAATCACTCAAAGAATCCTATCTCTTGATTTCTTCTTCAAGCTCTATTTCTTCTAGTTTAGTTTAGTTTTTCATTTCTACTGCTTTCTTGCTTCTGCCCAAGAGAGCACTCTACATTTCTATTTAAAGAGAAGCTTTGTCTTCCCTATCGCTTGTATGAGGCGCAACGTTGCCTACTTCATGCGAAGACGAGCCGGACTACAAACACCATGATGGTTTCTTCGAGATGTCACCTCGGGTCACCGAACTTGGTCGCCAAGTTTTCTTTTCCTTTCTTTAGCTAGACTCTTCCAGAGTCTGCTTCTCTTTACTCTTCTATTTTATTTATTTATTTATTTACTTTTTATTTATTTATTTATTATTATTATTATTATTTTTATTCATATAAGCACATTTATTTCCTATTTATCTTTATTTGACAATTGTTCTTATTTTATTTTTATAACAGAATTTGTTCAATAGTTAATAACTACAAGAGATAAAATTAATTATTTTAGAATAAATTACATGAAATTCGAGTTCTCTATTCGATTACAAGTTAACTTTTTGTTTGAGTTTTGGGGCCTCACAAGATCTGGGGGTGAACCTTTCCCAGGAGAAGAGGTGGATCCATCATTTCTTTGTTACAGTTTTGTATTAAATATGTTCAGTACTTCAAATTACTTTCTCATTACATTACTATATGTACAGGAAACTGAGCAAAGTGGAAGGCCAAAACGCAGAAGAAGATATGCTAATAGGCATTGTATTATTGACGAACCAGAAATGGACAAGCTTTCCAATCCTGATGGCAATACTAATGCCAAAGCAGAGGTAAATATCTAATTATTCCTTACAGTTTTATAGCGAAATATATGAAGGGGGAAAATTAATTGCTTTTGTCATTAATATGTAAAAGACACTAGTTAAGAATTATTCTCTCTTACCAAATTGTACACTATACAGTAGAAAAATGACCGAGGTGTAAGGCCAAGAAGCAACAGAAGATCTGCCAGTATGCATCCTATTGAAGAGGAGCCCGAAATTGAGGAGATTCATGTTGCTTCTACCAGTAATGCCCGAAATATTAGTTCTGGTCCGGCTTCAAGGACAAGAAATGCTACTTCAACGAGGTACAAACATTTGTCTGAAGCTAACAAAATTTGGCTTAATGTGAGTGCAGAATATTTGGGCAAACCAGTTCCATACAAAGTAAAACGTTGGGCCGTGAGCAGAAACAAAGCAAGGGTATAACTTTTGGCCAAACTGATGGCAGAATATAACTTCTGTTTAATGAAAAGCATTTGGATAATGGTAATGATCAATTTTTTTTAGCTTTTAACTGGAATTGTGGCTAATCTTCCTTTTGGTGGCCTTAAATAGGCTTTTTAGTGTATCATTGACCATACTGTCTTTGTGGCTCTATATAGTCTTTTTGCACGTTTAATGATGTAAAATAGATGAAAACAGATATTGGTCTCTGTAGGCTTTCACTTGTCATGGACATGGTTCTAGTTGTGTGGCTTTGCTTAACCATTCAATTGTTCCAGGAAGATTTCTATATTGCTGAATGGCATTTTCTAGTGTTTACAATTTATGGGTTAACTACATTTTACTGGTTATGAAATTTTCCCTTCAATTGATTCAGAATAAGATACAAACTGGTTCATTAATTTAAGATTCTCTACACATCTTACACAGTTGCTAAAAATATAGTACCAGATACAGCACAAAAACTACAAAGTTAATAACCATTAAGTTCCAACTTTTCCCCTTCATTGTCCACAATGAACTGGGAAAAAGCTACACAGATAGCACCTAGAAACAGAAACAAAATACATGCCTTAATTATGGACTTCCTCTGTGTCTTCAACCTCTGAACCTCTGAGTGTACGCTCTGGTTTTGCGCCTGCAAATCACCAATCAGATCTTCTCAACTAAGCTTTTCTGCCCGCAAACAAGCAATCAGATCTTCAAGCATGACAACCTTTTCCATATCACACTCACTTTTACATTCTAGTTTGTTGAGTCACCTCAATAATCCGGGTATAACCTGTTTGGATCTATGGCACATTTCTGGATCCACCCATTGCCAAAACCCGCATCCTCTGCTTGAATCGGCTTGCACACACACGTCATATCTTCTTCCGTATCTTCTACCCAAGTTCTCTTCGGTCCGATAACAGATAACGAACCTTCTACCAGGATTTTCATCCGTCCACGACATCAAAATATTCGTCGGAATACCGCAACCGCAGCTGACTGAAAAATTACTTCCACTAGAAGATGACATTGTGTTTTGCTTTCTGCCGGACTACCCCGACAAATTTCTCTTTCCCATTTAATTTATACTGTAGAATAAAGTATTATTTATAGGGTATGTCAATTGTTCCAGTTGATTCACGTTTCCAAATGAGGGGTGACAATTTTGCCCTCTCCAAAAACTAGCCGTTAGGGGTTTAACGGAGCCCTCTGACGGAATGGTACATAGGGTCACGTTTTCGGAAGATTTGTGGGGTAGAAAAAGTAATTTCAAAAGATTTGTGGTAAAAATCGCACTCAAGCAAATGTTCGTGCTAGTTTAAGCAATTCACTCTTTTCATAATAAATGATAGTGAATTTTGATTAAACAGATGTGTTGTAAGGAAGTGTACTTATTTTCAATTTATTACTCCTACAAGAATTGTGATAGAATTAATTATTTTAAAATAATTCTTCATTCTTCTTTGAAGTTTTTAAGTGTTGAATAATTTGTTATGCTTAGCTTCGGGAAGTTCAAACCTTTTGGTTAGGGTATCCAAGTGAGCAAGACGAACGTTATCATTAGGCATTTTGTGACCATGTTAACTTTAACTTTTACTAAGATGACGGCATTTTCAGTGCTACTTACTATTTTCTTCAAACCATCCA
This sequence comes from Leptodermis oblonga, assembly GCA_016801395.1. NCBI lineage: Eukaryota > Viridiplantae > Streptophyta > Magnoliopsida > Gentianales > Rubiaceae > Leptodermis > Leptodermis oblonga. Next base: position 37,588,033 of record CM028755.1, read on the forward strand.
AGGCAAAGAATCTCACAAAGTGTAGGCACATTCCTGCCTTAAAAAGATGAGTCTAGTTATTTAGAAAATATTTTTTTTGTTTTCTTGACAATAACAAAAATATTGTGTTTCGATTTACGACCTGTATAGTGTTTGGCTGATAAAAAACGAAAGTAAGAAACTTTAATTGTTTCAATTCCTAAAATTGGATACACATTCTCAAACATCATAGTTCGTAATAGATTACTACATGACAGTAACAATGTAGTTTTGTTACACCCAATAATCTCCATGAAACTATATATAAAAAAATCACAAGCAATTAAATAGAATAATTAAGTTCATATAACTGCAATTTCTTGAAGCAAAGTATGCAATGTAAACAAATAGAAAGTAGACTCTTAATTTATATGAGATGGAGTGAATAATAAATATAATTATTATAATTGTTATAATTGGTTTGTAATAGTTTCAGTATATCAATTAATAGTGATTGATTTATAAAATCTTCAGGAACAAAATTTATTTGAAAAACTTGCAAATTTGGTTCATAATTTTTGCCTAAGTAACAAGCATAGTTCGTATTTTTTAAAAAGTGGTTATATACACAATTAAAAAAATTTGGAGAATTCTCTCAAGGAATGGTGTGGCAACTAATTAGAGGAAGGTCATTGGGTAATTGTAAATAAAACAGTCTAGTAATAGTTGTTATATAGATGCCACATAGTTTCCTGAAATTTAAAATTTTATATGTATATAACATTTTTCTTTTAAAAAACTAGTTAATCAACTCTACAATCGTTCAAAATTTGGCAATTTTGTAATTTTAAAGTAAAATTAGACTAATTAGCGGTTGATGCCTCATGTTGTTTATCAACATGGACTAAACTATACCACAAGAAAATATTATGGACTAAAATACAATTATAATATTATTATTTTTTGAATATTTGTTAAATTAATCTTATTTGGTTCTTATGATTATTTGTGTTATAGGTGGTGAATGGGTGTTACATCACTGTTGTGGGTTAGCATGTAATAACTTATTTGATTTGGTGGGTTGACTCGTTTGTCTTGCAAATCAACCAATTTTTAAAATTGTTATTTAAAATTAATGTAATTTTTATTTTTAAGTAGGGTTAAATACTAATAACTCTTCTATGGTTTCAAAAAATAACCAATTACCTCCCCGTGGTTTAGAAAGCTACTAATAACCTCCCTATGATTTTTCCAAACTGGTAACCGTTAAGTTTTCAGATAAGTTTAACGGTCAAACAAAAAAGTTAACTATTTTATTTTCTAATAATGATGAAATGACATATATACCCTTAATGAATATGAGCTCTTTTTTTTCTTTCTTTTTTTAGTTTATAAATAACAGATATATAAAATTATAATTTCTTTAATTACCTTTTCAATTGAAATAAATTTAAGTATATTATATTTTTTCTATATTAAAATTATTATTACTTTCCTTAATCATTTTCATTTCCACACATTTCTCCATCATTAACAACACATATAATTTTATCTCCTTTTATATTCCCGTTTAATTACAATAATTATTATTTTCCATCTCAATAATATTTCCTTTTACAAACATCATCACCATTACCGCAGCCAACCACCACCCTCGCCACCACATCCAACCACCACCGACCACCACCACCATAACCACTTCATTCAAAATTAACAAGAAAGGCATCCTTATTCAACCAACAGCAGCACCGTTCATCACCACTATCACCACCATCACAATCAAAACTCATCATTACCACTACCACAGTCAATCCATCACTACCACAACCACAACCACAACCACAACCACAACCACGGCAGTAAAGTTGCATAAGAAAAACCCACAAAAATTGCATACAATAGTTGCAATACAAATTAATTTTTTCTCTTTGGATTAGGGATGGAAAATAGACAAGTTTAATCACTTTGTGGGTCCGTAGATCACACTTTTGGGCTGACTTGTTTGACGTGCAAGCCAACCAAAATTTTTACTATAATATTTACAAATATAATTTTATTTTATTTCAATTTTCTTGTAAAAAAATATATTAAATACATTTATATATTGTATTTTAGATATTAAATTATGACTTTTAGTCTTTTACAATGATGAAAAAATAAAAACTTTCACAATCATTGTTCAAAGTACAAAAATAAAATTAATATATCTATGATTTTTAATGGGTGATGTCCATTGAATTAATCTCATTGCAACAAGTAACATGCCTTTGAGCATCGTATTTTGAATGTCACATAATTTGGATCCATTTATACAACTCACATACATTAATAATTATCATTTAGTATCTTTCTATAGTGTCTTTTTCTTTTATTTTATAGTTAAAAAATAATAAAAATTTGTCGATTGGAATATCTAACTGTTTTGTCATAGGAGGCATTCATAAATTTATTGGTGTGCATAAAAATAAGTCTTTATTGGGCCTGGCCCAATCGGCAAAAGAATATATAAACAGTAAGAAAGAAAAGATGTATAAAAGGTCAAAATCCAAACTTAGGTCGGAAAGCTCTCTAAAATTGAGCCAAAGAAAAGCGCTTAAGCCGGTCATCAGCCCAGGTCGGCCCTACAGGGTTTTCCTATTGACATCATAACAGTCACCACAACCGAGCCTGGGAAAGTTAGGTCGGAATAACAATAACATTGACATAATAGCTAGAAATCATTATAGGACCAGGAACCTATTTTGAATACATGTAGGAATTACGCATAGCAATGATGGAAAATGAGCCAAAAGTCAGGCCATGATGACAGGAACGTAAAAGTCATCGTAAAAAGGGGGAGAGTGGTTGGAAGTACAGATCATCATAGCGCAATAGACATGTCAAAGTATGGCTATAAATACTAAGTCATCAGGCTACTCAGGTACGCAATCTTCTTTATGCTTAAGCTCTTGGTCAATATTGTTTATCTCTTTCGTTTTGCTTACTTGATCATCAGAATTAAACAGGGGGGATAGCCCCGCCTGTTTCACTGTTTGTCTCCGGTAACGGAATATTCTTCAACCAGATCCGAGCCATACACTCTCATTCACGTTAATCCGAGCTAAAGAAGCCTAGATCCAAGCTTTGCCATCACTCGTTTCAGCCGTCAATCTTTATATTGGGCCTGAACGTTCAAGACCTCGACTGAGCCAACCGGAGCATCCTATACTAGACATTTTGCGTCACATCATTTATGTTAAATGAATTGTCTTGGTTATAATTCAAGATAGTTTATATTCATTTGGATTACTTGAGACGGCCTCGTATAGGTGATTTAATTAATAGTAAACTTATCTTGTTGGGTAAAGATAATAGGTTGAATATCAAACCAATCTAATGTTCATCTATCAAAGTTTATTTGGCTAGAATTTGGTTTTTTTAAGTTTTATATAGTTGGCACGTTAAATTCATGAGAGAGGCACATATTTTGGTTGCCTTTCAATGTGTCATCTTAGCTAGTGACTACCGAAAAATAAAAAAGAATTGATTACGTCTGTAACTATAACTTATTGACTTGTCTTTGTGTAAAAATATAATTATATTAATGATCAATTGTCTATACCAACCAAGATTATTTGTTCAAGGCTTAATTACATTAAACTCTCTGTGTTATAAGTCATTTGCACTTTGTCCCCTATGATATTAAAATATGCTTTTTGTCCTCTTTGACCATTAGTCAAAGTGAGAAAAGTATGTAAATGACAAAAATAACCATAATTTTTTAATAATCCAAAAAAAAAAGACAAAAACTCACAACTACATCAGGTAAACTTTAACATTCAACTGGGACAAAATTATCCTTTCATAATTTTCTCACATTGACTAGTCAAAAGGAATTAAGATGTCTATTTTAATACCATAGGGGCAAAAATGTAAGTGAATTACAACATAGGGGGCAAAATGTTATTTCGTCTATGCGATTTCACATACACGAAATAGAGAAGTTTTGGACAGAAAAATTGAAAAAAAAAAAAATCTGTCAGCCCCACTGAAAGTCTAGGTACAGCTCACCGCACACGAAAAAAGCTCAACCTTCCTTTTCGTGCCCCTTTTTCCCTGGTAATCCTGGAATTTTCATTCGAAAAAGATTCTGATAGTATTTAGGCGAAGAAATAAATAGATTTGGGGGATCTCCACACACACAGTGCTGGTGTGGTGCGTGTGGGCATAAATAGTGCTCGTCTCAAATTCCTTGCACAAACGACAATGTCATATTATGATGAGGAAGAAGAAGGCATAGTGGAGCTGAGTCGCAAGGAAAAATTGGAAATCGCAAAATGGTTCCTCATCAATTCACCTCCTGGCGAGATCAAATACGTCGCCAAAGGTTTCATTTTCTCCGCAATTTTGTGTTTTTATTGATTTAATTTGAGTTCTCGGTTCGGCATTTCGTTGATTTTTTTTTTTTTTTTTTGGGGTGCGTCGGCCGGCTGTAGATGTTAAGGGTGTGTTGAATGATGAAGATTTGTATGGAGAAGCAGCTGCGGAGGGATTTCCGTTATACAATAAATCCCACATGATTTGTCTCCCGCTCCCTCATAGAAGCGGTGATGTAATTCTTGTACTTCAATTTTGATAATGGTTGCACATTCTTTATAATTTCTGTGTTTTGGAATCGTATCGTAAATAGGTTATAAATTGATTGAAAGTAGGAAGTGGAGAAGTTCAAATCTTTTGGTTGGTGGTGTGTGTGTGTGCAGGTATTAATCACATCATATAACGAGATTGGGGAAAATGAATTTCTGGAGCCCAGGACTTCCCTAGTAGCTGTGGTTGATCATGTTAAGCAAGTACTTTCCTATATATTTTTCAAATCATTTGGTGTACTTTTTGATCTCTGTGCCTGCTTTTTTTTCATGTTTCTTGCCCTTCGTAATGTATAGTGTAAGCATGTGAATCTATGTACATGTTGCTTCAGGTACTTGTGAGTGTCATTCCAACTCCATTTTGTTTTTTCTTATTTTCTCTATCCTTTTCCGAAAATCACTTAGAAACTTCAAGACTTTAATGAAAAGAATGCCATGAGTGAAGCAGCCGATGTTTGCAAGGATGATACTACCAGTTCCAGTTTCTTTCCATGTACTGCATTCTACTGTTGGTTTGGCCACATGGAAAATATGCTTTGTGTATTTTCTAGCATTAACTCTTTAGTTTGGTATCTTCTTTTGGACTTTATACACTTGCAGTTAAATTTATGTTTCTAAAATTAGCATGTAAAGCAATAATGATTTTGTTAGTTCACCAAGTTGTTTATTATTTTATTTATATGATTCTTTGAGATAATTTATTTGATACTTGAATAATTTATTCATAGCAAATTTAGTTGAAGTTCATTATCTTTTTCAATAGAGTCTTGTCTGAGTTTTCTACTATACTGTTATGAACCTATCTCAGTACTTGTTCTCCCTCTTCCTTATGATGAATACGCTAGTTTTTCAGGCTTGTAAAGAAGTTAGACCTGCAACTGATGAAGAACTTCCATCTGCATATGTTGAAGAATATCGGTATGCTTGGAACTGATTGTATCTCGAAATTTTATACTTTCTGATATAAACTAAGATAAACATGTTCACCCATCTTTGTTTTAGTGACCCATGTGTTTTTTCAATTCACTGGTAAACCTAAAGCATCTTACACATAAACTTCAAGCATGTTGGTATACAAAGTGAAGTTCAACATCTATTCTTCATAATTGTAAAGTACTATTAAAACTGACAAAAATATTATAAAATAATCATGAGACCACCAATGATTTATGGATCATAGTGTTGAGGAACTAACTATAAACATGAACAAAAAATGGGGGTTGGAAAATAAGAATGTTTAGATGAGCATATGGACACACTAGATTAGACAGAATACCTATTGAATGCATTAAAAAGAAATTGTGGATAGCCCTAATAGATAAGAAAATGAGATAATATGTTTAAGATGGTTTGTATATGTACATAAGTAACCTTTGGATGCACCAGTCCGGCATGGAAATTAAAGAATTATTAACTCAAATTAAAAGGGAAGACGATGACTTAAAAACATTTGGAAAGAAACTACTAAAAAAGACTTAATACACAAATGAAAATATACATTTTGATAGAACCCAGTGATGAGGTATGATCCATATAGTTGACCTCACATATTGAGGTAAAGGCTTAGTTGTTGATTCAATGAGGATATATGACTACAATAAGAGAAGGAAAAAACTTAAATTTGAATTCTCTCCAGGTGATAATTCATCAATTAATAAATTATCTTGGCAATTATCTTGATGTGCTGTTACATTAGAAGTTACTCTACTCCCTTTATGTATCATGAATTCTGCTTCTAATGGTGTTGCTTTCAGGGGTTCATTGGATGCGGAAATCAGCAAGTATGTCAGCGAAGCATATCCAAAAGGTGTTTGTTCAGTTTATGCTACCAATGGAAAATACGTGGAAGAACCAGGATCTGACTTTGAGCTGGTTGTGGTAATTTTGGCTTCCAGACATAGCCCTCAAAATTTCTGGTACTGAAAAGCTAAATACTCTGAATTCCTCAAATAACATAAAGACATCTACTGGTTTAAGAAACTAATTGTAATCTTGTTATATCACTTCCTAGATCACTTACAGATCTCATGGTGAGCCAGTTTGATCTTCTCTCTTTCAATTAAGAGTTTCTAATGACAACTTCTTGTTAACCTTGGGTTAATGAATGTATATGTTTCTGTATCATTTTGTTAAAAATGAGCTTCCCTTTCCTAATGACAAAGAATATAATTCTAGAGAAAGAAAGAACAAATTTATGAGATCAGCAATCTTCTCCATGTTTCACAAATTAGTTTGTTGACGTGCTTTGGTAGGGAGGGAGAGTGGGTGTTGAATGTTTGGAGTTGCAGTTCTTGAGTTGACTAGTTCTTGATTTTTCAAAGTTCTTAGTTGGAATGCTCTGTTCATTATTCTGTCCTCCCTAAGTTCAGATAACAGTATATTTGGCTTTGAGCCTTTGAAAGCAAAAGTAAGCAAAGAAAATTTAGCATCCTATGTGATCAAACCTGCAAACTATGTGAGAATTATTTTGTAATTTAGGGTATCTTTCTTGGAAAACTACTGAATGTCAAAGCAAAGGTTGGCAATTTTCTGATTATTAGCATTTTTAATGATTTTTTTATTCAGTCTTGAACAAGAAAAGAGCTCCATTCTTATAAAATAGAATTTGGAGAGAGAGGGGAGGGGGTGTACAAAATTGTAGAAAGTGTTGATCAGATTCCAATTTTGTGGCTTATGACAAGATTATTAAGTATGCAAAACAGAAATGATACTTTGTTGTTTGATTATATACATTTTGCTGGGTTAGGATACATGAAACAATGAAATCATTTTTTGTTCTCATGGTAGGTTTTCCATCTTCTGCAATTGTTACATGATATTCTTTTGCACGGGAGACACGTTTGCACTTTAGATTGGTAGATTCTTTGGGGTCTGCTTTGCAGCATTGCCACATTTATTGGTTATTCTATCCATTAGTGCTCTCATCTTATGATTTCATGGGATCAAGAAGTTATCATGACAAAAAATAGAATTTTTCGCTTTTGATTGGCAATATTGCTAAATTTTTTGTTACAGCAATGGGAGTTGGCGGTCAACATGGGAGGTTGCGTTCAATGATGAGCTACAAACTGTTGAACTGCGAGGCAGACTGCAGGTAATAATTACTTGTTCTTTAACATCCTCTAATATTACCATCATTAAACTGTTCTTATTCACTTGTTTATAGTGAACTTTATCCTGTGTAAGTTTCTGTGTATTCATGCTGAGTGAAGTCATCTGCAATGGAATAACAACTTAATTTTCCCTAAAAGGTAGGGGCTCACTATTTTGAAGAGGGAAATGTCCAGTTAGATGGGAAACGTGAATGCAAAGATTCAACCGTGTTTCAGGTAAGAAACAATAATTTGTACTCTGAAAGTTCTACACTGTGTGTTTGGTACTTTTGAGTATATGACGTGATAATATTTAAGTTTTCGAGCAAAGTATTTTTCTGCATGTAGCATTAGGTTTCTTTTTAGTTCTTTAAGACCCTGCCAATGCTCTTTGAACTTTTTGTTTGCATTATGCGTAAAATAGAAAGTTGGCTCAGGAGCTAATTGTTTAGACTTTAGTTTTGCATTCAAGTGCATAATGAATTTCTTTGGCGCTTGACAAATAACATTAACGAGCTTCTAGATTTTATGGTAACTTTAGATGTATTCCTTGAGTTCAAAGTTTGACTCTCTTTTAAAAGTAGAAAGAAATTGAAACAAAGGGTGCTAATCTGTGATGAAACTATTTGGTCAATAAACTTGTAACAAATAACATTACAGTTGGGGATTAAATTTTTATATATAGCAGAAATAATTTTTCTTTGTTTTTTCAGTTGTAATTTTATAAACTGATGGAGAAATACTCAAGTCATGTTACCACATGACAAGACTCTCATTTTGGGGTGAGAGAAACCCACTGTGTGTGCCTAAAAGAAGGGCGATGTAATGCATTTGTCTGCAAGGTGGCCAATCGGGTCCCCCTTGACTGCTAAGTATTTTTGTTGGAAGAAGTTTTCGGAGTAGGACAGGGCACTAAAAAAAATGGAAATAGCTAATGTTTTTTATTTTCTGCACTAGATTCCTGCGGATGGAAAGGACCATTTCAGTCAGTTTTTAGGGATTTTTATGCTTTTGTGGGAGGGAGAGACCTGGGGGCTGGCTGGAAGGTGGGATTTGAAAGTTTTGGAGGATATAACAATGTAATGGTTGTGACTTGTGACTTGCAATGTTATGAATTTCCATCTAAAACATATGTTTATATTTTGCAGTCCCCAGATGATTCTGCATTTGCTGTGATGAATATAATTCGCCATCATGAAACAGAGTACCTGACTAATCTTCAGGTTTGTTACTTCTCCAAAATTAGGTTCTCATAAATTTATTTGTTTCGTGGCTTGTCACTGACCATTGTTCATTGACAGACATCCTACGCAAAGCTATCTGATAACACTTTCAAGGTAAATTTCGGTTTTCAATTTATGTTGCAGCATTGTCCAGGATAATTCATCTTAAAGTAGCAAGGGGGTACTGTTGTTGCCTGTACACATTGCTTGTGAATCTAAGAGTTTTCTGGCTTCTGACAACCGTTTCCACTGTTCTATTTACCCTGAAACGCAACGTTTGCATGACAAACTATCTCTACATTCAGTTTCTGGTCCTTTTCCTGATAGTTCTTTCTTTGTTTCAGGACCTCCGAAGAAAGCTTCCAGTTACTCGCACGTTGTTCCCGTGGCATAACACATCGCAGTTCAGCTTGACGAAAGACATATCGAAGGAACTTGGCATTGGGAAATAGAACATGTTGTTCTGAGCGTGCAATTTTGGGTGGTATTCCTCACAGATTTGTTTGGCATATGTAAATCCAGAAGAAACACACACACAGTTCTTTAATCCATTTTTAGACCCTTTTTAAGGTTTTTTTTTAAAAAAAGGGAGATGGAATGGGGGGGTTTTGAGTATGTGTTTCTTGCAGTTCACACATTATGCTAAGTCAACCTTTTTCTTCATGTTTGGATGAAGAGCTCCAAGTTGTCTTTAGGGCTTTCAATGTATTACTGGGATTTCAGATGGCCATTGTTTCTTTTCATACATTTTGAAATTGAACTTGCAACATGGCTTATCCAGGCTTTCTGAAAGCCCTTCTTTTCTTTTTCTTCAATATTTCATTACGATGTGAGGGGTAAAGGTATCGACAAATTTGTATATAATTTATGCTAGAGGTAGAAATAGAAGGGAATGAGAGTTAGGGTGAGGTTTATGAACTAATAACATGAGTTTGTAATTGATTTTTAAATACGAAAATTTATTACAAGTAAATAGTAAAAATGGTATCGAAAATGATCGATACATTAATATAAAATTTAGTGGAGAAAGCTTGGTTATTGCACCCTAGTTCTTTTTATATTACACATTGGAGTCTCATATTTCCAATATGGGATATATGATTTCATGACACAATAGTACTTACCATTATACCACAATAATTTTTTCAATTATTTTTGTGTAAAATATACTTTAATTCATTTTTAATATGAGTCATGAGCTTTATAAGAATTTATTAATTGGTTCATTCAAGCTAATGTTAATATCATTGTCATTTCTTACCATTTATAAATTAATACTAGTTATTTTCTTTTCACTTAAAGTTTGTTTAATTCTTTCATGTATTAATTTAAAATACATTCTATTTTTTTATATTAACCATATTTTTCAATAAAAATGTAGTACTATAATTTTATATTTTTTGAAAAGTAACCAATAGTTTATTTTCTAATTATTTATTGGATTCTTTCTTTTGTTTTTATTTTATAGTAATAAATTTGAATGTTTAAATTAGTTGTAACCATTACGTGACTGGACTGACTATTCAAATCTATTAACTATTAGTAATAAGGCATATTTTACATAACAAACTATCCGTCAATTAAAACCATTATTCAAAATGAAAAATGGAGAAAAGCCCTAAAACGCCATCACACGGCTAACAACGGGCAGCATCCTGATTCATCATGAATAATGAATAATGCCAGATAGTTATTATAACATTAACCAATAATTAATAGATAAACATAGAAAGTCCTTTCCTGCCAGAATCATAAATCCATAAACTAAGTATACAAAATGATAATCATAGTCTAACACTTAATAATTTAGCCTGCCATCAGGCTATATATATAACAAAATATTATTATTTTATAAAAACTTTTAAATAAACTTACTCGCAACTTGTCTTCTTGCCTTCAAGTCTTGAAGATAATATGAAATTTTATTATAGAAAAGTGGGGAAACTTGAGAAAACTTGGAGAGATTCAAAATATACAAAAGAAAAGATAAAAGATAGCAAAGGAGTAGATGCCTCCTAACAAAACTAAGGCTATTTATAGGCGCTAATCGCCGAACTTGAAACCTATTACAAACGGATTTAAAATTTTTAATTTGAAATCCGTAATAGTACCTATTCTATTATTTTTGGAATCCGTAATAATGATGGGTATTGAGTCATCATATCAGAACAACTTTTCTTTTTCTCGTCTTCTTATGCTGGCTTTTTAGAATTTTGACTGGTAGAGCCAGTAACAGCAGTTTAACTGCCATGAAAATTTCTTCGAGACCTAGATCATCATCATCATTTGGATCCTGAGATTCTCCTACAAGGCATTGGCTGTTATTAGAAGCCATTGATACATCAGATTTTGCATCTTCTAAATTTTTCGCCAAGTCTTTCTTGAGCTGCTCTACGTATGATTGGATTATTTCTTCCCTGGATATAACTCCCTTTTGCATCTGCAACCTTCTGGAAATTTGTTGGAAAGGACTGATTTCTTCCCTTTGTTGAGATTTCTTCTGGTGTTGGTATTCCTGCAACTTTTCCTTGGTTTGATCAATCAATTCCTGGCCATATAATTCTCCTGTTGCTGCGTCCGTCTTTGTTAATTTATCCCAAAATTTAGTATAACTAATTCTTTTGAGACAAGGACTAGGATGCTGGGTATGACCCACTTCTGAACTCCATTTCCAGATCCACGGTAAAGAAAATTCCATAAAGAAATACATTGGACCAATATTATCATTCCAATACTGAGTCTTATGATCAAAATCTAATAATTTAGGTGAAATTTTTACCCATTCAGCATATAATGCTTTGAAGGGTTCCGGGAGAACCTTTATTGATGGACCAAAATTTATCCACCAATTAAAAAACCAATTTGGTATGGGTTTGTTATAACACTTCCCACAGATCTTTATAAACCATGAATGTTTCCTCTTCTGATTTTCATATAAGAAAACTTTTGATAGGGCATCAATATAATCCCAATATTTGAATTTAATCAAAATTTTTTGTTCAGGATGAAGATACTCCTTATTCTTTTAAGGTAGATAACCCCCATTCATCAGTAGATATCATCTGTTTTATGATGATTTTACTAAAATTATAAATATTCGGAGTTGCCGAAGTAAAATGTGAAATTGCCGAAGTAAAATGTGAAATTTTACAAATTCCCGAATATTTCAGGATATTTTCATAATAAATTCTTTGTTTATAAGCAGTTTCAGCATATGATGCCGAGTCAAGATACATTTGCATGAGCATCCATGGATCATTATCCCATTGCATATCTTTATTTTCTAGAAGAAATATTATTTCTTTTTGAGAATTTTCTTGGTAAGAAGAAATATTATCTTCAGTTTCTTCATCTCCCAAAACTCTGGCATATGAAGAAGAAGAGGAAGCAGTATTACCTTCCTTCTTTTGACTTATAAAATCCATAAACTCCTGGTATAATGGATTATCTGGAGAAATACTCCCTCTTAAACTAGAAGCAATATTTTTTGCAACAAGTTTTTTCTGTCCATGTTGGGCAAGGATATTACCTCTACCTCCTCTGCCTCGATAGGGGCCAGATCCCCTTCCTCGTGGTATCATTGACCTGCAATATTTAAATAAATTTTGATTAAAACAAATATTTAATAAGTCATTCATTTAAATATTCTCTTGTTAAAAAATCTGGAAGACTGTTTTCTTCACCTTTTTTATGTTGAATTTCAAAATCAAATGGGGCTAAATGAGCCTGCCATCTTGCAAACATTTGTTTTGAAACATCATGTTTAAAATCCTTATTAAACATGTATTTTGCAGATTTACAATAAGTTTTTATAATAAATTTATAATTATATAAATCATCTTGAAATTTCATTACACATTTAACAATCGCTAGAATTTCTTTTGCAATTGTTGCATAATTCTTCTGACTATTAGACCACTTTCTTGAATAATATCTTACTAAATATTCTTATTTATTTTCAGAGATGGTAGAAATAAAAATTGGAGACAATCAATTATAGGAGTTATACAATCTAGTTTGGCCCATGGTCCAGTTTATTTTAATGTTTATCCATATTTTCAATTATCATTGACAGATCCTAATATTCTGAATGCTTTAACATTAAATATAAAGCAGAAGGTTATAATTATGAACCAGGATCTGAAGTAATAGGTATATGTTATAGAATTTATTATAAACCATTGCATACATTAAATCCATGTTACAAAATAAAAGAGCATGAGAAAAAATTAAATGAAACTATTATAATTGAGTCTAATTATGATAAGTCATAAATAACTACTAGAAGGACTATTAAGTTACATTTCAGTTCATAATTGAACCTTTTTCTTAGGTTTTGAATGAAATTAAAGAAAATATTTTAAGAAAAAACAATCAAATTAATTTTTTTAAAAATGAAAATAATATTTTAACTATTGAAGAAAAACTTCAAAATTCAAAATTACAAGATAAGATTAAGATAATATTAAATAACTTTTCATTAGAAATTTGTGATGATCATCCAAATGCTTTTTGGGATAGAAAAAGACATATTATCAATCTTCCATATGAAGAGGATTTTGATGAAAGGAAAATTCCTACTAAGGCAAGACCTTGTCAAATGAATTCAAAATACTTAGAATTATTGAAAAAGGAAATCCAATCTTTATTACATAAAGGTTTAATAAAACCTTCTAAATCTCCATGGTCTTGTACTGCCTTCTATGTTAATAAACATAGTGAAATAGAAAGAGGAATACCAAGATTAGTCATTAATTATAAACCTCTTAATAAAGTTCTGAAATGGATTACACATCCAATTCCAAATAAAAAGGATTTGTTGGATAGATTATATGATTCAATAATATTTTTAAAATTTGATTTAAAATCAGGATATTGGCAAATTCAAATTAGAGAAGAAGACCAGTATAAAACAGCTTTTAATGTTCTTATAGGACATTATGAATGGAAAGTTATGCCTTTTGGCCTGAAGAATGGTCCTTCAGAATTTCAACAAATTATGAATGATATTTTTATTCCTTATAGTGAATTTATTATTGTTATATAGATGATATTTTAGTATTTTCAAAAAATATTGAAAGTCATTTTAAACATTTAGAAATTTTTAAGAAATTGGTAATACAAAATGGTTTAGTAATATCTAAGTAAAAAATGTTACTATATTTGAATGTTTTAATTAGTTGTAAATTTTGATATATATATATATATATATAATTGTTGTGAAGAAAATATATTTCAAATGTTAAAAATGATAAAAGTAAAGCATATTAATTAATTATATATATAATGTCATACGGGTTGACCCGGGTCGTCCAACCCCTTAACTTTTCATGTTCAATATTCCGTTCGGGCCTGACAACATTGGGAGAAAGGGTATTGAGAAAATGGGCTTACAGAGTCGGTCTTGACCCATTTAGGGCCTGTTCTTTTATCCGGGTTGAGACCCGGGTCTGGCCTTTTTTTGGGTCTCAACCCAAAAAAAGGCCAGACCCCATGTTCTTTTCCCAATTCTCAAACCCGGGTCACAAACCCAATTCCCACTTCCGCCGCCGCCGCTGACCTCCTCCCGCAACGCCAGTGCCACCCACTTCTTCTTCTTCTTCTCCTTCTCCTTCTTCTTCTTCTTCTTCTTCTTCTTCTCTTCTCTTCTTCTTCTTTCTTCTTCTCTTTCTTCTTCTTCTTCTATCTTTCTTCTTCTTCTTCTTCTTCCGGTACTGTGTTCTTATTCTTCTTTTCGCAATTCTTTTCCCTTCCTCCTCCTCTTCTTCTTCTTCTTCTTCTTCCAATATTTTGGGTTTTGAAGATCGAAGTCGATGAAGAGGAGCTGCTGCAATTTCTTCAATTCTTCGAAGTCAAAGATCGAAGACGGAAGTCGAAGGCCGAAGATCGAAGTCAAAGTCCAGCAATTCATCGTCCAGCAATTCTTCGTCAAAATCTTCTTCCTTTCACTCGCGTCTCTTCCTCCTCCTCCAATTTAATCACAACCCATTTGTGAGAGTCATGTTCAACCAAGGGTTCACAAATCCCAAATTTGGGAGAATTAAAACAAGGGAATCAAATGGGTCTGGCCTAAACAGAAAAAAGAAGAAGAAGAAGAAGAAGTTGATTTTGGGGATTTAGGTTTTTGCCCTCTCAGGCGGCGGCGGCGGCGGCGACGCGGCGGCAGGGCGGACCGGGTGGTGGTGGAATTTGTGTTCTGGACCCGGGTCTGAGAACGACGTCTCTTTGTTTTGGGTCTCAACCCATTCGGTCTCTACCTAAAAACCCAGACCCGGGTCTCAACCCGGTAAAAGAACAGGCCCTTAACCAATCCGTGTGCTTGTTTATTTTGGGCTTCCTCATCTTCTCTATCCTTTTGGGCCTTTATTGCATTTGGGTCCATTAGACAATCAGACATTGGAGTCCCATGACTCCAATGTATGATATAAAAGGAACTTGGGCACCCTCCCCTCTTAAGTTAGCTTTTGAGAGTGAGTTCTACCCAAGTTTCTGACAAATGGTATCAGAGCTGGCCCGAACGACCTATAGCTAGAGTAGGTCGTTCAGAGTGGGCCACCGCAAAGCAGAAGGGGCGACCGAGAGGGAGCGACCTAAGGGCTAGAGTAGGCCGCCGTGGTCGTCGGAACGGAAATTCCTGACAACATCTATTGAATGATGAGAGGCTTGAGATCCATTTTGTGGGTATATTGTCTTGGACATCATTGTCCTTAAAATCTGCAGTCAGAAAATTTTAAAATTTTAAACCATTTCAGAAGCTTTAGGGCCTGTTCTTTAAGAAGTTTTCAAAACAATTTTGAAAAAAAGTATTCAAACATTTTGGTTTTAGACCAATTTGTAAAGAACATGGTTTTCAAAATAAGTTTTAAAATTTGTGTTTTGGCAATTTTTTTAATTTGTTTTTCTGTAACTCCCCCTTTCACCTTTTCACCCCTTCTCTCTCTCCCCCCCACCCCGATTGTGTTTTTCCATCTTCCCCGCACCCCCCCTTCCCCACCCCCTAGCGACGTGGCTAAACGGAAGACCCAGACCTGGTTTGGAGAGGAAGAAGAAGAGAGTGAAGTACAAGTTTGGAGGAAGAAGAAGAAGAAGAAGAAAATAGTGAAATAGAAGTTTGGAGAGGAAGAAGAAGAGTGAAGAAGAAGAAGAAGAAGAAGAAGGAAGGAGAAGAAGAATAAGAAGAAGAAAACAGAATGAGAAGAAGAAGAAGAGAGTGAAGATGAGATGGCGGCGTGGGCGGCGGTGGGCGGAGGCCGGAGTGAAGAAGAAGAAGATGAAGAAGAAGAAGGGGAAGAAGAAGGAAGGAGAAGAAGAATAAGAGAGTGAAGATGAGATGGCGGTGGTGGGCGGCAGTGGGCGGAAGGCGGAGTGAAGAAGAAGAAGAGGAAGAAGAAGAAGAGGAAGAAGAAGAAGAAGAAGGAAGGAGGAGGGAAAAAAAAAAAAAAATTCAAGTCTCAACTTGGTTTTCAAAACTTGGTAAAAGAACAAGCTTTTTAGACATTTTGGGTTTGAAACCCAAAAACTTGCCAAAAACAAGTTTGAAAAGGAGCTGCCGAACAGGCCCTTACACTATAATCATATGTGACTTAACATAAAGTATAAACCTATTATTTAGCTACGGCTCTGCGCTATTACTATTATACCAATTTTCTTATCTTGCATTCCTGACAATAATGTTCGTAAGGCGTGTTGACGTCATGGACGGATACGGGGTGTGGGGTGGTCCCCGGACCCTTCCAACCCCTTCCCCCGTCCCCGAAATTTTTTAATTTAAGCAAAAATTGCATTTTGGTCTCAAGATCATGTTATGCATGTTTTTGTATTTTTATCCATTTATTAGGCATATTTTAATTACTTTCTAATATTTGCAACTCATTATATATAATTTAGTACATCTCTATACGTCATTCTCAACATTTCATTTTTATTATCGGCATTTTTGTTCAAGTACCAACGATTTCATAATAGGTTAATACTTTATACAGTTTTTTTTATACTATTAATTTTTGCTAACGTTCTAATTATTATACAATATAAAAATTAAATGCAAGAAAGTAATTTCACAAGTATACAATATAATTATAATATATTAATTTAGAAAAAATTAGGCCGCAGCTTGTGATTGAAGGTATGATGAGTCATGATATAACTTATATTAGTATCATCTTGACAAATATTAAACTCATATATATACACTGTAATTTTTTTTATCTTAATACAACGGATTAGAAATTTGCAATCCAGCAAGAAGTCTCAAAATAGCATTATAAATCGTAACTTGATAATAAAGATATTACAATCACTACTACAAAAATGACTTTTAATGGCGGTTTTTTAAGGCTTTTAACGGCGGTTTTCGACCTTTTTGAACCGCCATCTATCCGGCAGCCGTAGAAAGTTTACGGACTTTCTACGGCGATTTCCAACCGCCGTAAAAAAGTGCGGACTTTCTACGGCGGTTGGGAAGAACCGCCGTAGAAAGTTCAAGACATTCGCACCCAAATCGCGATAGAAAGTGAGGAATTTCTCTGGTTTAAAGCAAAACCTGCTTCTAAAAGTTTAAAATTAATACAAAATATCACCAAGATAGAAGTTGAAATCGCTATTATATTACAGGGGCATATCCAAAAAAATTTATACAACTATAATATCAACAAGTTTCATTACTATCAAAACAACCATCAAATACGGCTAAAGCTCCACAATATACCTAGCGCATATTTTTCTCATAGCATCTATATCCACAGTGCTTAATAGAGTGCGGTCGATCTTGAAGTACTGCAGCAGAGTATAAATTCAAATGCAATTGAGTAGCAAAATGAAATACAATCAAATAAGTTATGAGAAAGGGTAAAATTGATAAAGCACTTGACATTTCACAACTGCAACTAATGAGAACAATCATTTCACTAAAGGATAAAAACTAAATAGAGTAAGAAAGGTAAAAGTTTTAAGGAGAAGTTCACTCATTTTAAACTCTCCTTCCCTAAAACAAGACAAGCTACACTCAAGAGGTACTTTGTACTTTTGCAATAAAGAAGCTTTAAATTGATGCAAAGATAGCTTTAATTTCAAAAGATAAGTGGCATTAAAGAAATTAAACCAATGGAGCCCCAAAAAAGGAACCTAATAAAGCTTAAATTTCACAACTACAACTCAAGCACTTGACATTTTTCTCATTATCACTAAAGGAGGAACACTAAATCGAGCAAAACCGAAATTAAACACCAAGGTTCTCAAATTAATCAAGCAAAACCGAAATCAAACACCAAGGTTCTCAAATTAATTAAGCAAAACCGAAATCAAACACCAAGGTTCTCAACTTAATCAAGCAAAACCGAATTCAACACCCCTAAAATGAAATCTGAATCAAACACCAAGGTTCTTAACTTAATCAAAACCAAACACAAAATTCAATAACCAAACCAATTAAACCACCAATCGATCAAACCCAAAACAATCTAAGCATTCATCACTATCAACAAACCCGAAAGCAACATTGTAAAAAAAACCCTAGTCCAATCACAAGTAAAAAAAGAAAGGTAAAATTTCAAAAGCTTTAAAATGAAATCCAAGAATTCGGCTAAACCTTATTTAGGATTTCAATCCTACAACCACGGGACCCTATAGCCGAAAATATTGTTGGGGAAAATGGAAGAAATGGGCGCCGGGTTCCGCGACACCTATAGTTTGGACCTTGGTGAGCTAGGTCTGAGCAGCAACGCCGAACAGTCGCAGGGAAGCGAGGGCGACGGTCGGACGTCTACGGGTGGGGCCGGTGACGGCTCCCGGGCGAAGAAAATGAAGCCAACGGGTCGGGAGATGGGAGAGGGAAACAGGGGAATGCAGGGGAAAGATGGGAAAAATTAGAGAATAGAAATGCCTAATTTGAATTTAGACCCGACCCACTTTCTACGGCGGGTAAAAAAAAGCCGCCGTAGAAAATACCATTCTACGGCGGTTTAAATTGAAACCGCCGTAGAATGGTATTTTCTACGGCGGTTTTTTTGAACCACCGTAGAATGGGTTTTTCTATAGCGGTTTTTTTTTTACCAGCCGTAGAAAAGTGGAAAAAGGGAGCCAATTCCCGCGCACGCCTATGTTCTTATTAATTTCTATTTTTTTCCTTTTTTTAAATTAACCCCACAATTTTGTAAATATAATATTAAATATTCAATTTACATTATATTTATTAATTATGTACAAAATCTCGCCTTTTATGAAACATTTAATAATTAAATTTCAAATTTTCCCGTGAACCATTCCACCACAAAATTTTCATGTATTGTTACATAATAATTATAGGAAAACCTCAAAATTAATAAATTTCGCTGAAGTACATGTAAGCTTCGATAAAGTAATAAGCTTCATTATATTTAAAAATTTTCTGCATTTTCAACTTGGGCGAACGAGATAAAGTAATCAAATCGCTAAATGCATTAAGTAGTATAAGAAAAATGAATTATTAAGGGCCCAATAAACAAATAAAGCAATGCTTACTGGATTTCATTTGCTATATATATGTAAGGACGTGAAATCATTTCTCCGCGACAGTAAGTTTCACAAAAATTCCCGCGGGCGCCTCTATTCCTCTTAATTTCAAGGTTTTCTTTTTCGTATATTAACCCCAAAAAAATTTTAAGTTTTAATAGTAAATATGCACTTTAATATTAATCAAATATTTATAGTGAAATACATTAAATTTATTAAGTTGCTCAATATAATGTATTTTAATTACTTGCAACGATTGATCATTATTAAATTGCATATTCAATATTAGAGTTCCAAAAATTTTGGGTTTAATTTACAAAACAGAAAAAATTAGGGATTAATATGACTAGATCGGGGCGCGCACGGGAATTCCATAACCGCCTCATTTTTCTACGGCGGTTTATTTCTACCGCGGTTTAAATTTAAAGCACCGTAGAAAGTGGCTTTCTAAACCGCGCACCATTTTTACAAGCTTTACAAGGACAATGGACGTACTTTGTATTCTTATAAGCCAATTCAATGAAATTCTCAACTTCTTTCGCATACAAATCGGAGGTCCGATCACCATATAATAATATATTTCGATCCATGTGTAACTAACACATTGAAATAATTAAAAAAACCAAATAAATAATTCAACAAACAATGTAGAAAGTATCAAGTTGCATGCTTGTGTTAGCACATGTCATACTAATGTTACTGATATAATCAAAACTAATATAATACCTCAATGAAAAAATAATGCATGACCAACACATGCACAATAGACATAATCAAATAAAGAAGAACCCATAAGTTTTTCATTTATGCATTTTATCAAACACATGCAATGCATAAAAAAATAATCCACACACTAAGTAGTGCTAATTATATGAACATCATCCAATAAAAACCAAACTCTATAAATCATATCACATCACCAACAAACTACATAGTATAACTAAATAGGGTTCCACAATACTAAGGTTCACCATATATATGGATTGTAACTTTAATTTTCAATCTACCATAAATAAAAATAAATTCAATATACACATATCTAATGTACAAGAATAAGCAATTAGTGAGAAATTTTAGAAGTTTCTAACCTTAAAGTGGTAAATTTCAGCTTCAAATGACCATTCTTTACATCAAATGTGTAAAACCGTAATAGAAATTTGGAGAAGAAGACTTTTGGCCACGATATGGAGATACACGTTGTTATTTAGGGTACGTCAATACTACGACGGTTTTCAAATAAACCGCAGTAGAAAGGGACTTCCTACGGCGGGTAATTGAAAACCGCCGTAGAAAGTCCCTTTCTACGACGGTTTATTTAAAAACAGTCGTAGAAAGCCCGCATTTTCTTTTACAACGGCGGTTTTCTTTTTTCCGCTGTTAAACCACAGCCGTTAAAGCTCTATTTTGTAGTAGTGAATTGCACTCTAATATCTTAATGTTAATTTTTTGAAATTTAATTACAAGTTTTTGACGATAAAATTTTGAACTTAATTATTTTTCATTTAACATAAAAGTGAAAACCGGCTATAAAATGTAAAAGGACTAAAACTAGGATTATATCCAAATGTTGGGGGTGAGAACACCAAACTCGAAAGGAAAGATGCAAAAAATTTGTAAGTGAAACATAAAGGACCCCAATGTAATTGTTTTATTTCTTGCCTATAAAGCAATCCTCAGGTTCTCAACGTTCCTCGCTTATCATTTCTAACCTCACAAAAGTGGAGAAGAACCTTCGTCCGATGCCACCGCCACCAAGGCCGGTCCTTACACTTCAATCGCCTTATTTTGTGAACCAAATTCGCTCCACACTTCCACTACCACCACCACTCTCCTCCCTTGAGAGGGATTTAATTCAAGATGATGAGCGCGTAGTTGATGACAATTATGATCTCATGATGATGAAGACCTTAGTCGTTTCAGGAGTCTGCTTCGCAGTTGTTGGTGCCACTCTACAGGCCATCCAGACAACCGAAACGCCTCTCTCTAAAAGAACCTAGATAGTTTTGATGGCTCTCGTGGTATCCATAACCGCTTTCATGGTGTCTCTGTTCATCCCTTCTACTTACAAGAGAGCATCGGGTGTGGCTGTGAATGGTGGAATTTTGTTTTCATCCATTGCGTTGATGGCAGCGATTGCGGGAGCATTCCCAACCGTGTTGATTTTTGTGTGCATTGCTATCAAGACCCGTCCTTACACTTACAAGGCCCAGGGCAAAATAATAAAAATAGGCCCCAAATAAATTTTTACGGTACAAATAATACTGTTCTTAAATCATTATGTGCAAAAATTACTATTCTACAATTGTTATGTGCAAAAATTTATTTTTTAGAATTTTTATGAGTATAAACTATTATTCTAAACTTTACACTAATATATTATAATATATCAATAATTTATACTCAAAAATTTTAGAACAATAATTTTTGCACATAAAATTATTGAACAATAATTTTTGCACATGAAATATTGAACAATAATTTTTGCACATAAAATTATTGAAAATAATTTTTGGACATAAAATTATTGAACAAGCCCACTTATACATTAACACCTTTCATACAAATTTAATTTGGGGTTAAAACTAAAATTACTTAGCATAAAACTTACTTTTTTATCAATTGAAGTTACTTTGGTCTAAAACTAAAAATTTTATAAACTAAACTTACTACTAACAAATAGTATACTCTAATAATTTTGGGCCATTTACCTCAAAAAAATAAAACAAAAAGAATTATTTTTGGATGAGTCTCGTTCAAATAAAAGTATATGTGGATTTTTTTGAGGAAAAAAATACTATTACATAACACTGTATTAATATAAAATTGTCCCCTAAAAATTTTGGGACCCTGGTTTGTCGCCCAGTCTGCACGGGCTTAGGGCCGGCCCTGACTGCCACCAACACCCCTGCGGCCTCAGACACCAACACCTACGCCACCCCTGCCTCCTCCACCTCCACTTCCACATTTTCATTCGGCCTCCACACTTCCACCACCACCTCCACCCTCCTCCCTCGAGAGGGCCTCAATTCAAGGCGATGAGCACGTGATGACAATTACGATCTGATGATGAAGACCTAGTCGTTTCAGGAGACTTCTTCGCCGCCATTGGTGCCACTCTCCAGGCCATCCAGACAACTGAAACGCCTCTCTCTAATAGGACCCAGATAGTTTTGATGGCTCTCGTGGTTTCCATTACCGCTTTCATTGTGTCTCTCTTCATCCCTTCACTTACAAGAGAGCATCGGTTGTGGCTGTGCATGGTGGAATTTTGTTTTCGTCCATTGCGTTGACTGCGGCGATTGCGGGAGCACTCCTGACCGTGTTAATATTTGTGTGCATTGTTGTCAAGGTCGGTCCTTACACTTACAAGGCATAGGGCAAAATAATAAAAAGAGGCCTCCAAATAAATTTTTATGGTGCAAATACTAAGGTTCTTAAATCATTATGTGCAAAATTTATTTTATGTGCAAAAATTACTGTTTTAAAATTGTTATCTACAAAAATTTATTTCTTAGAATTTTTATCATGAGTATAAACTATTATTTGAAACTTTATACTAATATATTATAATATATCAATAATTTATACTCAAAAATTTTAGAACAATAATTTTTGCACATAAAATTATTGAACAAGCACACTTATACATTAACACCTTTCATATAAATTTAATTTAGGGTTAAAACTAAAAGTATTTCGCATAAATCTTACATTATTATCAATTAAAGTTACTTTGGTCGAAAAATAAAAATTTTATAAACTAAACCTACTACTAACAAATAGTATACTATAATAATTTTGGGCCATTTACCTCAAAAAAATAAAATAAAAAAATTATTTTGGATGAGTGTTGTTCAAATAAAAATATATGTGAATCTTAATTTAAATATTTTTGAGAAAAAATACTATTACATAACACTATATTAATATAAAATTAGGCCCTAAAAATTTTGGGGCCCTCGGCGGTCGCTCAGCCTGCACGGGTTTTAGGGGCGGCCCTAATTGCTATGTACTCTTTGGGACTCATAATCATTGCTTTAGCCAACCTTATTGGTTAACTAAACATTTGTGATGACGATCCAGTGGTAATTGCTAGCTCTCTGTGTCTCTGAGTATTTTGTGTTCATGTTGTAGTTGGACTTGTTTATTCTTGTTTGGCTGGAAAAATTGTGGTTGTTGTAGTAAAAATTGGGGTTTAATTGGATCTTTTACACCCAAAAAAAATCCAATTAAACCCAAGTCAAGGTATGTTTATATACAAGGCCGGTCCTTACACTTACAAGGCCCATGGCAAAATAATAAAAAGAGACCCCCAAATAAATTTTTTACAGTATAAATACTACTATTTTTAAATTATTATGTGCAAAAATTACTATTCTACAATTGTTATGTGCAAAATTTTATTTTTTAGAATTTTTATGAGTATAAACTATTATTCTAAACTTTATACTGATATATTATAATATATTAATAATTTATACTCAAAAATTTTAGAGCAATAATTTTTGCACATAAAATTATTGAACAAGCACACTTATTCATTAACACCTTTCAAATAAATTTAATTTTGGGTTAAAACTAAAATTATTTTTCAGAAAACTTACATTATTATCAATTAAAGTTACTTTGGTCTAAAACTAAAAATTTTATAAACTAAACCTACTCCTAACAATTAGTATACTATAATAATTTTTGGCCATTTACCTCAAAAAAAAAAAAAGAATTATTTAATTTTTTTTATCAGTGATATTTATTGACATTTTACCTAATTTTAATATAAATTATTTTATTTTTTACATTAATCTTGTATTTTAATATAATTTTATGGTATTTGTTTTTAATCTCAATAAATTAAAATAAATATAGCATATAGCGAAATGGGTGAACCTGTATTCAAAAAATTTATTATAATGCCAATAAATATCATTGGTGAAAAAATTAAAATAAAAAAATAATACTTATAATGAGTTATTAAGATGTATAACATGAAATATAACAGGAAAGTGTAACAGATGAACCTGGACCTATTTGAAGCATATGTTTCATTAGAAGAGTCCATTTTGAAAAATAATTTTTGTTTCAATAGAAGAGTTTACTTTTAATTTTTTTATTCATCTTATCCTTATTAATATAATTATGTATGGTTTACAATTAGCCTATAATTAATAAGTAAGTAAAGACATAAATGAAATAAAAGATGTAAAATTAGCTATTTTACCTTTACATTTATAATATACATTGAACTTTCTAATGGAACTGGAGATGATGAAGCGACAATTATTATTATTTGAACTTTTACATCCAAAATGGACCCATTGTACGTACACTTTGTGTTCTTGACTTTATTACTAATTAATAAAATAATAATCATTAAAACAAAAGATCAAGAACACAAAGTGTACGAGCGCTGGTCCATTTTGGATCTTCATTCTTCCTTTCCCTTTTCTCTAAAGTTTGTTTCCATTAACATCTCTTTACTTTTTTGTAGAATTTCTATTGAAGGATACTGCAAAGAAAAAGACAAATAGTGAAAAGAGTTAATTGCAAAAATCCCCCAAACTTTACACCGATCGCAACTTACCCCCTGAAGTTCTACTTTTTCAGTTAACCCCTGAAGTTTAAAACTTTTGTAATCAACCCCCTAAAGTTTTAGCTTTTGTAATTTGCCCCCTAAAGTTTAAAAATTTTGCAATAAATCCCCTAAAGTTTTAATTTTTATAATTAACTCCCTAAAGTTTTAGTTTTTGCAACCAACCCCCTTGAAGTTTTAAGTTTTGCAATTAACCCCCTAAAGTTTAAAACTTTAGCAATTAGCCCCCCAAACTTTTACTTTTTGCAATTAACTCCCTAAAGTTTAAAATATTTGCAATTAACTCCCTAAAGTTTAAAATATTTGCAATTAACTCCCTAAAGTTTAAATTTTTGCAATTAACACCCTAAATTTTAATTTTGCAAGTAACCCCCTGAAGTTTAAATATAGCTATAGTAAAACGTAAATACGGATCCATAAAGAAATAGCAATGTCGTAATGACAGGTCTTACATACCAATAATTAGTGACATTTGATGGCAAGGTAATCGAAACAACAGTCACAAATTAAACTATTAGTTGGGCTTCGTCTGTGACTATTGTTTCGATTATCTTGCGGTGTGTATGGCGTGTCATTACGGCGTTGCTATTTCCTTGTAGATCAATCTTTACATTTTACTGGAGCTATATTAAAACTTTAGGGGTTAATTGCAAAAGTTTTAAACTTTAGGGGGTTAATTACAAAAAATTTAAATTTTAGGGGGTTAATTGCAAAAAAACTTTAGGGAGTTAATTGCGAAAAGTAAAAGTTTAGGGGGCTAATTGCTAAAGTTTTAAACTTTAGAAGGTTAATTGCAAAAGTTAAAACTTCAGGGGGTAGTTGCAAAAACTAAAACTTCAGAGGGTTAATTACAAAAATTAAAACTTTAGGGGGTTAATTGCGAAAGTTTTAAACTTCAAGGGGCTAATTACAAAAACTAAAACTTCAGGGGGTTGATTACAAAAGTTTTAAACTTCGGAGGGTTAATTGCAAAAATTAAAACTTCGGGGGTAAGTTGCGATCGGTGTAAAGTTTAGGGGGTTTTTTGTAGTCAACTCTAATGAAAATGAGTTTTCTCATTATTACTAGATAAATGTATAGTCATATTTTGTATGTGTAATATTATTTAACTACTATTAGGGAGGATATTATCTTATGTTTTCGCTTATAATTAAGTATGATTTAATTACAACTAGGAAGATTTATTTTCTATTGTAACGAATTAGTCTTGCATAAATGGCGTATCTATAGATATTAGAGGTTAATTTTAAAATCTCAGAAAAAAGTGGTGATTTTATTTGAAAGAAATGAAAGACAACATAGCCTAAATGAGGAAAGAATAATTCTTTAGGGTAGAAAATTTTCAAAAGAGGGAAGAAGAAGAACGGAAAAAGCATTTTCCCCATTAATGATGAAATTCTATTTACCCTGAATTTGCAGGATAAACTATCTTCACATTCAGTTTCTAGTCCTTTTCATGATAGTTGTTTCTTTGTTTCAGGACCTCCGAAGAAAGCTTCCAATCGCGCATTGTTCCCGTGGCATAACAATGACTAACAACAAGAAACTAAAAGTTTATTCTGTAGTAAATATTAATCTATTACAAATGGCAACAAAAGGAAATTGCTTCTTCAAATCGTGCTAAGCACTTTTCTTTAGACTTTATTAGTTCCCTTTAGTGTGCAAAGAATTTCGGAACTAATATTCTTGTGGGATAAGATGAAGATATATGTTACAGTACTCGTCTTACTCGGACGAGTGCTCTTACATGTCACTGGAGCATGTTAGAGTACTCCTCCTACTCGGACGAGTGCTCTTACACTTCACTGGAGCATGTCAGAGTACTCATCCTATTCGGACAAGTGCTCTTACAAGTTACTGAAATACTCCTGAAGCTCTCTGGACACCATCCGATGTCCCGTGCGACTCACACGGGACATTTTATGCTGACTCCTCTTTGATTTTGCTTCTTCCTTTAGCTAATTATTGGAAAATTTCCAACAATCCCTCGCCATTTGGAAAATTGCCTTCCTTTCAAAGTCAATAACTTTTCTTGATAACTCATACATCAGCCCTGATGTCTTTCGATTGAACCAACGCCTTAGTGAAAACACCTTGCAAACTTGTCGAACTAATTTGGTAGATAAGCTTTGAACCAACAGTCCATTGACAAGCCTTAATGTAATCACACACAAGTTCGCTTCTCAACTACATGCTGTAAACAACACATAATCTCTATGTGTTTCAATCCCATTCATGAATGCGTCCAAGGTTTCATCCAAGAACCTTTATGAATTTTCACAAAGCATCTATTAGGTAAGTTTCAAAATACCCCCTTATATGAGAATTTCTAGCATTATTGCATTTCTCATATTTGGTATTAACTTGAACTTGTTAAGAATTCAATTGTTCAACCTTAACTTTCTAGCGAGTAAATAACACTATTAGTGTTCCAACCATTTAAACAATGTACTTTTCGCTACATTGAATTCAGAACTAGTGGTTAACTAGCAATGAATTGAGGGTATCATTGTAAATGGTCAAGGACATGTTTCTTGATAGAAGATAATCGTTCCTATCAGTCCTTAATCTATTATTTGGTTTTCCTAATTGGCTTAACCAAATTTCTTTTATTGATTCTTCAAATCACCATTCCAAAGGTTACTTAATCTCATAGATTAATATCCCACCATTTAGTGACTTAAGATGGACCTTTAATACATTTCCATTGATGTTTTGTACATCAATCAATAGACAGTTCCTTGCCAAAGGACCATCTACCTTTATGTGATCACACAAGCAATCAAATTTGCATTTCATCAAAACATGAATTTAATGAACATGTCATAACATTTTTCCATTAGTAAAGTTCTACGAATTTGTACCTAAAACTTACAAATTAATATGAAACTTTAAGGATTTAATTTATGCATTATGAATTTAATTGCAATTAAAAAATCATCCATTCATCACAGCATACAAGGTAAATTATGATTATGTTATTTATGTCCTCTAACACACATGCTCACAAAATTTCATAAACTCATAGCTAAGTAAAGTTCAACACCATGTATTATACAAATTCACATAAAACTTTATAACTTACATTTATACATTATGAACTTAATTATCAAAATAATCAATCATTCATTTGCAGTATATAAAGCATATGTTTCACATATTCTATACAATCATATTTTATTATATATGAAACATCACATGAACTAAGAATAATGCAAAATAATGTAATTAACAATTCTAGTTCATCAAAGCAAGTAATCATGTTAGATAGTTTTTCATACATTTTCTATGTATCAAATTACCTAAACTTGTTACCTATTCATACAAAACATAATATACTCCTTAATTTAATTCTGATTTCAAATAGGCACAATGAAAGTTTAAGAATTAATCATAAGAACACTCATTATATTTTGAAGTATTAACCATGCATGAATCAACCTAATTTTCAAAGGAAATCATACACTAAACAACATGTGATTCCAAACATACATTGACATGAAAATTACTTACGTAGTTTTACAAATAATGTAAGCATAATAACATGCATGCACAATACTTCACAATCAAGTTTTCTCATCTTAATGATTTCAAGTAAGTTTTGAAATACCACATGTATACTATACCATGTAACTTAATTATAACTTCAGCAAATTATAACTCTATCCCAAATAATATTAATAAAACCTTCAAGTCATTATATACGTAGTTTTCCTACATACAACCCTCCTTTAGGACATAACAAATATGATTACATCATGGTCACAAGTGCTTCTGCATCTTCATTGCTTGAAGAACTTTTCTCTTTCTTTTGTTTCTTCAGCAATCGACATCATTTTTGTAGTGTCCCTTTTAGTTGCAATGAAAACACTTGCCCTTTTTCTTTTTGCTTTTGCCATGATCATCATCATCTTTGATCCTCTTCTTGGACTTACTGCTTTGTCCTTGTTCAACAATATGCAGCTTTGTGATAGATTCTTTGACCTCGTCATTAGCCTTGTCCTTTTTATTGTTCTGAGAATCCTACGCGAAGAGAGTGAGCAAGTCTCTCAAGTGTGATCTCTTCAGTTTTATGCTTGAGATATTTCTTGAAATCCTTCCAGGATGGGGGAAGTTTGTCAATTATTGCCGAAACAATAATTACCTCATCCATGACCAAGTTATGTTGATTAAAATGATTAACATTTTTTCCAATTTAGTGAATTGTTCCATAACTGGTCTATTATCAAGCATTTTAAAGTTAAAGAAAGTTGAGACAAGAAACTTCTTATTTGTAGCATCTTCTCTCATGTACCTTGCCTCTTACTTGTCCATCAATTCTCTTGCTATGGGAATTGTATGGTAGACATCAAACAGATTGTCATGCATTGCATTAAGAATATGTCCTTTGCAAACCTCGTCATCTGTCTCCCATTTGTGGTGCTTTCCCATCTACACCAAAGTCTCTTCTTCCTCAACCGGTGGCTTTGGGGTATTCAAAACATACATCACCCTCAAAGAAACAAGAAGGAAGTGTATCATCTTCTTCCATCTTGTGAAGTTTCCTCCATCGAACCGATCCAACTTGACAATGGATGAAGTAAAGTCCTTCACGTTGGTAGCCATTTGTGTGTAATAAAGCCTAAAAATTATTGGATATATCTTCCGAAAACAACAACAATGACAAACAATAAGAAACTAAAAGTTTATTCTGTAGTAAACACTAATCTATTACAAATGGTAACAAAAGAAAATTGCTTCTTCAAATCGTGCTAAGCATTTTTCTTTACGCTTTATTAGTTCCTTTTAGTGTGCAAAGAGTTCTGGAACTAATATCCTTGTGGGATAAGATGAAAATATATGTTGTAAGCTTGCACTGACTTAAACAGAACAGAAACAAGAGTGAAAATTGCAAGAATTTCTTGTACAATTGAGAATGATTTTGTGTCCTCTGAAATATGTCTTAAGGAGTCTATTTATAGACCTTCAAAGAGTTCCATTTAATAGCCACAACTCTTACAAAAAGGTAGGAAGAAACGGAAATGAATTCGGATAAGAATTGAGTTCGGAATCACCATTTTAGTAAAGAGATGCAACTTTTCAGAAAAAAAAAAAAAAAAAAAGAAACTTATTGGAGCCTGTCAGAGTACCCGACCTACTCGGACGAGTGCTCTTACACATCACTGGAGCATTTCAGAGTACTCGTCCTACTCGAACAAGTGCTCTTACACTTCACTGGAACATGCTAGAGTACTCGTCCTTCTCGGACGAGTGCTTTTACACTTTACTGCAGCATGTCAGAGTACTCGTCCTTACAAGTTACTGAAATACTCCTGAAGCTCTCTGGACACCATCCGATGTCCCGTGCAACTCGTACGGGACATTTTATGCTAGCTTCTCTTTGTTTTTGCTTCTTCCTTTAGCTAATTATTGGAAAATCTCAAACACGTCGCAGTTCAACTTGACGAAAGATATATCTAAGGAACTTGGTATTGGGAATTAGAACATGTTGTTCTAAGCATTGCAATTTTGCATTGTATTCCGCAAAAGATTTGTTTGGCATATGTAAATCCAAAAGAAAAACACACACACACACAGAGTTCTTTAATCCATTTTTAGACCCTTTTTAAGGTTTAAGGAAAAAAAGGAGATGGAATAGGGGGTTTTGAGTATATGCTTCTTGTAGTTTCACAAATTATGCTAGGCTTTGTTCTCTTTGTGTTTTAATTTCGAAATTTTTTGTTTTTTAAGAGAAACTTTTTGGAGGAAATTTTCTTTTTGAAAAATTGTGTAGGAGAGAGATAAAAAAAGTGTAATAATTGTGTTATTTTTTGAATTTATGTGAATGAAGTTTTTGAGGAAATTTTAAATTGAGTAAAAATTGAGATTGTTTCTTTGTATAAGATTTTAGAAGAAAAAGTGATGATTTTCTTAAAATAAGAATGGAAAAGAACAAGTCAACCTTTCTATTCATGTTTGGATGAAGAGCTCCAAGTTGTCTTTAGGGCCCTGTTTGGTGAAGAGACTAGAACCATGGTTTGAGTCTCATTTTGTTTTTATAATAGTTTTTCGTCATTTTCAATAAGCCTTTTTATATTTTTAATAAACTTTTTTATATTTCCAACGCACCTTTTTACATTCCCAATGTAATTTTAATATTATAAAATTAAAATAAAACTCAAATCATGGTTTGAATCTATTTACCAAACAGGGCTATTGTTTCATTTCATACATTTTGAAATGAACTAGCAACATAACTTATCCTAGCTTTCTAAAAGATTTTTTATTATTTTTTTGAAATCTCAATATTTCATTACAATTTTCACTTAGGGTGTAGGTAAAGATTGATCTCGACATAATTGAATATAATGTATATAGAGGTAGAAATAGAAGGGGGCGAGGGTTGGGGTGGTAGTAAAAGGGAAAGAATTTTATAATTCAAGATCATCAGTTCGAAATTCAAATATTGTATGTTGCAAGAGTTAAAAAGAAAAAAGAATGAGAGTGGAGATTATTTTGCTGGAGGGATGAGGTTGAAATTTCAAACCCCCTATCTTCACTGTATCAATACATCATAAGTTAAATTAATAAGCTAGCATTTCTATAACATACAAACGATACATTATAGTATGCATTCATTTCGACAGTCCAACCCGTGTCATATACAAAATTTTGTCATTAAATTCCTTGAAAATATATATCAAACGGCTACTAATTTATCATATTACGAAATTCTTTTAATTTTAAATAATTGTTCATCCCCTAATTTTATATTGTATTTAGAAATAACTTTGGGCTAATTACATTTTTACCTTCTTGAACTTTAAGTATTATTACGAATCCATTCATGCTTTTTTTTTTTAAATATAAATAATTTTCTGAATTCACTGAACATTAAAAACTTTAAAAGTTGTAAAAGATAAAGCTGAAAAGTTCCTAGAAGATATTTAACAAAAGGAATCTAAAATGTTGAGAGTCATTTGTAATTTTCAAACACATGAATTGAGTCATAGTTATAACCAAAGTTAATAATTTATAAAAAACTACTACCCAATAAATTCATTCCCATTGAAAACAAACCATATCTATGGGCCATGGGGTGTTCGTTTGGGAGTTTAAAACTTGGTTTTATTTTGGGTTGGTTTTGAAACCCAAAAAAATCACTTCAGCTGCCCTTCTTCACTCGATTTTTCTCACGCCATTCTTCCATCGCGAATACAGTATCGGTATTCTTCCTCCCTTCTCCCCCAACGGCCGGCGACAGCTCCCAGGACAACCGTCGCGATTCCTATCTATCAGACGACGAGAGAAACCAGCACAACCGTCGCCATTCCTCAAGCTCGCGTTCTTTCCAGTTAAACTCACGAGAGAGTAGTCCATCTGACTCCGGTTGAAGTTGTATAAATCAGTAATAAACCACTGTGAAACCCTTGTGTTCGAACCTCTTTTCATTGATTCGGGGACCGAAAATACTATCTGTGTTCGGTCGAATTCCTCCTCTTCTCCCAAGCACAACCATCGTAAGTACCAATTTCTTCAACCCTTTTAATCCGTTCATATTGGTTTATTTGTTTATTTATTTATTCATTTATTTTATTTTATTTAAGATCTTGAAATTATTTGTTCACAATGTTGTTACTCTTATACTCTTAAAAATTGGAACTTCTAAATGTTTATGCGTGTAGTAGTTGTTTAGTTTGAAGTTAATCATTGGATTGTATGTAACCCGGTAAGCATTTTGTTTTATTAAAGTTGACTTTTGGGTTTTCTCTTTTGCAGGTGTTAGTTGTGGATTTTTCGCATCGAAAAAAATGGTATGTCTGTGTGATATTTAGAGGATTAGGATGGTAAAAACTAAAATCCCTCCCGTGTCCTTATTTTTTTGATTATTAGTACTTGATGTGCGTAAATGTGGAGGAATTGAGGGGAAAGGAGAAAATTTTATGCTTTAACATAGTGGTGTAAATTTTATACATTGACGACTAGTTGTGGGGGATTATGATTGGTGATATTTAGCATATAATACAATAATTTTTAGTTTGATCTGTCGGAGATAAACTTGAAAATCCATTATCATAAGTTGATGCTTTGGCCTATCAAATGGTAACAGCTTGAGGGTTCTGTATTGGCTTTTGAATGAGGTTATCTAGATATCCAGTTGACACATATCTTGTTGTTTGTAATATGAGTTTGGATTGCAATAATCCTTCAAGTGCTTAATGTCCTATTTGGCTGAGTTTGTCTACTGCTCTCAGACCATGGCAAAGCTATAAACCTTTTCTTATTACATCCGAACTATATGGTGTTAGAATGTTACCCGTTACTACCTTGGTCTAGTGGAATGCACTCTCTGCATTGATAGGTTTGCTAACCCATTTAGAAAGATTAGACGTCATATATCTGAAATCTGTTTTCTCTTTATCGTTGTACCTGTGCTTTCACTTGTTCGTTCTCTGGAATGATGATCCTTAGCCAAATCATACATTGATGTGCTCCTTAAGCTGCTGTCTCTTAAAGTTTTTTCAACTGTCATTTTAGATGTAATTCATTCATTCCTACCTCCATGTGGTTGATTTATCTTTAAGACAGTCACCTTTTGTGGAAGTGCATCTATCTGATGAAAAAACTTTAGAGTTGGGTTGCTTGCTGACCAGAGATTGTTCCTTATGATATCTTTTAGTCTTCTTCTGACCAACTAGCTGTGGCCCCTACCCTCACTGTTCAAGTAGAATGTATGACTAACTTAGGTATACACTCTGACTTGTAAATGAGGTAACTTATTTTCTAATCTAGTTAATATTCTAGCAAGTGGTGATCAATTATCAGTAAATGTTTAGAAATAACTCTCATCCTGTTGAATCAATTATTCTACTTTGTCTTGGTACATTACTTAATAAAGGCTGACGTGACTGGTGTCTTTGATGATTAGTGTGTACTATGTGTTCTCTGTGTTTAAAGAGTATGTCTTTGATGCAAATAAGGACATGGGAATAAGTGCTAAATGTAACTAGACTTTCATGGTTGACGGATTCGAGAAAGTTTCTAACTTGGAGCTTGAGTTGATCTACACAATCATATTTCAGTGTATGTTTCTGCTACAATTAATTGTATTGGCTAAGGGTAGTTTTGGAGTAGTGCATTAAAGCTTTACAGTCGGGTTTCTCTTGAGTGCTAATGCAATGGTGCACCCTGTGGCTGTACTGTAGAATACACCAGCTGTATCAATATTTTAGAATTGAACATGTACTGTGAGTTCTTGCCTCAAAATTTCCTTTGGCACATACTTTGAACTCCTATTATTTTATACCATGAGAATTCCATGTATTGTAGGACGACAAAAGATGCACACAAGTTTTTTCCTTTACATGGCAAAATGATTTTTTTTCTTGAGTATTATTGGGTGAACAGTAAATATGACTAATGATAATAAGACTGCTCCTAACTAAAGAGTCATACCTACCAAGGGCAAACTTGAATAGTTTAAGGGTGAGCTCATGAAGTAAAGGCTAAATAGGTTACCAGTTTAGATATCAGAAGTATGTTGTCGCTAACATTGTAGACCACAATTTCTCTTTTGCCAGCAAGTTTTAGGCTTCCATGTAGCTTAAGCATTTTGAATTCCTTTGCATTTTTTAATTTGCCTTCAGTAATTCTATCCTTGATTCTTTGAATGGCTATCACGGGATATTGTTCAAATACACAATTTTCAAATTTTTTTTATTTTTATTTTTTTTTGTTCCTTCAAAACCCTGTGTGTCTTTTCATTGTTTGTGTGCTGATGGTAAATTTATCTTTTGTAAATTTTGTTGCTTCATGTCTATTTGCTTAGTTTCTTGAGTGTTGATGGTACCCTTTCAAATTTTCTTTTCGCAGGTGATTGATAAAGTTCAGGAAGATACAAAGAGCCGCTCAGGTATGGGTTTGCTAGATTATGAATCCAGCTATCTGCATCAACATTTATTACAGAGTATCTGTTTATCTGATACAGATATGATGCTTAGTCATCTATTCATTTCAATTTTTAAATGGTTGATTTGTTAGGTTTCTGTCTTGTTTAGATGCCATCTCGGAGTGATTTGAAAATTGAAGTTGGTTTTCGCTTCAACTTCCAGTCATTTGGGAGTCCATTTATATGTGGTATATGTCCAAGTATCGAACTTGTTAAATTGATATCGGCTCCTGTATTTGATGATTGAATGGGTAGTACGTTCTTGTGTGACACTATTTATGTAGTGGTGTATTACATTAGATGTGTGTTGGTATACACTTTCATCCATTTTTATGGACTGATATTGGTTCTATCATGTCATATTTGCTTTGTGATTGAGAATGTAGGACCTTTTATTCATGTTAAATTGTTTTCATCCTGTGCTTGAGAATGTAGGAAGG
The DNA here is from genome assembly GCA_016801395.1 of Leptodermis oblonga. Classification (NCBI taxonomy): domain Eukaryota; kingdom Viridiplantae; phylum Streptophyta; class Magnoliopsida; order Gentianales; family Rubiaceae; genus Leptodermis; species Leptodermis oblonga. The sequence continues at coordinate 37,623,377 of CM028755.1, forward strand.
CCACAATATAGTGTGAATGACAAAAATGTCATTAAAACTTTTAACCCATTTGAGCAGTGGTCATAGGGGAAACAAATATATTTTGTAAATTCAAGAGGCAAAAATCAAAATTCCTTCAAAATACATGGGGCAAGGGCAAAACTTAATTAAAGATAATTAAGCCGAAAGAAAATAAATAAATAAATAAAAATCAACATATATTCCCACGGGCTTCTTCGGTTCTTCCAGCCCACCCAGGTCCCCATTCCATACACATCCTTTTTCTTTTTCTTTTTGTTATATACACATCCTCAATTGCTACCATATTTCTTCTCCTTCACTTTGCGTTTCACCTCAATCAAAAGAAAGAAAACCCCTTGAAAAACCTAGCATCCCTTGATACTTGATACCCTAAGTGACACTTTTAAGGTAGAGAAAGAGTAGCTTTATCATGCCTAAGATGAGTAAATCAGTCCATACTAATCAACTGTGCCAAAGTCCCTGAAGCCCAAAAAGGTACAATCTTTGTTCTTCTCGTGTTTGCACTTGCAGTGTGTGTTTGTGTGTATATGTTTAAGCATATGAAATTGAGTTTTTTTTTTTATTAAGATATGTTGGCTGAAAAGTGTTAAAAATTTATTTTTAATTTTAAGGGAAGAGCACTGTTCTGTTGGAATTGGAGACTGACCAAGGCGACCATTCTGCGTCTTCTTTAGAATCTATGCTTCTATTTTGCACAAGAGATGATGTTAAGAGACCCCGTGTAGCGAAATCTGAAAAAAGCAGCATTCTTGATAAGAAACCCCATATAGGGGCAGTTCCTGAAAGTGATGTTTTGGGGAAAGTGAAGAATTTTCTGGGGGTTATAGCAGAAGCTAATACAAGCCTGCAAGCTGATGCAGAGGGAGGGGGGAAATATGATATGGAGATGCTTAATGGGAATGAAACCGAATTAATTGAGATGGATTTGATGTTGGGTGTTGCTGATCTTCATACTCCTGAGGCAGTTGCTGCTGCGGAATCAGCTATGACTGGCTATCAACCAACTATTTCTTTGGCTGCCAGTGATAGTAGTGATGATGATGATGACGACGATGACAGCAGTGACAGTGATGAGGTTGATGACGAGGATGACAATAGCAATTATGAGGATGTTGGTGGTAGTGACAATGGCGAAAAGATGCCGAAGGCTGCTGCTGAAAGTTCTAGTAAAATAGCGAGGAAACAGCCATTGAAAAAGAGACCAAAGATTGTTGAGCTCTCATAAGTATTTATGAAATGTATATTATTCTTTCCAAAGGGATTCTGAAGTTGAATGCCAAAAGTGCTTTTCTGGAACTGGACTTAGAGCAGGACTAATCTCTTCGATCTCAGAGTAGGAGATCAATTCACAGTCTTGTAAAAATTTTGACAAATGATTATCTACTTAAGATGATGTTGTGATAGATGCTTGTTCTTTTGGTTTTGGTTTTGAAAACGGTTTTTGTTTCAACAGTAAATTTAATATATTTTAATCATTTTTCATCATTTCCAATATAATTTTTTACTATTCAGTATTTACTTTTTACATTTTTAATATACTTTTTACATTATAAAATTAATTTCCAAAACATGTTTTCAAACTTGGTTTCAAACATAAGATAAAGAACAAGTTTGTAGTTTTATAAATTTTGGTTTCCATATCTATAAATTGTTTTTGTTCTAGCTATTGTTGCTTTCAAATGTTTCATGGCAATGCAAATATGAATATTTTTTTCTTCTTATCCAATTTTGGTCATCTAGGTTATGATTGAAGATCATGATTAAATGTAACGCTCCAACTCGACCCCTATCCCTATCCAATACGGAGATCCGGCCGGCTGCTATCAGTAGCCTAGTTAGTAGTTGTCGATTTGTTCATGGGGATGACCAAATTGTAATTAGTACTAAAATACTAAAATATTTACGTTACTTTCAACTGATTTTTTGAATTCATTAGGGATGATATTCCGTGGAATATATTGTTCTTATATGGTCCTACTTTCTGTGGGGCAAACTCTGTCCACCGTAAGAGTACATTGTCCTCACTCTTCAACTATGATAACATGAATATCCTTCCTACCTTAGCTCTGATGATTATAGCTAAAGACTATTGGCATTATTTGTACTGAATTGTTAAACGCAGTAACGGTTTTACTAAACGCAGTAACATTCCCCTGTAAAAAGACTAAAATGCCCCTGGAGCAAAAACATTTTAAAAAAAAACAAAAGGTACTGTTCACCTATAAGTAAGGGGTGAAGGTCAGAAGTTTTCTAAAAATTCCGAATTACCCGACTACGATCCATATTACACTATAAGTAAACACTATATTTATTTTTTTACTTTAAATATGGATCCATAAATTCTCTATATACCCCTTCATTATAATTTTCGAGAAAAAAAACCCATTCGGGGGGGATTTTTTTCCCGGATCGGCGATTATCCGGACGTTTTTTTCTGTTTCTGCAACATTTCGGCTCGGGAGACTGTCTCCCCGGTTAAAAAAATTTCGGAAAATACCGCCGATCGCCGGCGATATTTTCCGGCCAAAATATCGCCAGAAAACGGCGGTATTTCGGCGTCGGTATTTTCCCCCAAAATACCGCCGTTTCCGGCCAAAATATCGCCGGAAAACGGCGGTATTTTGGCTGGAAAATATCGCCGGCGATCGGCGGTATTTCCGGCCGGTTACTGCGTTTAGTATTTTCCAATTTTCTTATTTTTGACCAGGAGCATTTTTGTCTTTTCACAGGGGAATGTTACTGCGAATAGTAAAATGGTTACTGCATATAACATGCCTCTATTTGTATTGTGGACAGGATTTTCTAACATATGAGACATTTGACAACTTCTTGTCAATTGGAAATTCGTGTCATGTCCGGTTTAGCATATTCAGGTTTGATACTTCTTATTTTGAACGTTACTTGTTTAATTATTCTTGTTGATCGTGTCAACATATTTAACTCGTGAACCCACCAAAGTTCAAATCAATTATGTTCATACTGTATCGGGTTCGTGTCATATTTTGTTGTAGTGATTTGGTCAGTGGTCATTATAACAAGAACAGTGACAGAGAATGCGACAAATCTTTAAAAAATGCTACCTTTATTACAGCAGAATATGTAACTAGGGAATCTCCATGAATACTAACAAATCATTTAACGGGAAATACCTTTTGGACCAATTCTGTCCAGACCGAAGCGCCCTCAATAAATATCTCCTACGTATCTCTCCTAGGATGTTTCCATAAAAAAATGTATTTTTATTTCGAAATTCCAAAAATATGGACAATTTTCGGAGAATTTCCGATTTAGTGAAAGCGAAGTTCCTTTGAAAATAGGTTCGGATTCAAATTTGTGAAGATTTGTACTGAAATTAAAGTTACTAACTTCGCTTTCTTTGAAAATTTTGTGAAGTGACAAATTTTCAAAAAAAGCGAAGTATATAACTTCGTTTTTTTTAACTTCGCTTTTAATACAAATTTTCGCTTTAAGTTTTTTCAAAGAAAGCGAATTTACAGACTTCGCTTTCTTTGAAAATTTGTCACTTCACAAAATTTTCAAACTTCGCTTTAGTACAAATTTTCACAAATTTGAACCCGAACCTATTTTCAAAGAAAGTGAAGTTCCCAATTTCGCTTTCACTAAATCGAGAATTTCCCGAAAATTGTTTCTAGTTTTGGAATTTCGAAATAAAAATACATTTTTTATGGGAAAAAAAAATCATCTCTCCTACGTGAGTAAACATTTAAGACCCTGTATGACAACTTTTTTTTCCATCTCATTTCACTCTCATTTTCATTTTATAATAATTTTTCATTAATTCTAATACATTTTTTTACATTTCCCAAATACCTTTTTACATTCCCCAAACACCTTTTTATATTTTCAATATATTTTTAATAATTTTAAAATCCAAAACACCTTTCAAAAGGCATATCATACTAGGCAACCCTTCCTTTCGTCGTCTTTTTCCTCGGTTTCCTGACTTTCCACTCTCCTCTCTCCATTATGATTGATGATGCGTATGAGGATGAAGATGGGGGAGATGATGAAAATCTACTCCCTCCTGGGATAAAAATCAGGGAGATGATGCAGATCAGAAACCCACTCAAATCACCTCACCCCCTTCTTCTTCTTCTTCTTCTTCTTCTTCTTCTTCTTCTTTCTTCTCTATTTTCTAACTCACTCTCTTCCTCTGCAATTTCTTCTGTTTTCTCCTCCTTAACCTATCTGATGTTCTCAAAACCCGAATAACAGAAGAAAAAAAAAAATAGAAACCGAACTCTATTTGTTGGGTTTCTGTCCACCCATGTTTATTTAGTAAGTTTCAACTTGGATGTATTCATGGTTGATGATGTGAGGTTTGTGATGAATAAGTTTATTTAGTAAGTTTCAACTTGGATGTATTCATGGTTGATGATGTGATGTTTATTTAGTAAGTTTCAACTTGGATGTATTCATGGTTGATGATGTGAGGTTTGTGATGAATAAAGGGAAGGCAGCCATTGGAGTCAAAAGATGGAGATGAGGGTTGAAGACGATGGGTTTGGTTTCTGTGTACTGTGCAGAAAAATAAAAGAAAAAGAAAAAAAACAATTTCTCCCTAGGTTGAAAACAGATACCATGGAAATAATGAAAGCTGCTGCAGACATTTCCATGTGGTTATTACAAATTGGGGTTTGGGAATGGTGGGTAAAAATAGTACATTGACTATATGGTTTATCTTACATAGTCTTTTATTGTGATTTTTTTAGTGGAGATTGTACTGTTTTTTAGCTAAGATTGTGTGATTCTTTTAGGCATGTTGTATTGTTTATATGGTTTATCTACATCTTTTTTTAGTGGAGATTGTATTGTTTCTTGGCTAAGATTGTGTGATTCTTTTAAGCATGTTGTATTTTTTTTTTGAGGAAAGGTAAATGATTTTATTCCTCGAAAATAACGAGTCAGACCCGCGAGATCAACAATACATCAGTTGTGTAATACATCAAAATAGGGGCATACCCCTAATGAAACATATACAGCCATATCATAATGTATTCTAACCTGCCACTAGTAGAATACAAAGGAAAGCAGAGTTACAAACTAATAATAATCCCTAGCAATTTACACTAATTGTACTCTAATTGTCACACTTTAGAACACATTTAGTACAAATTGCCAATCTTCAATCCTGTTGCACAAAGAAGAAATGCAACGTATGCAGAATCCACTCATACTATGGAGAGACCATGTTCCAAGCACAATGTACAATAGCCCAGAAAGCATACAATACACCCCAAGTATTTAGCAATAAATACCAAGGACATCACACCCCACCAATGCAGTCCAACAAGCCCCTCATTCAGCAAGTAATCAATAGTATCAATCCAAGATGACTCCATAGCAACAATGATCTCCAAATATTTACATCCAACCGCCAACTTTCACGGCCAGACATAAATATCCAGAAGTGGTCTGAACCACCTTCCCCTTTATAAGCCAAAGGGCAGCTCTCCAGACACGGCCTAAGCCAACCTCTGAAATGGTATTGGGGCATTTACCGTATACCCCGACGTGATGGTATGTACCACCTTCCCCTTTATAAGCCAAAGGGCAGCTCTCCAGACACGGCCTAGGCCAACCTCTGAAATGGTATTGGGGCATTTACCGTATACACCGACGTGATGGTCTGTACCACCTTCCTCTTTATAAGCCAAAGGGCAGCTCTCCAGACACGGCCTAAGCCAACCTCTGAAGTGGTGTAGAGCATTTACCGTATGCCCCAACGTAGTGGTCTGTACCACTTTCCCCGTTATTAGCTACCGGGCAGCTTTCAACGGAATTGATGAGCCTTTACCAACCACCGGTATAGTCGGGCTAGGTAGTTGCTTAACCGCTTACCACTGCGTTGACTAACCACCCTCCACGAGAGGGTATAAGTCATTCATGATCCTCCAAGTATTGGTCTTGACAATAGCAACCACAGAACCAGAAGTCGTGGTAATAGAGTCAAAGATCAAACTGTTCCTGCATATCCAAACATGGTAAACAGTAAGAGCAAAAGCAGTCATAGATGCTATATACCGCTTCCTATCCCTCTTTACCTCCCTACTAATCCACTTGATGGTGTTGTGGATCGTGCTCATCCTTCTCGGAATATTGAGCCAGTGTCTAATCTGAGACCAAACAAGGTTAGTGAAATCACAAGAGAAAAATAAATGATGAATGCTCTCTCTCTCCTTACCACAAAATGCACACTCTTCTTCAATATCTAAAAAAGATAATTTATCCTTAGTAGACAGTCTACCCTTAAAACATAGCCACAAAATAATCGAACACTTAGGTGGAATGTAATTTTTCCAAATTGCCCCCGACCAAAATGTAGGATTACCTTTAGGTCTCAACAAATCATAAACCTGTTTAGTCAAGGACTTACCCGAAACAGACCACTGGGTTAAGGTATTGATGCATGCATATTTACCACCCAATTTTTGCACAAGTAAATCTCTAATACTAGCCAGGTTTTTGAAAAACGGAGAATCATTTTTATGGGGTACCCAATCCCAAACCGAAGTCCCTTGTAAATACACCCCATGAACCCACTTAACCCACAGACTCTTTCTTTCCAAGTGAATGTCCCATAGATTTTTGAACATGAGAGCTTTGTTCCAAAAAGATGGATTCCGTAATCCCAACCCCCCTTCATCTTGTGGCATACAAACCCTCTCCCAAGCTACCAAGGACCTCCCCCCATCCCAAAACAATTTTTTGCAAAATTCATTCAGTTTGTCAATGATAGACGCGGGTAACGGGATACTCTGTAGCCAAAAACACTCAACTCCTTGAATAACGGATCTAATTAGCTCAAGCCTACCTGCATATGACAAAGTCACAGTTTTCCAGGCACTAAGCATGTTAGAAACCTTATTCAAAAGAGCATCATAGTGAATGGCATTCAACTTATGGGCCGCCAATGGAAGCCCCAAGTATCTAACCGGGAGAGTACCCGTTGGAAAACCAACAATATCAAGACAGTTATGCAAAAGATTATCATTCATACCTGCCGTGAAGATCTCTGATTTCTCCGGGTTAATGGCTAGTCCTGAGACGAATCTGAATTGGTCCAGAGTATCCTTAAAAATTGTCAGTGAAAGTTCATCTCCTCTAGAGAATAACAAGAGATCATCAGCAAAGGCCAGATGAGAAATAGATAAGCTGCCACACTTAGGATGAAAGTTGAAATCCTGAGCAGTATTTTTCTTCAATAGCCTCGAAAAGTACTCCATGACAATTGTGAATAAGGCAGGTGACATGGGATCCCCTTGTCTTAATCCCCTCATGCCCTTGAAGTGCCCATGCAGGTTACCATTCACTGAGATGGAGAAGGAGGCAGTGGTGACACACTGTTTAGTCCATTCTACAAACTTGGTAGGAAACCTGAGAGTAGCCAACATTTCGAACAAGAATTCCCAAGAAACTGTATCATAGGCTTTCCTTATATCAATCTTCAACATACACCTTGGAGAGATACGTTTCCTTGTGTAGTTCCTAATCAGCTCCTGAGTAAGTAGAAAATCATCAGCCATGTTCCTCTCCCCCACAAAGGCTGCCTAAGCCTCATCAATAATCCTTGGGAGAACACTCTTCAGTCTTTGGGCCAAAATCTTGGTGATGACTTTATACACAGTGTTGCAGCAAGAGATTGGTCTATAGTCCGAGACTTTTGGTGCATGGTCCTTCTTCGGGATGAGAGCTACCACCGTGTGGTTGAGTTGCTTCAAAAGACTCCCATTCTCAAAAAATTTCATAACCGCATCCAATACTGTCGGTCCGACCACATCCCAATTCTTCCTGAAGAAGCCTACTGGATATCCATCTGGACCCAGTGCCTTATCATCACACATCGAAAAAATGGCTGCATTTATCTTGAGTGACCGGTGCCTCCAAACACAGTCTCTCCTCTTCAGTGATACAATTCCCCTCCTGAACAAGCTGAGTATCTATTCCAGTAACCGGTTCAGAAAGACCAAACAGGTTTTGGAAGAAGTTAACAAACTCCACACCCAATTCCAGAGGCGAAGAAGTGTGAGATCCATCTTCCTTTTCAACGGAGACAATTGTATTCTTCAAATTATTCCTCTTAACTAACCCGTGGAAGTATTTATTTCCTCTGTCCGAAAGAAGCAAGTGGGTGGCCTTGGCTTTTTGTGCAAAGAAAGATTTTTCCGCTTCCATAAGAAACTCCGCCCTTTTCCTCAAGTCAGATACCCTGCGAATGCAAACTTCGTCATCCGGATTAGTAAGAAGAATCTCCCTTTCCTCATCCAACTCTTTGGCAGCCCTCTTAGCCTGCTCAGAAATATGGAAAAAATGTTGCTTGTCAAGGCTCTTAAGGGGTTGCTTTAGGTTTAGTAATTTTCGACACAAGATGAACTGCTTAGTCCCTCGCTCCAGGTATTGCCACGACTCCTGGAGTAAGGGTCTAAAGTCCCCATGTTTCATCCACATGTAATAGAACTTGAAAGATTTGTTGCCTTTGAAGTCCGGCTGCAGTATAGAGGCAATGACTGGTGAATGATCAGAAAGAGGGCCCTGTGGTTTAAAATCAGCCTGACAAAATAAACCTCTGTCCTGCCACACCTGGTTGATGAGAAGGCGATCCAATTTAATAAATAATCCACTCTTCATCCAAGTGTAGAACTTTCCCACTGAATGAGCATCCCTCAACCCCAATACACCACAAAACTCCCTTAAATCCTTCAAGAAATATTCTGTAGGGACTACCCCCCCTTTCTTTTCCGAAGCATCCTTAATGCAATTGAAATCACCAAGGACCATCCAAGGATCATTTAAATTCGATCCCAGCATCAACAAGTCATTCCATAATTGTCTTCTCTCAACAACCTGATACAAACCATAAACAAAGGTACAAAAGAAAGTAGCACCGGAGGATTTACAAAAAGTCCTAAGATGGATGGCCTGGCTCGATGTATGCAACAAAACACAGTTGACCACCTTGGGGTCCCAAAACACAGCAATTCGACCCCCTCTAATTGTGTCAAAGTTTGACACAAACTCCCATCCAGGACGGTGTGTAGATGCAAAAAATCTCAGTCGAGCTTCCGAAAGCTTGGTCTCCAAAATACCAAAAAGAGAGACCTTGTTTATTTGTATAAGACCGACCACCTCCTTCATTTTCAGGGGCCTCTTAAGACCCCTTATGTTCCAAACGGCTACTCTCATAGCATAGATGATGAGGCAGCTGAAACCACCTCACACCCTACCGATGTATCTCCAGAAGTCTGACCCCTACTTTTACTCCTGTGTTTCTTCATCGACTTACTCACCTCCAACTGCTTGCCTTCCACACCAGAAATTAATGGCATGCTCTTGTTAGGGCCTCTACTCTTACTACGATGTTTCTTTCTCGACCTCCCCACCTTGGAATAGCTCCCCTCTTCATCTGATATCTCATTTTCACGGATAGTGTGGATAACATCCTTCGGTAGTGGCACAGTCATCAAAGCCAAATTAGCCTCCGTCTTCTCATGGCCCTGAAAATGTATTGTTCATATGGTTTATATACTTAGTTTCCCATAAGAATAGGATCTTCATGTTGCATCTAACATAAGAAACAATAAATTTTCACTGAAAACCAATTCTCTGTGTACAACACACGAACCTTCACATAGTGCACAAACTGAACTTTTTTGTTTTTTTTTTACAAACTGAATATTTTACCACTTCCAAGACTAACGGAATTCTAAAATTTGATGCTGATAATAACTCCTTCAACCAATACAGATAACATTCGTCTACAAGCATTAAAATACTTATTTCCAACGTCACTCTATACAAAGAGTCACTTTTCCTGCTAAATTATCTATTAGTTCACTTTAAAGAAGCTGCTATTATAAAGCCATACATGGTTGTGCAATTCGAATCAGAACAAACAAAATGCAAAGTAATGGACCAGGCCGAAGAGGTAGCAACTTCTTCTCAATAACTGCCATAAACAACTCCGTTTTTCGCTCGTAAAGTGAGGCTATGAACTCTTCTCTCTTCGTCACTCTTTGGTGCCTTTTCTGGCCAACCCACTCTGTTAAAGTAGGTTGTCATCCTGAAATGACCCAAATCAACCAATGAATATCTTTAGTCCAAAGTCCAACAAAACTCAAACAAGTATTATTTAGGTAATATTCTGAAAACAGAACAACTTTTGCCTTTCTATCCCACCTCCAATCTTGAGCAATTCACCATACAAGTCAACATCCCAGGTAACACCCAACTCTTTCTGTGCATCCAAAAGAAATAATGTTCAAAACCAGGCAATCAAGCACTACATAAAATCTCAGCATCCATGGCACTTCCCAGTTCGTTTTCATTGCTTTTTTTTATTTTTTATTTTTGTTTTAGTTTTATTTTGGTTTCTACAGTAAACTTTTTCATCATTTTCAATACAACATTTTACTATTCATAACGAAACGTTTATACATTAAGGAAAATCTTTTTCTTAAAAAACAACTCATAATGAACTGGCCCTAAATCTAGTATCTTAACACTCCAATCCATCCAAACTTGAGCGAAATTGCAAAACAGGCACTAAAGAATCCCATTTCAAAGAACAATGGCAATCGAAACATAGAAAATCCGAAAGGGTTGTAATCAAACTGGAATTTACCTACCTCTGTAAAAGTGTCATTGAAAGAAATGCGATGGCCATCTTTCTCAGTATCAACAAGCACCCCATCACAGTCAAACAGCAGCGCCTTGGGAAAATTAACTGAAGCATACCTCTTTTACTTGTACTCCATGGGAAGAAGTTGATTCCAAATGCACAGGTTCATCAATTTCTATGTCATCTGCATTATCATGAAGAATTAATGTAAGTAGATTGGGTAACTGTAAACAAGAAAGATCACTTTTGGTTGTAGAGATGGAGAAACAGAAACCTATATCAAGTTCAGCTTCATTAATTAGATGTTGCTGGGGGATCAGGTGATGGGTTCCTTAAAAAGATATCCTATAAAAGACTTGAAAAGGATTCAGAAGTGCAACAAAGATCCGTGGAATTAGACTTCTCTCTCTTAAAACCTTTCACAATACCATGTGGGATTCCATGACCACTTCATTACAGTTCCATTCATATGCAAAAGCAACGTAAAGAAACATTCACATGGCAAAACAAAGAAATCAGGATTGTTTACCCTACTAGATTTTTATTGTTCTTCAAAGAAAAACTAATGGAAGCCTAAGCTGTAGAAGCAAGCACTTCACCGTGTACAGCTGGCAAAGATTCTGGAATCCTGAAACACAAAATGTAATCCAAATCAGTATGCATCCATCTAAAGATGCAACACCATGCACGAGCCTAAGAAGATTACTAAATGCTAGTTGTCAATTACCTGAATGATTCTCATTGGATGCTAGTTTTCTAGTGCATGCAATCTTGAATCCAAAGAAAAATAAGGGATGTGCATAGAGGGCGAAACAAAATTTTAAACCAGAGCCTAAAAAAACAGGGGAACAATCAAGCAGTAATACAAACAATCCACTTAATTAGAGGGAAAATAATCTGCAACAATGAGCCAAGAAGAGTGGTAAGTAATCGGATAACTGCAGTCTAAAAGCACACCGAGCGAAACAAAAACTCAACTCAGTACAAAGCCCCATTGGGCTCAAAAAAAAATATTCATCCTTCGAGGCATACAAACTGGAGTATAGACCCGACAAAATCAAAAGAGGCAAGAGAAAACTATTTTTCAAAGAAAGGCTACATTTCATAAATTCTAAGGCTTCTCATCTCCGGCAAAGATGCATCGACAAGCTGAGAACAACAGGATCAGTCTAAAAATTTCACATTTGTAAGAAATAGAGAATAAAAATCCAGCCAAAGGTAAGGATCTCAAAATAACTCTAAAAAGAGAGGCAAAATGTTCCATGTAGATTGCCTTGAAGTATTATATGTGACATGGAGCATGGCTGAAAACTACAGTAAACTGAAAGCGTTTTCAGTAGAATGAACCATACCAAAGGCTTGTCGCAAAGAAAGCGCTCATGGGAACTACACAGGTTGCATATCTGCAAATGTACAGAGCAAAAACTGGTACTACGTGCAAAATGTTCAAGAATTTACGGCAGTAAGAGGGAGCATTAATGTACAAATACCAATAGTCATCTTCCTGAAAGAAAAAACCAATAAAAAACAAATGAACCCACAAACTAAATTTGGTAGGAGAATAAACTTCTGCACAACGATATTTTAATTTCAAGTTCAACTTCTATCAGAGAGAGGATAAACCCTTTCATATGTACTCAAACCATCAGAATTAAAGACAGTAAACTATCACAAAATTTCAGCAAGAACAATTATCTAGGTGAAGGGTGAATCGAGTTGACCAAAGATCATAGATAACTGAAGTTCAAAAGATCACCTAGCAAAACAAAAACTAATTGCAGTTCTCTCCTTTATCCTTCTCCTCCTTGCATTGCTTTACAAAAACCAACCCTTTTTTTTTCGCAGAAAAACATTTAACCCAAAAATAAAATCACAAGTTTTTGCAAATTTTGAAATTACAAAAGTCCGCTAAAGATATTTACCTTGATGAACTACCATTGAACGGGACAAAAAGAAGCATAGACACAGCAATATAATTAGTCTAAAAATTTCACACCCGTAAGAAATAAAGAATAAAAATCCAGCGCAAAGATAAGAATCTAAAAATAACTCAAAATAGAGAGACAACAAATTTTAAATATATTTACCTTCAATTTTTGAGCCAATATCCTTTTATACTTCCTAAATAGACGGAGCAGAGTCTAGCATTTTAAACCCTAATTTGAGACTGGCCGACCAAAAAGAGAAAGGGAAATATAAACATCATAAAAATCAATACTAAAATGGTAAGAGAAAAAACAAAATGAAGTAGGAAAGAGGCCATATGAGATAACATTGCGAACGGAAGAATACCTTTGCAAAATTGTGATTTTCATCTACTCCACTTTATCATCCTTCGTAAAGGGAAAAAAACCAACCTAAAACAAAAGAAATGAGATGTTAAACAACAGAGGCCAAGAACAATTACAAATGAAAAAAAAAACAGAAGAAAACAATCACAATCAGGCGGAATAATCGCCATTGACTATATTCCACTTGCAAATACTCATTAGCCGATGGATCAAAATTTCAATTCAACTGGCAAAACAAACGAACAAAGAGAAAGAAAGATACCAAAACCCCCAAAAAAAATGCTGCTCTCATTACGCACTTCTCACCAATACCATTGCCATAGATAAAGCACAAGTCGGACAAACTTTTCAAAATCACAAGTTCAGTTTCCTTCAACAATTTTACATCCACATCCTCAATTACTTCAAAATCATCACAATTTTTAAGCAATCCAACTAAGGGTGCGCTTAGTTCGTAAAGGGGAAGGGGAATGAGAATGGGATTGATAGTAGTAGGGAATGATAGTAGAGGTAATCATTGTATTTGTGTTGTTTGGTATGTGATAGGGAATGACTATGATTACTATTAATGTTGTTTGGTTCAAAAATAAAATTTTTAAGAATAAAATTTATTTTATTTTTTTTTACACTTGAATATTTAATATATTATAAACTATCTATATTTATATGTATTACAATGATTATTTTTATTAATTAAATTTTTTTAAAAATAAAAAATAACACAAAAAATAGTTATACAAGGGAATCATTCTCATTCCTCTCAAAATGGAGGGGAATGAATGATTGAAAGAAATGAGATATATGGGTAGGGTCCAGGAAGTGAAACCCCCCAACCAAACACCCACATTTCATTTTTATTCTTATTCCCCACCCCAAAAACCTCTAAATAAGCACCCCCTAAATTCACAGATCCATCAGTCCCCACATAAAAAATATGCTCAAACAGTATCATATTTATAGAAAAATTCACAGGATCTTCACGCACATCTTTCAAAATCACACAAGCATTCTCAGCATCATTGCTAGTAACCATTAGACTCACATCGGAATAGCAGAGAGAACTACCATTATCTTCATTCCCAGTCACCTCTGCTCAGCAAATTTCCAAGTTATAAGAGGAATTGGTACCGATTCTATATCTACATAAGTACTGGTCACGATATCCCTTTCCAGATTGATGTCAGGAGTTCTTCCTCCTGCGTTGCTTCATCAACTTCTTCACTGAACTCGTCACTATTTCAGCTTCCTCCCTATCTCCGTCCCCATCAATGTTTACATTATCCGTGGAGGTTTTGGAATCACCTTCTCTCAAGTCATTTCCCACCCCATTTTCCTCGATACAGATTCTGGAAGTATTTCTCCACTGCAACCCGTTACTTCACTGGAGCTCATCAAGGGCCTGTTCTTTTTGGGCGTTTTGAAAACGATTTTGAAAACAAGTTTTGCAAAATAGTTTTATAATGTAAAAAGTGTATTGAAAATGTAAAAAGTAGATCCTGAATAGTAAAAAATTGTATTGGAAATGATGAAATATGATTAAAATATATTAAATTTACTGTTGAAACCAAAATCGTTTTCAAAACAAAACAAAAAGAACAGGCCTTTTTTGGCATCCATCTTTCGTCGCTTTCATAGGTGTCAAAAGTTTCAATTAATTGTTGGGAAAATTGATTCCATGAGACTTTTCCCACACCCATAGAAAGGATTCAATCCACAATTCTGTTCCATTGGTAAAAAAACGTTCATCTGAAATGGGAATCGAGTACTCCTCAACATTCAGTAGCCTAGCCACGACAGGTTTTTTTTTCCATCAAACATGGGTAACGGTATTTTTAAAGGGGCAAAATTGCCCCTAATACCCCTGACATTTATCTTGGGGCAAAACTGCCCCTAACGTTTTGTGTTAGGGCCAAATTTACCCTTTAAGTTCATGGTGAGTTACATTTACCTCCTCCAAAATTTGCTTAAATAATAAATAGATCTTTCAAGTTTTAAAAAATAACATCTTAGTCCCTTAACCACCCAAACTTGGAGTAAAATATTTTTATCTAATAAGAAAATACATTTAATACGAATAATAATTAATTATTATTGTTCCAAATGAAAATATTCATAAATATCTAAAATTTTAAAATATTAATTTAAAATGCATATATAATTTTTAAAAACTGAAAAAACATTAAAAAAAAAAAAGAAAAAGAACACGCCAGGCCGTGGCCTGGGTTATGGACTGCCCAGGCCGCATGGGCATGTTTTTTCTTTTTTTTTCTTTTGTTTTCTTTGTTTTTAAATTGTTTACTTATAAATACATTTTAAATTAGTATTTTTTTAAATTTAGACAATAATGAATATTTTTATTTAGGATTTTAAAAAACTGGAAAAAAAACATAATAAAGGAAAAAAATTAAGGAAAAAAAATCCTGAAAATACTATTGGGTTGGGGGTGGTTGAGGGGGGAGAGAACTAATTTAAAATGTATTTATAATTAAACAATTAAAAAACAAAGAAAACAAAAAAAATAGGAAAAACATGCCCAGGCCGCCTGGCAAGTCCATAACCCAGGCCACAGAGGCCTGGGGTGTTCTTTTTTTTTTTTCTTTTTTAAATGTTTTTTTAGTTTTTTAAAATTATATATGTATTTTAAATTAATATTTTTTAAAAATTTAGATATTTATAAATTTTTATTTGGAACAATAATAATTAATTATTATTCGTATTAAATATATTTTTTTATTAAATAAAAATATTTTATTCTAAATTTAAGTAATTAAGAGAGTAAAATATTATTTTTTTAAATTTAAAAGATTTATTTGTTATTTAAATAAACTTTGAGGAAGGTAAATATAATTCACCATGAACTTAAAGGGTAAATTTGCCTAACACAAAACGTTAGGGCAGTTTTGCCCCTTTGCCCATTTTTAAAGTGGAAATCCCAAACAACTGAAAATTATGGGTGAAGAACAACAAATGGATATTTCAGAGCCGAGGAGCGACTGCTCTGATACCAATTAGACCTGCTAGCGGCGACGACTGTGAAGCTGAGAGAGACCCAAAGTCTGAAGCAGCGAAGACCTTTAGAAGATCTGCATCCTCTTCTCTCCTCTCCTCTCATGTCGGCAAGGAAGCAACAACTTGTAAGCATGGGAGGCGCAAGTGCTGCCGGCGGGCTCCTCCTTGGCTCGCCAGGCTGTGCACCGCGAAACGAACAACCACCCGCAATCGTCTGTGTGGTTGGTGCCGACCTTCGCCGCTCTCAACAAAGTGATCTTTGTGATCACTATGTTTGAAAGATTGCCGAAAGATTATTGGCTTTTTGACAATATCTGTTTAAGTGTGGTTCTTGGCACCCTGCCGTGAGAAAGAGGAAGTGAAGAAGATGGGAAGGAGAGGAGGAAAGAGAAAGACGTGTTTACACGCTCTTAGCTGTTGTGGCGCTGATGTGGTTTCCCAATAATTGTTAGGCTGATGTGGTTTCCCACTTGGAAGGGCAAGAACGGGAAATCCTTTGTATGGGCCCACGGAATATGCTTCGGTTGTGGACAGACTCGGTCCAAATAGCAGCTCCCATCATTTAACATAGTACCAACCTCCCTCGGAGTCAGAGAGTGAACTCATCTTTGTGCTCTGTAGCATTATCTATATCTTTGACAAATTTCATCATGAAATCACTTCTTTTATTTTAGTGAAGTGCAGAACACAGGTGTTCTGGAAGCTGGCTTAGAATGGCGGATACCGAACAAGACGCTAGTCATCAGCAGCAGCGGTATGTCGACGTGGAAGCTAACAGAGCATCAACAAAAGACCAACAACAAGAGGGAGGAGAACAATTTGAAGAGAAGCTTCAAGCAAAGGCTAAGACTAAGAGGGTAGCTTCTCTGGATATTTTCAGAGGCCTAACTGTTGCGGTCAGTGTTACTATTGTCTTCTTTTTTTTTCTGTTACCTTTTGATTCTTTAGTTTGGCTTCTTGACTTTGCATGGAATTTAATTTCTTTCTAGTCACTATGGATCTTTGAGATGGAATATTTAGGAGTTTCAAAGTAAATAATTTGCAGAAATGATTTAGTTCTTTGTTACTGTGAAGCTTGTGAGGATTTGATAGTTTTGGCTCATGAACACTATACCAGTCTTCAGTGAAATGTTATGTTGCTTAAAACTATGAGAATAATTTAAATTTGTTCACCGGTACACGAGATGGGGAGCAGCACTTCAACATGCTAGTAAGATTCTTGTGAGTTCAATGGGGGAAATTGCTTTCTCTTAATACATTAGTAATTAGAAAACAAAGGGGTGTAGGAGTTAAACAATAAATACGAGTCCTTAATACTCCCTCTGACTCTTCTAATGGAACGGAGGGAGTAAAGGTTGGTGGTTTATCGAATGCAAATCAGATTGAATCTAGTCCGTCTTTAATTACTCTTATGTAGAAGTTTTCGCTTCTTGAAATATGTGAACTGCTTGAGGATAGTTGATGATATTGGTCGATGATGCTGGAGGAGAATGGCCTTTGATTTCACATGCACCGTGGAATGGCTGCAACCTTGCTGATTTTGTGATGCCATTTTTCCTGTTTATTGTGGGAATGTCGATTGCACTTGCTCTCAAGGTCAGTCTTCTGTCCTTCGTTTAGTCTATACCAATTAAGGATTGAGACTAGTAACTGTAGTTTCCTGAACTAATTCTAATGTTTAATGCATAGAGAATACGAAACACACCAATTGCTGTCAGAAAGGTGATTTTCAGAACTATCAAACTTCTCTTTTGGGGTCTTCTTCTACAAGGTTAGTTATTTTCTGTTCCATTTGAAGTGTCTATCGCATAAATTCTTCTTTCAAGTTATGGACTATCAGCAACTATATATCAATTCAGAATCATGACGATTGACAGAGAAAAAAGAGAAAACAAAATGTTGATTCCAAGTGATGCAAAACAATCCAAAGTGGATCTCCCACTGACTTACGCAATTTTTTATACTTATGAAGGTGGATACTCTCATGCTCCGGATAAACTATCCTATGGGGTGGATATGAAAAGAATAAGATGGTGTGGCATCCTCCAGGTAACCTGGATCATACTTTTGGTTATAAAAGATAATTCTCATTCTTGGTTCAACCCGTGTTCTGAGTCAAATTTTCATTTCTCTTTCTAGAGAATTGCTCTTTCTTATCTAATAGTAGCATTGCTAGAAATCTCAACAAGAAAAGCTCAACCCGAGGGACTATCACGTCACTGGTTCTCTATATTCAAGATGTATATTTGGCACTGGTTAGTAGTCATTACTTTGTATGATGAGATTAAGACTATTTACGCGGTGGCATGCATTAACCATGAAATGAATTTCAGGGTTTTGGGAGCATGTGTCCTTGTAGTTTACTTGGCGGTGTTATATGGAACATATGTTCCAGATTGGCAGTTCACTGTCCAGAATGAAGACAACACAAAATTTGGGAAACTGTTGACTGTAAGTTCTTGCTTTTCGTTCTGATGTATATTTGGGAAAATCTAATGCCGGTCTCTACATCTCCTTTCATTGTTTTCAGGTAAGCTGCAATGTGAGAGGAAAATTGGATCCTCCTTGTAATGCAGTTGGTTATGTCGACAGAAAAGTGCTCAGGATCCATCACATGTATCCGCATCCAGCTTGGAAGAGATCCAAGGAATCTAGTTTTCTTTCTTTTCATACTCTTATGTGAAAGTGCCTCTCTTTGCTGATTCCAATATTCTTAATTTGTTCACTTTAGTTTTAAGTCCTACAGGCTTGCACTTATAGTTCTCCACATGAGGGACCTTTTCGGAGTGATGCTCCATCGTGGTGCTTGGCACCATATGAACCTGAAGGAATCTTAAGGTAGGTTGTGTTCTTCTGCGTCGGTTATGGATAAAATGACCTTTAGAAGTGTGAAAGTAAACTTTGAACTTCTATCTTTTTACTGCAGCTCGATTTCGGCTATCCTCTCTACAATCATTGGAGTCCATTTTGGACATGTTCTTATACATATGAAGGTTTTGGCCTATGCATATCAATTTTTCGGCATTATTACTATCATATAACATAGCTGAGGGTTCATGGTTTCTCACCAATCCAGGATCATTCATCTAGACTGTGGCATTGGGTTGTCATGGGTTCTGCTCTTCTGTTATTTGGAATTACTCTTCATTTTACGCACGGTGAGTTTCAAATTAACACACCTAGCAGTAAATGTTGTTCAAACCCTCTCATCATCTCATTTTCCTTGCAGCTATTCCTTTAAACAAGCAACTGTACACTTTCAGCTATGTTTGTGTAACTGCTGGAGCTGCAGCTCTCGTGTTCTCCGTGTGCTATATTCTGGTATCCTACTTGTTCAGATAACTTAAAAATCCGACACATCTTCTTCATCCCCTTGTATTTACACTTCTCTGTACTCTTTTTCTATTTCTTTCAACTGTACTCTAAACTTGTATGTGAATCGCCCTTTTTCTTCTATTGAGTTCAATCACTTTGAACAAGTAATGTTCTAATTTTGTTTGCTTGTTTGGTTTCCATCAAAAGCATTAACAAAGAAGTATTTTATGCTACGTTGACATTTGGAATTGGAGGTATCTGTTCTTGCCTCTCGAGTGGATCGGGATGAATGCTATGCTTGTCTATGTCATGGCAGCTGAGGGGATTTTCGCAGGATTCATCAACGGGTGGTACTACGAAGATCCTCATAACACACTGGTATACCCCACTCATTGCAACTAGTATTACTTTTTATCCCTGATCTGCTCTGTTGCTGTTCTATCAATAAGTAGCTATCATGATGGAGTAGAAAGAGGGAATGGATCATCTGCAAGAACCCTTTCCATATTCACAATTCTTCGCTAAATCTTTGCATAATAAGTTCATAAGGCTGTGCATTGCATCTCATTTGAAAATGGCAATACAATTCAGTTTTCTTGCTGGTTTGAACATCAATTGGTCAGAATTCATAGAAAGGCGTTCGATCTTTGTCGATTCACCAATAAAATCGGCTCAGTGTTATGAATCCTTCACAAGAAGGCCCGTATATGTAGACAGATAGGCTTAGTAGGCATTTGCAGTTAGTGTGAAAGGGATTCAAATCTGACTGATTAGATCAAGAGTACCTCGGCTTTTTACCGCTTCACCGGTTTTTGACTGATTTTACCATTCTGCAGGTGCACTGGATCCAAAAGCACATATTCATTCAGGTTTGGCATTCAACAAGAGTTGGCATTCTACTTGTATGTAATATTTGCAGAAATATTGTTCTGGGGAATCATTGCTGGTATTTTTCACTGGCTGGGAATTTATTGGAAGCTTTAGCCTTTTTGTTACTTTGTTGATGTGTCTCGCCCGTAAATGATGGCGATATATGATCCATATAGCCGATCCTACGTAGTGGAACAAAGACTTATTTGTTGTTGTATTGCCTTGCACAGATCAGCTTAAAGCTTTAGCTATTTGTATGAAGTTTTGAGTTGAACTTATGATGAGGAAGTGTTGTAAATAAGTCTGTCCTCTATTTGTATATGATGGTTTTGCGGTAGCAGAAAAAATTGGTTTTCAATTTCATGTACTGCATTACATATATGTATACATATATATATATATATAATATTCCGGTGATTGATTCCTCACTTTTGGTAGCTTATAAGGGGTGTTCAAACCGCCCGGTGGTTCGGGGTGGGGTAACGATGGCAAATTCTTACCCGACACGAACCCTGAGTTATAGTTCTCCAATCTTCTCCAAACTTGGTCTGCAGCCATCCTCGCAACATTGGCTAAACTCTTCAAATCTCACCATATTGCTTCACATCTAAATCATTTTTCCTTTCTCCCTTTGATGCATCATTCACCTACCCTCTATCATAATACGTAAAGTGGTAGGTGTCCTTTAGCTGCTGAATTTTAGAGCATATTTGTGGCAAATCTTACGGGTATGTGTTAGTTTTTATAAGATAAATGCGGGTTTTAGGAAGAAGAACAATTAGAAAAAGTAAGATGCAAAAGAGGATGAAAATGGCTCATATGCCCAAAGAAGCAATGAATTGAGGCATTATTCATGTTCATGCATGCAAGAGGAACAAGTAGGCCAAAGTTGAAGGAGCCTAAATGCAATGAGCAGTCCAGCCCAAAGAAAAGAAGGAAGCCCAATGAAGAAAATAGGCAATTGCCTAATTAATTGATCAACTGTAGAAAGCAATTGGAATGGAATTTGGATTCTTTAATTGCCAACATTGGTGGTGCGCCTGGAAGAAGGAATTGTTTCCTGATACATTAATCCTTCTTTGTTTTGGAGATTATTTTTAGTAGTGTCCTATGTGAAAAATAGTTTTAGTAATGTTCTATTTTGAATTAGTTTCTACTCTCCATTCTACACATATTTATAAGGATGGAAGGGAGAGGAGAAAGATACGTTTTTTGAGTAGAGTTTTATCATATATTTTCGTAGATAGTTCAGAGCAAGTAGCAGTAGTTTTCTATTTCTGCGATTTGAGGATTTCTGCCCAGGAGAGGTTCCGTTAGCCCTAACGGGCGATAACTTACTCAGGGGATTATTTTCAGATCGTAATTCAAGTATTTATTTCTTATTTATTTTATTCTTTTCGATTATTTTCAGTATGAATCGTAAAATAATTATGTGCGTAGTTAGTTTAAATATGAGTAGCTAAATTATATATTCCAGCATAATGTAATAGCAATTAATCCGGGCATGTTATGAAACCGAATTGCTCTTAACTTAAATTGCATGTGTTCCTTTTTATTCTTTGCTCATAACTTTAATTACTGATATTTAATTGAGATTGATCACCTTAGTTGAATTAGGTAGAGCCAATTAATTCCCAGTTAAATAACAAAATATTTATTGGGCAAGATTAATTAGTGGTAAAGTTACCTTCAGGTAATAGAGAATAAGGGGTTAGTAATTCTTAAATGTTAATTCAATAAGAATAACTAAAATCGGGTTTTCCTAAATCTTAATGCTGTTAACTTGGTTAATAGGTGTCGATGTCTTACGGCCTATTCCTTGTTAATTAGAGTAGTAATTATGTCTGTGCGGATTCACGATAATTGTCGATAAAGTAAGGGAAGATTGGGTTATGTCTGTGCGAATTCACGGTAATCTATAACTGGTTGATGACATGCTATTTAATATATTATTGAGTTGATTAATATGCACGTGATTATTGTGATTTACATATTGCTGGAATACTTTATTACATTGATTAAACTCTCGTTCTTGATTTAAGTTGTTATTTAGTTTTCACTAATCTTTTGAAAAGTCTCTCTGAGCAAAGTAAGATGGTTGCAAACCAAAATAGTTTGGAGTTAATAGGTTTTGTGATTTGGAGCACTCCGTTCCCTGTGGGATCGACCTTGTTATCATTGTGCTACTTATAGCTATTTGTTGCAGGTTTATACAGTACTTTACTGTATTTGATAGGGCTAACGACGGTCCTACCATAAAGTCTATGAATCTATGATTTTATTTTTTATTTTTTATTTTCGTTAAGAAAATAAATATTTGACATATTTATTTTGAAAATTAATAAACATAAGGTTCTCAAAACTCACGTTGAAAAAGAAAGTAAGTCGGACAAGAAAAAATAACTTCCCGGCAAAATTCTTTTGTTGATAACCTCACCAATAAATTAAATATTTATGAATACGTAATTGATCAAATATTTTTTCAAACACAACTGTAGAATAATTAAACTAAGTTTCCTATTAGTTTCTATTTCCTATTCGGTTAATGTTTCATATTCGTTTGTTTCCTGTTTGGTTTCGTATTTGTTTTAGGAAACCTAATTGTTTTAGGAAATAATTGCAATCTGAATCAGTGTAGGATTTAGGGATAGTTTAGCCTATAAATATATGCTTTGGGTTGCCATTGTAATCACAAAGAAAAACAGAGAAAATACAAAGATTAAAAAAAAGCCTTGCGGCTTAGTTTCGGTCGTGCAGATTCCGCCGGTTCTGTTTGGTTAATTCGGTTAGCTTTAATATTGTTATTAAAGCCTTATTGTTCTTCATCTATCTTTATTGGTTTGGGTGAAACTTTGGTTCAGTGCAGCAACTAAACGTGAGGTGGACGTAATTCCTTTTATGCGAATTTGACTGTCGATCTCCGTGCAACTAATTGATTTCATCAATTAGTTCCTTTCCTTCAGCCTTCTAATTCGGTTTCGTTTGATGAACGGAACATCAAATTAGATTTTTTGTGGGTTTGATTTATTTTGGGTCCTACATCTGGTATCAGAGACTGTGTTATTTTTTGGGAGTCAAGATGTCTTTTTTATTTAATCCTCCTAAGTGCCATGTATTTGTCTTTGATAAGAAAAATAATTGTGAAATCTGGTGTCAATTGATGGAGAATTTTTTCAAGATAGTTGGTATCTGGCATGTAATTGAGCCAGGTTTTGAAGAACCTGAGAAAGACAAGGAAGGTAAAAAATTAACAGCTGAGGAAGTAAAGAATTGGAGAAAAATCGTTCTCACAATAATCATGCACTCTATTATTTAAGAACGAAGGTTGGATTAGACATATGCAGAAGTTTAATGGAGGTAGAGACAGCTAAGGAGTTTTGGGACAAGTTAAAAGTTACCAATCAAGGAAGCGAAAAAGTTCAAAGAGTCAAACTACAGGAGTTAAGGAGACAATTTGAGTTGGCAAAGATGAAACCTAATGAAAAGGTGCAAGAATACATGGCTAGGGTAAAATCCATAGCTGGTCAGATGAAAATCAAAGGTGATAAAGTGACAGAAGAGTAGATCGTGTCTAAAGTTTTTCGAACGTTGACTTCGAAATTTCACACAAGAAGGAAATTATTGAGGCCATTAAAGATCTTTCTACTTTTTCGTATGCTGATTTGGAAGGAGAATTGGTGACATATGAGATCAAGGTTGTTAAACTCGTAACTCGGGATAGAATCGTTTTATGTCTAGAATCGGAATCGTAGAATCGGATCGTAGAATCGGATCCTGGAATCGGAAAATAGCAAATACACACTTATTTAATTATAATTATATCAAAAACTCAGAATATCTCATACAAACTCATAATTGTTCAATAAAAAGCACATTAAAAGTGTCAAAAAAGGGGAATGAAGAAATTGAATTCAAGGAATCGCCCGTCGTGAATTCTGAGGACTGAGGAACTGAAGATTGAAGACTGAAGAGGGAAAATTATTGCTGGGCTAATCATGAAAATGGGTTGCCTAGACTATTTTTGGTCTAATCACATATTTAATTTAAAATGGGCTAATCATGGAATTGGGCTAATCATGAAAATGGGCTAATCACATATTTAATTTAACTGTTTTTGGTCCAATTTCTCGAGCCCATCTACATATTGTGGAATCGGTCTAGAATAGTAGAATCGGCCGATTCTAGACCGATTCTACGATTCTAGACCGATTCTAAACCGATTCTACCGATTCTACTGCTGCAACTCGGGTACATCCGATTCTATTCCGAGTTTGACTCGATTCCAGGGTCTAGACTCGTAGAATCGGCCGATTCTACGAGTCTAGACCCGATTCTAACAACCATGTATGAGATGTCATGTGACAGACCATCTGTTGATGCGGCGTCAGAAGCATTGAAGGCTTTGGTATATAAGCCTAAAGAATCCGATGGTGGTGAAACCAATCAGCAGGGCCAGAATTCTCAAGTGAGAGGACGTGGCGGTCAAAGCTTCAGAGGCAGAGGCTATGGTAGAGGTAATTTTTCTTATCAACCAAAGGTTAATTCGGATGCTCAAAATAATGGGCAAAAACGTGATAGGTCTAAAATTAAATGTTATAATTGTGAAAAGATGAATCACATAAAAAAGGATTGTTGGGGTTTTAAAAATTACAATACTGGACATGCTCAAATAGCTGAAAGTAGTGGTGATAATCATGAAACTGTTTTATTTATTGCTGGTGCTGGTGAAGAAGATAAAAGTTTTAAGTGGTAGTAATCATATATGTAGGAGAAAGGAAATTTTTTCTGATCTTGATGAAACCTACAGGAATACAGTGATATTTGGAACTAATCATGTTATGTCTGTTGTTGGAAAATGTAGTATTTCCATTACTTTAAAAAATGAAAAGACCAGTGCAATAGGTGATGTCTATTATGTGCCTAATTTTAATCAGAATTTGTTAAGTCTTGGTCAGTTGCAGGAGAAGAATTATAATATTAATTTTAGGCATGGTATTTGTACAATTCGTGATGAACGGATGGGGATGATTGCAAAGGTAGACATGAACAATAACAGGTTGTTTCCAATCACTCTCAACTATTATAATTCAGCTTACTTTAGTACCACTGGCTGTGATGAGAGTGGGTTGTGGCATATGAGATTTGGCCACTTTCATTTTGGCGGGTTGAACTTTATTGTGAAGAATAATATTGTTTCTGGATTGCTATCACTTAACTTTAAATTTCGACAATGTGAGTCGTGTGTTTTGGGTAAGAAGCACAGGGAGCCTTTTCCAAAAGGTGAAGTTTGAAGAGCAAAGCAGCCACTGGAGCCGATTCATTTTGACTTGTGTTCTGTTGATGTTCCTTCTCGGGGTGGTAACAAGTATTTTATCACTTTTATAGATGATTTTAGTAGGAAGACATGGGTTTATTTGTTGAAGTTTAAATCTGATGCATGTGATATTTTTAAGAGTTTCAAGGCTTATGTTGAGAAGCAGAGTGAGCGTTCTATTAAAACTCTGAGAACTAATAGAGGCACTGAGTATACGGTGTGTGATGATTTCTTGAAAAATCATGGGATTAAGCATCAGATGACAGCCAGGTACACTCCTCAGCAGAATGGTGTTGCAGAGAGAAAGAATAGAACAGTGATGGAAATGATGAGGTCGATGATGACGGCCAAAAGTATGCCTAAGGATTTCTGGGCTGAAGCTGTAGCTTGTGCAGTTTATTTGTTGAACAGGTGTCCAGCAAGAAATATTGGTATTCGTTTGTTTCCTGTTTGGTTTCGTATTTGTTTTAGGAAACCTAGAGCCTGTGAGAACCGGGTTTGGCCATTTTTTGGGTCTCAATCCAAAAATCGAACCCAACCCTATGTTTTTTAAGTGAAAATGAAACCCAGTTTTCAGCACCAATTCCCACTGCCGCCGCCGCCATCCTCCGCCGCACTCCTCCTCCTGCCGCCGCACTCCTCCTCCCGCCGCCGCCACTAGCCTATTCTTCTTCTTCTTCGTTTCCCAGCTGCA
This sequence comes from Leptodermis oblonga, assembly GCA_016801395.1. NCBI lineage: Eukaryota > Viridiplantae > Streptophyta > Magnoliopsida > Gentianales > Rubiaceae > Leptodermis > Leptodermis oblonga. The sequence continues at coordinate 37,649,530 of CM028755.1, forward strand.
CCTTCTTCTTCTTCTTCTTCTTCTTCTTCTTCTTCTTCCTCCTCCTCCTCTTCTTCCCGCCGGCCCTGTTCTTCTTCTTCGCACTTCTTCCCTTCCTCCTCCTCTTCTTCTTCTTCTTCTTCAGCCCTTCCTCCTCTTCTTCCCACCGGCAGTCTTTTTCTTCTTCGCGCCACCGGCCCTTCCTCCTTCTCTTCTTCTTCTTCTTCTTCTTCTTCTTCTTCTTCCTCCTCCTCCTCTTCTTCCTCTTCTTCTTCTTCTTCACACTTCTTCCTCTTCCTCCTCCACAATCACTCACAAACCCAATTGTGAGTGGAACCCAAAAATTTTGAATCCCCAAATCCCAAATTTGGGAAAATATGGAATTCCCACTCAACTTCTTTTGATTGAAACAGAAAAAAGAAGAAGAAGAAGAAAAATTGGAATTTGGGGATTTAGGTTTTGGGCCTCCGGCGGTGGCGGCGACGCGGCGGACCGAGTGGTGGCGGAATATGTGTTGTGGTTTAGGGTTGAGAACGACGTTTCTTTATTTTTGGTCTCTACCTAAAAACTCAAACCCGGTTCTCAGACCGGCGTAAAGAACAAGCCCCTAATTGTTTTAGGAAATAGTTACAATCTGAATCAGTGTAAGATTCAGGGATAGTTTAGCCTATAACTATATATGCCTTGGGTTGCCATTGTAATTACAAAGAAAAACAGAAAAAATACAAAGATTAAAGAAAAGCCTTGCGGCTTAGTTTCGGTCTTGCAGATTCCGCCGGTTCTGTTTGGTTAATTCGATTAGCTTTAATATTGTTATTAAAGCCTTATTGTTCTTCATCTATCTTTATTGGTTTGGGTGAAACTTTGGTTCAGTGCAGCAACTAAACGTGAGGTGGACGTAATTCCTTTTATGTGAATTCGACTCTCAATCTCCATGCAACTAATTGATTTCATCAATTAGTTCCTTTCCTTCAGCCTTCTGATTCGGTTTTGTTTGATGAACGGAACATCAAATTAGATTTTTTGTGGGATTGATTTATTTTGGGTCCTACAACAACTAATCTAATAACTAAAGGAGTGTTTGTAAAATTTTATGATCAATTATGAATAGTCATAGTCCTATCTAATTATCTAAAGCACATCTAGAGCAAACCAGATCTTATAACAAATGATATATGTGTTGGGTGGGCGACAAGATGTTCCCCGATCCATTTCACATGGAAATAGGGTAAGAATGAAAATTCGATTTTGATTTTATTTCCTTTGAGTTTTCATTTTTCACCCTTATTTTTAATTTTTATTGAGATGGACCAGAGACACATAATTCTCAATCCGATAAAGAATCATGTCTAGGTAAATTTTGCTCCCAACAACCAACATACTTAAGATCGTGTAAGGATAGTGTGGCAATGCATCTCCAAATTGACTAGGTTAATTTGCTATAGGAATGTATAATGTTTACCATCAAATTTATCATTTGTGGAAGTCACTAATTATAAGTCAAGAGAGGTTCAACTTTCATGTTATGGACTTCAACAATTTTCGTGATCTTTTTATGTAAATTTTCTTCGGTATTTAACTAGTCAATAATTGTCTAAGGAAATAAATTTGACTAAAAAATATGAGCAAAGTTCCCCAATTATCCAAAAACAATAGGAAATTACTAAGATTGGGGAGTTTTTAAACAAAATTTTCAAAGTAATGAAGCCAAATTTCAGTACAATTATTATTATTATTATTATTTTTCTGATTTCTTAATTAAAACTCGCATTCAATACATAATTTTACGAAAAGTAATACTAAAAGTAAATTCCATTATTAGTTCCTTAAATTTTAAATAAAATTTTTAGTCTTTTATATTTGTACAATAAATTTTTTATTTTTTATATTAAAAAAATATTTTTCATCCCAAATTTTTTGGTCCTCTAGTTAACTTTTGTTTGTTAATAGAAGGAATCAAATAATTCATTCAACAAATATAGGGACTAAAACGATTATTGTGCAAATATATAAGATCAATAAAGTCATTTTTAAATTTAAGGAACTAAAACTTAATTTGTCAATATAGAAGGACCAAAAATAGAATTTATTTTTCTTCTCATATATGGTTCGGGTTAACGGGTTTTGCCGAGAATATAATTTTGTTTCTTGAAAAGGAAGTTGCCCTCCGTAGAGATCCCCCCTCCGCTTTACTTCATCTTCCCCCAAAGTCACCCAATATCTTCACAGAGCATAGCCAATCGGTGACAATGGCAACCGCGATGGTCGAAGACAGCAATTTCGAGGATGACCAGCTAGCTTCGATGTCCACTGAAGATATCGTTAGGGCTTCCCGCCTCCTCGATAACGAGATTCGGATTCTCAAGGTTTCATTTCTTATTTTCTTTGATTGACAGTTTTGAGTTTGATTACGTGTTCGATGACTTCCTTGTTCTTGTCTTTTGGGGTTGTTAAATTTGCTGTTGATGGTGAAAATTTGTTGAATTTCAGGAGGAGTCGCAGAGGACGAATCTCGAATTAGATTCGTTTAAAGAGAAGATTAAGGAGAATCAGGAGAAGATTAAGCTCAACAAGCAGCTTCCTTACTTGGTCGGCAACATAGTTGAGGTAATATTACTTTTTTTTTTAGGGTTTTTCCTTGTGAAGTTTGCTCCTGTAGAGAAGTTTCTTTTATTCTGAATTTATTTTGTTCTTAAGTTAAGACTGTCAAAAGTAATTGGCGGAGGGTATTATGTTCTTTTGCTCCAGTTGGTGAGCGTTTCTGGATTATTAAGTTGATTGTTTGTTTGGGTTCCTCAATGTGGTGCCCTTGAAAAGGATATATGATGTGTAAGTAATTTACGGGCGGACTTGTTAATATTTTACTTCGAATTCTGGGGCTTATGCTTATATGGGGAATTTAGTTTTTGATGTATTCATGATAAATTCCCTTCCCCTTGACCTTGAGTGCCCTCTTCTTTGTCATAATAATCATTATTTTATTTTCTTATTTGCTTTAAGGTCCATATCCTAGCTTGGGTGAGAAACTGTGGCTAGTTTGGTAAAATAGTTAAGGATTTAACTTGATGAGTTTTTGTCCAACAGTGAGAAAGATTACAAATTGTACTTGATGTGGGGTTTTTTTCTTCTAACATCGACCAAACTCTGTTGGCTGTGTTTTGAAGTTATTGTTAGGTTTCCTTAATCTTTTGCTCCTTTCCATTGAATGAAAACCTTTGGGTTGTCTGTAAAACTTGTTAGTCTTGTGGAAGGCTGCACAAGAATTCTATTTTGATATCTTTACTAGGCTTCAAATAATTTCTATATTGCAGTGGTGGCTTTGGTGTAGAGGGCCTTCTAATATTAGATGTGCACTTCAGTTTTCCTGTGCTAGAAGGTCTACTCAAAAGAGTCACCTAGATAAGCTCCAGTTTGGTTTCAAATTACAATATGAGAGTCCTCTGTCATTACAATATGAGATGCCAGTTGTACTTGGTTTCAAATTGGAGGTTTGTTTTGGAAATCCAACAGCCTTGGTAGCCTAGAATGATGGACCAAATTCCTTAAATGGATGATCTTGAGTGAGAAAATTTTGGAAACCCTTGGTTTTTCCCTTGCCCTGAGCCTCATTCCCATCTCATTTTTTTGGAGAGCCAACGTTGTCAATTCCATTTAGATTAGCTTTGATTGGTTATGAAGGCTCTAGTTAAAGGAGCAGCAGATGGAAGTTCCATTGAATTGTTTTGGATTCTTTGTTTGGTTTATTATGTGCTTTCCGGTTCTTAATATGGAGTTATCATGAGAGTCATTTTCCAGAGATGTATTTTGTTGAAGTTGTCAGGTATTTTTGTTCGCTAATCATCAAATTTTGGTTTTACATTTTTAGATTTTGGAGATGAACCCTGAGGAAGAGGCTGAAGAAGATGGTGCAAATATTGACCTTGACTCACAACGGAAAGGGAAATGTGTTGTGTTGAAAACTTCCACACGTCAGGTTTGTTATTTTATTATTTTTGTGATCCTCCTTAAGATCTTAGGAACAATATTTTAATTTAAATATCCATATACTTTTCCAATTTTCCTGAACGTTTTGAATATGTTGTTGTGTTAACTGTAGACAATCTTCCTGCCTGTTGTTGGCCTTGTTGACCCTGACAAGTTAAAGCCTGGTGATTTAGTGGGTGTAAATAAAGATAGCTACTTGATCTTGGATACTTTGCCATCTGAGTACGACTCTCGGGTCAAAGCTATGGAAGTTGATGAAAAACCAACTGAAGACTATAATGACATTGGTGGCCTGGAAAAGCAGGCAAGCTTCTTTCTTTTTGCATGCTGGGGTTATGATTGAATTTTTTTTAAACACTGCATCCTTGAGCTTATACTTTTTAAATGGTTAATTTCTCTTTTTAAACACTACTTAATTTGTTTAGATCCAAGAACTTGTTGAGGCAATTGTTTTGCCAATGACCCACAAAGAGAGGTTTCAGAAGTTGGGAGTTAGGCCACCAAAAGGAGTCCTTTTGTATGGACCTCCAGGAACTGGGAAGACTTTGATGGCTCGTGCATGTGCTGCCCAAACAAATGCTACTTTCCTCAAATTAGCTGGCCCCCAGCTTGTTCAGGTACTTGATTAGTGGGACTTGTCTGATTATTTTGGTATCTGTTATGTGATTATGATTTTTTTAAATTGTCAAACAACTTTGGAGAGGATTTTTTTATTATATTTTCATTGCTTTTGTTACTGAAAAAGAAAACATAATTCCATGTAAGTTTTGATGAAACATGATCACTGGTTAATAGTAGTTCTCTTGATTGCTGTTTATATTTCTCAGTATGGAGATAATTCTAGTTAACAACCAATTTCTCTCTGCAAAGGTTGCATTTGATTTTGTTTGTTGGTTGGTGAGCATTTCTGCATACCTTAGATTACTAATAACTCTAACCTGCTGTTACAAAAGGCCATGTTGTCTAATACTCTTGCCATATAATGAACCTGAGATGACTTGAAACCTATTTTGCTAGGACAAAAAGTCTGCGTTTTCATTGTACTTAATAGATCTAATATTCTTCCCTGACTATTTTCATCGGTTGAAAAGCAGTACTATATCTCAATAATTTCCCCCTTGTGTGACTTTTTGACCCTTCTGTGGGATACATATATATCACGCTGCTAGTTGGTTTTGTTTTCCTTAAGTACCCTTGCCCTCAAACATACCTCGTTCAGTTCTCAAAAGGTGTAATGTTTAGCCTTACCTTTGTATTACTTAAAATGTTAATTTTGCCTTGTACAAAAAGGTAACAGATGATATAACTAGTACCTTTTGATAACAGATGTTCATTGGAGATGGAGCAAAGCTTGTAAGAGATGCTTTCCAGCTTGCGAAGGAAAAGTCCCCTTGCATAATATTCATTGATGAGATTGACGCAATTGGGACAAAACGCTTCGATAGGTATGCACTCTTCTCGGCATTATCTTTGATGAGAAGCATGGTTTTGTTGTAGAGTAATCTGTGACCAACTAAAGGAAGCATTTACATATAATTAGTAGCTTCAATATTTCTCCTAAACTATGTTATTGTAATTGTATGCAGTGAAGTCAGTGGGGATCGAGAGGTCCAAAGAACAATGCTTGAACTGCTCAACCAGCTGGATGGTTTCAGCAGCGATGATAGGATAAAGGTCTTTTCTTTCTTTTCCCTAATGTTCTTTATCTATATACGAATTCATTTGGCAGATTGTGGGATCTCTCTGTTTTAATGTTAGTTCACTCATGGGGTGATGTTGTAACTAATTCAATCTTCTGCAATTCGGGGGGGGGGGGGGGGGTTGTGCTACCTGTCATACCAAAATTGATCAACACATGTTGTAAATTGTTTTTGAAAATTTGGAAGATGTGTTTGTCTGGTTTGTTTAAATATCTTTTTCTTTTTCCCTTTTACAGGTGATAGCTGCAACAAATCGAGCAGACATTTTGGACCCTGCCTTGATGAGATCAGGGCGACTGGATCGTAAAATTGAATTTCCTCACCCCACTGAGGAGGCCAGGGCTCGGATTTTGCAAGTACATTTTACACTTCACACTGAATATTTACTGGTTATATATGGGCTAAACTATTTTTGGATGATCATCTAAACTTTGATGGGGATGATTTGCAGATCCACTCCAGAAAGATGAACGTCAACCATGACGTGAACTTTGATGAACTAGCTCGTTCAACTGAGGACTTCAACGGAGCCCAACTAAAAGCTGTTTGCGTTGAAGCAGGGATGCTTGCTCTAAGACGGGATGCCACTGAGGTCTGTTTCCCTCCCTCTTTTTTCCCTTGGATGCTTCCAGTTCCAAGTTATACGATAATTTGTGAATTTGACTAAAGAAAATACAACTCAAACATGCCAATTTTCGCTCTTGTCTAATATCATTACCAAATGATATTGCTTTCAGCCTGAAAAAAATAATGTAAAGAATTGCTGGGGTTTGCATGAGAACACAATGTGAAAGCTAAATATTTGTGTTGCTGTGGGTCTTTTGTTAATGTTAGAAATCACTCTTCTTTTGCAGGTTAACCACGAAGACTTTAACGAAGGCATCATCCAAGTTCAAGCAAAGAAGAAAGCAAGCTTGAATTACTACGCATAGTTGGCTCCTTTGAAAGGAAAGGGAAAAACAGTAGTAGTTGTAGGAGTGAGTGGAACTTGGAAGTTAGACAAAGAAATCAGAAAGTAACTGGTTATTTTCTTAAACATTTAACTGGTTTTGTATTTATTGATATATCCTTTTAATGCACAAGAAGAAATGGTATGTAAAAGGTTGCATTCCTTTAGTTTTGCCTGCTTATGAAAAGGTTCTAAACAGTGCTTTGCTTATCCATGGTTTTGTTTATTTTGTTTGGTAGAGTGCTCCTCCAGTACAGTAATCAGCAAGGTGTTTATTATGCAGTTATATGGATAGGCAATTTTAGCTACTAGTTCTAAAAGTATAAGGGCAATTTTTAAGTTGTTTTGTAGCTCTCATACCAAAATATGCAGGGGTAGATTGAAGTTGCCCCATTGAGAGGTTTTACCCATACTTCTGTGAGGGAGATTGAATACAAAATTATTGTGCGGGACAAAGGCTTTCGGGCATGTTCTTTTGGTTTAGTTTTTGGTTTTTACATAAAATTTAATATATTATAATTATTTTTCATTATTTATAATACAGTTTTTTATTATTTAGTTAAATTCTTTTACATAGAAATATATTATTTTTTTTAAAACATGTTTTCAAAACCGAATTTTAAAAAACAAGGACAAGGAGTTGTTATTGTTGTTGGAAGGAAAGTTTGAACAATTAACGCCTTTAACGGTGCAAAACCTTGATAGGATAGCCTAAATTGTAGCTTCCCACCCTTACAATTTGTGTTATATTATATGTTGACGAATCAGTTTTTATGTGTAGAGTTCATGTTATATTTTTGTGTCGCCTCATAAGTTGTTAACCTTAAATTTTTGGAGATGAAGAAGGCGAGCAATCTCAGCAAAATCATGACTAGTATGTGATTAATTATATGAAACCCTAGTTAACAAAATCCAATTGATATCAAAATCTAGGTAACAAGCCGAAGCGTGTGTTCTACCTTCTACCTCAACATATTTTATCGCAACTGAACTAAAACATAAAATCTCATTATACTAAAACATTAAAAAATTATAAAAAATAAAAATAAATAAATAAAAAAGCTACGCAGAACACTGTCAAAAACACCAATTAGCATTTGATCTCCTTTAGCCCGTATGCCAAGTAAAGGAAAGTTGGATCAGTGGCAGCTTCCTTGTAGTATGCAAAAACCATTGAAGATGCAAGCTCTCCCCAACAAAGCTGTAAACACAAAAGATTCACGGCTGGTTTCTTAACTTGGAATGTTATCTCGTTTTGGTCCCACCACTTGAAAATTTGTTTTTAAATGGTCTCAAACTCAAATTCAAGAAAAATATCCCTCAGTGTTTATGACTAACACGTGAGCTCTCTTAGGCCAAGTTAAGGAACAAACAAAGTGATCTCTAGTGTGTATAAATTATAACTCATATAGTATCAAAACTTTGATTTTGAGACTACGTGAGTGAATTAACCAAATTTCAGTTCAACTTACAATTGAAGGTCGCTGAGCTTTGAAAGAAGGAACTTGGTGGCTGCTTCAATGTTCTTCTTGAAAGAATCCTGCTTCTCAGGCTCCAACTTTGGGGTCAGATTCTTTATATATTTCTTCATGAATGCAACAAACTGCTTCTTGTCGAAAGAAGATTGTTCCTAATAATTCAAACAAAAAAAATTAAGAAATCTCCCCATTAAAATTGATCAATATAAACCAAGGCAGAAACAGAGTAGGAGAAGAAAGAAAGTTGATTTAAATTGCCAGAAAGTTACCACCCTGCAGCCCGAAAGTATCAACAACGTCAACAACCTTAATCGCTTGGTCATCCACACTGTCATCTTTGCCGCCGCCTTCCGCCGAAGGATTGGCTCCGATATCAACTTGGACTGCCCCATTCACAACCCACTGATCGCACATAGCAGAATTCCACAGTTAAAAACCAAATTTTCATTCTAAAGTGTACAGAAGAAGAAAGCATAGCTCCAGAGTTGTATCCTTTTCCTATTGTCAAAAGACACTATTGAAACTAAAAAGTATATGTGGTTGTCACAAGCTGCTCTGACGTGACACTAAAACACGGCATGGTAAAAGTATCTGTTCATCCATTATAATTGATCTTTTTCCTATTGTCAAAGACCTTATTAAAACTAAAAAGAATGGTTGTTAATTAAAACATGACACTTTAAAAGTGATATGTCAATTCATAGTTGTGGATGGATCTTTTGCTATTGTTAAAAGGACATTATTGAATCTAAAAGGTATTTATATAATAGTCAATCTCTAAGGTAACACACTAAATCACAACACTTTAAAAGTGACTTGTCAGTTAAATTACTTTCAAAATTACCAATTTTGAATTATAACACGATAAAGTAACTCGTCAACCCATATACAATCGAATTGACTCAGAACTAAAAATAATGATATCACCCACCTTTCCTTCCACTTTCCAAAGCATCCCATTTTGAATATCCTTGTAGGGGAAGGAGTCTGATAGAAGCTCATCACCTGAGAATTATCAAAAAAATCAACTTTTACACATTGGAAACTTAAATCTACTAATAAGGAAAAAAAAGAAGAAAAAAAAACATGGGAAACCAAAAAAACCAGCAAACAAACAAAAAAGTAAGAACATCAAAAAAGGAAAATTTAAGAAAAAGAGGAGTGCGTACGAGCCAGAAAGAAGATCTTGCTAAACCAACGTGGTTGTTTGTTGTTTGGAAAAATCTCAGAATTAATTAATTGTCAGATCGATAGAGAGATTCCTTACGTAAGAGAAGGATGTCCTCTGCCTCCACTGGCTCTGGTAGGCGTTGAGCTTTTATAGACCAGATCTTTACGGTTATTTCCCAAAAAGGAAAAGGACCAAAAAAGAGTCCTATACCAAATAGGAAACTGTCTCATTTTTTTCTCTGCCGTCACTCAAATTCAATTCCTAAAGTATTCTCATATTTTGAATACGAATTGACTATATATGCTCAAAACCCCTTTTTATCTTTTTCTTTTTTTTTTTACTTTAACCAAAAAGTATATAAAGAATTATATTTCGAGTTGTATTTCGTGACTTAAAAACAGTTGTATTATTAAATTTTTTTAATCGGATAATACTTTATTACGACATATAGGATATGTTTTATCAGGGCCGGTCCTAAAGTTTTGGAGGCCCCAGGACCAAATAAATAAAATATGCCTCAAAGAAAAATATAATATGATAATTTGGTTTAAAAAAAAAATTTATAACGCGGTCTTTAAAGTACAACAACAAAAGAAGAAAAATATTCACTCTTGCAACCATCCTTTTCAAACAAAAATAAAATTAGGCCTTGAGTTGATAAAAGAAAAAAATTTAACTTTTGCATCAGTTTTGTTAAAACAAAAGCAAATGTGGGCCTTGAACTAAAATAAATAAAATAAAGACACACTTTTATATTAACTCATTTCAAATAAAAATAAACATGGGCCTTAACATAAATTTTATGATTAAAAAACACTACTATATTTAGAGAATAATTTGGCCCCTGCAGTTATTGGGCCCTGGACGGTCGCCAGACTGCTCAACCCTGTATTTTATAGTTATTGAAATATACAAGGGCGTAAATGTAACAAGGGGATTATTTTTGTAATTTTAATCAAGCTTTGTGAGTAGACCTAAAAGAGTTTACAAATGTACGACTTATTATGAATGTCAATGTACAACATCTAAAATGTTTAATTTAATACTATTTGTGAAGTGTTTAAGTGGTACAAAATGTTGAAATTCTATAAAATATTTTCAAATAATTTAATACTTAATTTTATTTTTGTCCCCAATAAAATTATACTCCCTCTGTTCTATTCAAAGAGTTCACTTTGAAATATATATAACTTATTATGGGTTGTGGGTACAACACCTAAAATACGTAATTTAATACCATATTTTTCACTTATATCCTTATTTTGAAAGTAAAGGTTAATTGTGAACCACACATTGTAATATTAGTAAATGTATATAATGTAAATAAATTTAAAGTGGACTATTTAAATGTGACAAGATTTTTTTTTTTTTGAAAGTAGACTCTTTGAATGGGACGGTGGGAGTAGTATATTGATAAGTTAGACTTATTCACATCTCTTACTTTTTGACTATAAATTAGTTATAAATTATAGATAATTGTATTATAGTACACGCATAAAATATATATAAAAAAAAAAGAAAAAACGAATAACACTTTAAAACTTTTTCTATAGATGAAAAAAAAGGTAGTAATCAAAAATAAAACTAAAGAAACATCAAAGCTCATTAGTAATTTCTAACAAATTCCTATATGTAAATGTTGCCTTAAACTTTATCAAAATATCAGTACACATGTAGACTTGGAGTTGGAGATTAGTGATGGCCGAGCTTTGACTCATCTTTCACGCTCTACTTGAGAAAGAGTCATAATTTGACTTTTGAAGTCAAATGGTCAAACGTGAGATCTCTGCCAGTAAATTTTGTTCCGCTTCCACCTTTTAACTTAAAAAAGAAAAAAAGAAAAAAAAGAGCCCCTTAACAAGATTATTTTTTTTATGGTGATGAATATTTGTTATTTTTATATAACCGTGACATATTAACATTTGAATCCAGAATTGACACATATATATATACAATGACACTTAATACATCAGAGATTAAATTTGTTATGCGATACATCAGCAATTAAACTCATAATTATGATATATTAACAACATACTCATTATATCAATAGTTAAAATTGATAAATTAGATAGGCGAATCCCCAACCGTTAGAAATCAAATACAAGTACAGCATATAAGAACTCTTTTTTAACGTGTTGACCTCTAAACTTGGGATCTTAACGTGCCAAATTTTCACTTTAATGATTATATGCCTTGAAATTGTCATCGTTTTTTTGGGGATAAATTTACCTAATATTTTAATATTTGTTTGGTAGGTTTACTTAATTAGCATGTAACTTACTGATATGAAAAATATAACAATGCTTGAAGTTATATTGTTTTACTTTTAATGTCCTTTTAAATAATATTTTAGAATAAAAACAAGTCACTGCTTAAAAGATTGTAATGCATGACGAATCAACTAGAGATCCATATCTTTGCTACATTATCGTGCAAATTGACATGACCTTGCAAGTCGACGCCCCAACTTCTTAATATTTCAAAAATTAAAAGAAAAAATAACTAAATAAAATATCATTTCATTGGAGATAGTTTGTGAGATGCAGATGGTTGGGTTGGATAAAGAAAGAACAATAAGCAGTGGTTGAAGTGTTAAACCAACCTAGACTAACTTTGTGGTCCATTTTGTACAAGGAATTAATACAAAAATAGATAAAGCTGCATACAATGTGTTGGTGTTGGACCCAATTGATAATCCATATCCCAAATACTAAAAAATAACCACTTTTAATCCACACGTGCGTTTGGGGCGCGAGAATATATAAGAGAAATAAGTATAATTACGATTCTTATCTCTAATTCATATAAAGAGTAAAAAAAAAAATCTGGTAATTTAGTAGATAATATTTACTCAATAACAATTGAGATTTTTTTTGGGAATGACTCATCCATTTACGATTATAAATGCCACAAATTTTTATTCTCAAACGTCAAATACACCTTTATATTTTACCCCAAAAACTTTACTCTACTGTTTTCTTTTTATAGATCATAATTCCAACACATCGAATATGAAATTATTACCTTGTGTATTTTCTGAAAACTACCTCAAAATAAATATAAATTTCGAAAAATGCCACATATATATATATATATGTTAAGTGTTAATATTTGAACACTCAGTACAAATATTTTTTTATTTATATTTTTAGTTAGGGATTTTAAGTTTTGACCGTATTTGATTTGGATGGAGGATGCGGTGGAACTACCGCGTCAAATGGCCGTCTTCATTTGACTTTTACTCGGTTTCGGTCAATAGTTTTCAGCTCTACACTTTTTTTCTTTTTCCTTTTTTCTATTACTATGTTATTTGTCACATTTTACTATGTCGAATTGCCCTGCGAAAAAATTTAGCAACATTATTCGTATACGGATTTTCATTTTTTTTCCAATAATTTGACATCTTTATTATTTAAATTGTCGTATATTTATCGGATGAGGTTACATCTTGTTAAATAAAGGAGTTATATAGTCAATGGATTTAGCATATACAATTGCTTTAATAATATATCTAAAAACAAATCAAATAACCGAATAATTTTTTAATGAGATTGTAATTTTTCCATGTCATAGATAGTGAGAATTGAGAGGTCTCGTCCCTTTCTTCAACTTTAAAAGTAAATTGCATGAATTTTAAATAATCAAATTATGTAAAGAAACAAAATTCAACAACTAAAGTAGTTTAACTAATTAGATTCCCAATATATATATATATATATATATAGATTAGTAATGGTCGAGTAAATAATTTGACATTTTAATTTTAAACATATACTTTGAATAAATATAGCAATAATTATCATAAGTGGGAACACGTTCGGGGTACCAACTTTAGATTATAGATTTAAGCCTAATTTTTTAAGTCAAAATTATTGTTAATATATACTTTAGTGGTCATTCTCTCGTAATGGTACGACGAATGTGTACGCAAATTTGTTTGTCAGAAACGTAATATAGAAGCGTCTCCAATGCAGTGACGTTAATAAACAAATTAAAAAGAAGAAAAAAAACAGCTAATGAACAGGAGTGGCGTTTACAATAAAAATTAGATCCATCATGTTAAAAGATGCTTAACTAAGTTTTGTTTGGAAGGAAAGGATAGATTGTTCCATTCCCACTGTTAGCTTTAGAAATTACGTCAACTGCGTAAAGTGCTCCATTTATTTGGAGATTTCAAATTACACCCTTGTTCCCTACTTCTCTCTTTTTCTGTTTTTTTTTTTTTCACATCGTGCACTTTGACTATGTGTAGACAACATTTTTTTTTTCCTTTTTTGGTTTTATATTAAAACCCTTTATTCTCACTTATCAAATATGAACGTTCACAAACAAGTTTGAGATTGACTCAATAATAAATATGAATACGAATATGATTTTAAGCTGGATTAATGAATGAACGAGGAATTGAAAACTCGATAACATTCATGGACATGATTGATTAAAATGTTAAAGACATAATATAAATAAATAAGTATATACAATATTAAACTATTAAATAATAAAACTAATTAAATTTTTATATACATTTATATGTACATATATGTCAATATATTAGTTTAAATTGAATTTAGATATTTGTGTAAGTTGATACAATATATTAAATTAACTAAACATACAATTTTATGATATTCAACGACGAGATATAACGTACATGAACGTTCACAAACAAACTCAGCTCAACTCGATTAATAAATAAACGAACAAGAACAAGATTAAAGCTCGATAAATAAATGCACACTTCGAAACTTGACTTGATATCACTCTTGTCAATGTGTATAGTATAGACATTTAAAAAAAAATGGAGAATATATTATAGTTTGACTTAGGTATGCTTACTTTTTGTCCTCTTAAGATAGTTTAACTTTTGTCTTCCAAATTTTCAAAACTCTAATATTTTCCATGAATTGTTACTATTTGTTCAGAAATTAACAATATTGTCCCATTTTTATTGATGTTAACCATACATTTTGTGGACACAATTATAGTAATTCAGGGACAAAGTCTAGATTCTAAAAATATAAGAGTCAACATTCAAACTATCTTATAAACATACAATGTAGCGGCATATATAACACCATATTAATAAATTATTCACTAGTTAATAATGCACTAAATCTATTTTTCATATAAAATGACTATATTCTTTTGCGTTGGTATTTCTCATCTATTATTATTTAAAATGTAATAAAAAAATAAAAACTTTTAATTAAATGAACACGAAAGAAATCCCTAACTCATTAAGGAAATATGGAATGACTTGACTCTTAAGACTGCCAAACCCCGAAAGTAGAAAAAAAAAATTATAAAAATACTAAAGAAATGAAATATAGAGTAGAGAATATTATTACACTACATAATCCATTTGGCAATTGTACTGTGCTACTGCGGTGAGGTCCAAAGTTTACAACGATTGGTCAGCTGGGCCCATTCGCGTCTGTTTGTCCTAACGTCACCTCTCCTACCCGACCCATAGAGGATAGGATGTAAATACGTTTAGTAAAAATTTATACTTGACGAGTCGGACTGTTCAATAACGTGCGTATCAATCAGATGAAATAGGGATCGGGCCAAAAGTATCGTATAAATATTGTGAAACACTGTATCAATTTTAACTTTCGATGCATGTTTAGCTGTTAGTGTATTAAGCTTATTAGTTTGGAATTCAGACCCTCTATCCAATTTTCTTATAATTTATTATGCCCAATACAAAAACTACTTAGTTTTACTTATAATTTTTCATTCTTTAAAATTGCACACATTTTTTTAACCTAAACGAAACTACGTAGTTTTGTGTATTGGGCAGAATAAAATATGAAAAATTGGGTAATTACTGAATTTAGTTGTTAAAATATCGTGTATACTATTTTTGTAAAAGTATTGACTATTTAAAAAAAAAGTATTACACCTAAAAAATAATACACGCTTATCAATTTTAATAGTCAAAATAACACATGTCGAACCATTAGACGGTTCAACGCGGGATTTATCTCGTATTTTTATATATGACGAGTTGTTTAGAAAATAATAATATAATAAAAAGAAAAAAGCAAAGCAGAGTCACCAAATCCAGCGGCCCTCAGAAACAGGCGGTGGGAAAAAAAATGGCTTACCGAAATTACTGAACGAAAATATAATAATTTAATAAAACCAAAGAAAAGAAAGGTCACATTACTCTCTTCACACATTGTAAACGCTCTTTCTTTCTCTCTCCTTTCTTCTCTCTTATCTCTCACTTTATCTCTACAACAACAATCATACAGAGAGACTTTGCCCTTCACTATCCAGCTCTCATTTATTGCTTTTAACTTCCTTGATTTTAAGGAAAACGAGAGGAACCCAAACAGGAAACAAAGGAAAAAAAAAAAAATTTTTTTTTCTAGCCGGAGGAAGCAAGGAAGGAGAAGGAGGGGAGAAATTTGTTTTGGTTTTGGTTTTTTCCCCTAATTTATTGGTGGGAATTGGTTTTGGGTGTCTGGGATTTGATTTAATTGTTGTGTTGATAATTTAAATTTGTGGGCAATTGGGTTTGGGAAAATTGGCGGTTTTGTTGGGGTAACGAGATAATTGATCAATTGAGATGGGGTTGGACGGTGCGGATCTTCTAGACGACGGCGATGGGGCCATGGCCGGAGGAGGAGGAGGAGGTGAGGGGAAAGGATCACTTGCTGTTTCCTGTTCGATTTGTTTGGAGGTTGTGAGTGATAATGGGGATAGATCTTGGGCAAAGCTTCTATGTGGCCATCAATTTCACCTAGGTGGGGTTCTTAATTCATTTGATTTTATGATTGCTGAGATCTGATTTGTTGCTTTTGCGCAATTCCAATTTGTTGGTTTTAATTTGACCTTTTATTACAATTTTATTTGAGTTTCGTGTTGGTGCCATGGGCAAGTTTTATCTTATTTGTGTGTATAAATGCATGAATTGGCTGGTACAATTTGGTATTTAGCCTCCGAAGAACAAGGATTTGTTTGATTTAGATTTGACTATAGTTGAATTTGGTAGGATTCCGAGGTGGGCGAGGGAGAAGTATGGATTTTTATCTTTTTTTTGGGTTCAAAATAACAAAAATGTCTTTGTTTGGTCCAATAGGTGCGACAACTGAAAAAGATTGTAACTTTATTGTCTTCTTAAGTGGATATGGGCTTCAAATATCATTTAATGATAGGATTGTATTGGTTCTATTGAGGATGTAATTTTAAGATAGGGCAGTTTTTTCACGGGCGTTCAGCACCTAAGGTCTGTTATGTGAACCACTTCACAATTCTAGAAAGAGCACTTCTTTTAGGAATCTGATTGTCCATCAAGTGTCTGCCTTTATTTTCAGGTTAATGTAATAGCTTGTCTTATTATGTTTGTGTGCTGATATCGAGAGAAGCTAATTATGAACTTAAATCGCGGTGTTTCTTTTTACCAACTGTTTTTGAGGATGTTTGTGAAACATGGGTACGTGTCACAACCTGTGATTCACTTGTTTGGAACATGTTGACGTGAAGTTCGTATTTCGTAAATTTTTATCTCTGAACCTGTCAAAGTTTCATTAAGTATGTTTTTAGAAGGCAGGTATTACCTTCGTTGTTCAAATATACATAATTCCAAGATCTGATTGTTCCTTTTTATCTTGTTACTCATAAATTTCTTGATCTCAAACAGATTGCATTGGTTCTGCCTTTAATATCAAGGGAGCAATGCAGTGTCCCAACTGTCGGAAGATTGAAAAAGGTCAATGGCTATTTGCAAATGGCAGCCGGCAGCTACCTGATTTTAACATGGATGATTGGGGCCATGATGAAGATCTATATGAGCTCAGCTACTCTGAAATGGTATTACATCCCTTCCTGTTTAGACTTTTGCTCCCTCATTGCTTTCATTGTTTTACTGTGGTAGCTAATCTAAAGATTATTACAGTAGGAAATGTAAGATTTCTAAACTTTTCTGTTTTTCAAAACCATAATTTTTGACCTGTTTGTGGTTTTCTGTCTTTCTTTTGGTTTTTTTTTTTCCTCCCAGTCTTTTGGAGTTCATTGGTGCCCTTTTGGTGGATTGACTCGGCTACCTTCATCTTTTGAGTGAGTACAATTAACTTCCAGAGCAAATATGATTGCAAAATGGTTATGTTTCTCTTTAACATTCATTTCTTTCTTTCTTGGCGTTCTTGATACCAATGCTTTAGCTCACTGTTCATATAATATTTTCCTTCTTTCTGATAAGTGGTGTTTGCCCGACAGACATCTTCTGATAGTACAATTAAGGCAGATCAGCAATGATTTTGTTCACTAAGAGGGAGCAATTAGGCTGGTTGGTAGACTCATGTATGTTGGTTATGAATGTAGTTGACTGAGGAGAGTTACCACGATCAAAATTAAAACCTTTAAACTTTGTGCCTTGTATTGTAGGATCAAATAAGTTTGTGTTCACATTTCTACCAATGAATTTTTTAGTCCCTCGGAATAAACACAACACATTTGGAAAAGTGATCTTTATATTCCCCGTATATAAATTGTGGGCAAACTTCCAAAAATATCCTTGTGGTTTTGAAAAGTTATAAAGCTATGAAGATCCCCTATTCTTATAACATGGATGGCAAACGTTGAGATTAACCTTGTACCTTGTTGAAATTTTTGTTTTTACCCTCCCATACATAATAATCTTAATCATACAATCCAACTTTAGTTAAAATTTTTTTTTTCTTTTTTTCTTTTTCATATTTAAAAACTTCAAATGTCACGCTATTGCACTATTTTATTTTTCACTTCTAACATTGCTTTTTAATCAATTTTTCCTTTTATTTTTTATTTGTACAAATTCAATTTTCTCTTTCCCTTTGCTTTTTTCTTTCACCTATTGCTTTGGGCAAATTTCTAATTGGCAAATTACATTATGATCCCTAACTTTTCTCAAATTACATGTCAGTACCTAGAGGAACCCACTTGAAAGTAACAACTCAGTTCCTAAAACCCCCATTGAAAGTAAAATCTTGGTCCCTCTATAAGGACCGACACGTATTTTATTGAAACTTCAGAGAATGGCATGTAATTTGGCAGAAGGTAAGGGAATGGGGTGTAGCTTTTGCATTTTTAATTTAAATTCTCTTTTTTCAAAGTTGCCATTTTCCCTCAACTCCTCCAACTTCCGGTTCAGCATTCCCATGTTATACTCTGACCCATCCCTATTCAGGATTGATTCTGGAATGATGTTAGTCCAGTTATCAATTCAGAAAGGGTGTGGATCGAGTTGGGTGGGCCAAGTGGTCTACGACTTCTCTCTTTAGCTGTACCTGGATTTGAACACCCTCAACCGGAAAATTGTAGAAAGGACACTTTTAAATACGAGTCTTCTTTTCACCCGCTTTTAAATGGGCGACAATGCTATCCTTTTTTCTTCAATTTTATTAGTTTCTCCATCAGTATTTAATCACCATTACTGCCACCACTTTCGACCTGCTGCCCCCAGTGTTGCCAACACCACCAACCTGCTGCCATCACCACCAATTTCAACCCACCATTACTGCTGTCACCACCACCTTCTACTCATCAAATGTAGAAAATTAAGATTGTAAATGTTTTGCCAATCGAAGACCATTAGATCATCCTGTCCCGACAAAATAGAATTTCTTGCACGGTCAATACCCCAAGATGCCTTTTCTCTGTTTGAAGTATTTTATTTTGAGTCGCACCAAAATTTAGGCTACCAAGCCGATGGGCTTTTTGTCTTAGGTTGCAGAAAAACAAGTCGATAGGATCCCCTTTTTACGTCCCCTTTAAGCTGGGTATGATCTCCTTTCGGTGATGCAAACTACATTCAATTGTTGTTTGAAGTCACTGTCGCTGAGTGCCCCTTTTTGGTGGCTGGGCCTTTTTCTCCCAAAGAGTGCCCTTTTTTTTGTCACCACCAACTTCAATGGCCCATCTACTGGTTTTATTCTCAAGTATTGCTGGAAAAAATAAAAATTACCAAAATAGGGTGGTTGGCTAAAAGCTTCCCACAGTAGTGAAGCTGATATATTCAATATTGCCTCGCAAAGGTAATATTGAGTACATCGCCTTAAGTAAACGGGTTCAGTAATTTTTTATTTTTCCTTCGAATGATATGATATCGCCTTCAGTTTAAAGGGCAAAACAACAATACCGAAGGAAACCTTATAATAATTTTATCCATATCAGACTTATTAAAAGTCTTATCCATAGAGAAGATTAGTCTTAGTAAAATGAAAATACGGCCTGTATGTTATCTAATCTCAAACCTGGGTTTGAACTCATTTTAGCATTTTATAATAACTTTTCCTCATTTGTTGGACCTTTTATATTCCCAACAAACATTTTTACATTTCCAACATTACTGCTTCCATCCCACTAGAAGAGTCCTGTTTTGAAAATTTACAATTTTGTATGGGTTTGAAGGTACAACGCCTAAAGTAAGTAATTTGACACCATTTTGTGCACTTGTGCCCTTATCTTTCAAAAGTGGGTTAATTGTGAACCATACATATTTTTCTTTATATCGTTTTAGAAACATGGCTCTTCTTATGGAATGGATGGGTACTTTTTACACTTACCATACACTTTTAATATTTTAAAAATCAATCCAAACCACAGTTGTAGTACCACACAGGGCCAACATTTATCACATAAACTTCCTATCTCCTCAACTAAAAGTCACTTACTCCTGATTTACTGCAAGAATCTATTAAAGCAGTTACTTTATCTCTGTAAAACCCATTTGTTAGACATATAGATCCCAACACACCCCCCCTTCCTTTTTCTTCTTTCCTCTAAATTGAAGGTGATATAACATATATTGCCTTCGGTATCATTGATCAGGGTTAAAAGACGACCTGTTTAATGAAGGCGATATACGCAATTTGCCTTTTAGAAGGCGTATATCTACTTCGTTAATTGGGGAAATTTTTTCCCAACCACCCTGTTTTAGTAATTTGATTTTTTAAGCAGCAATATTTGAGGGAAAAACCCCATCTTCTACACACCATCTTTAAACCAGTGTCACCATCATGAAGTTGTTGTTGCTAATTCATCCGACAAGCAGTGAGGGGGCTGCTGTTGTCGGAGGATCAGTGCCCATATGTGGATGAAGTGAGAGCAGAAAACCCTTCTAACAAATTAAATAATTTGTTTCAACTGTTTCTCAGATCTGGAAATTCTTGCGTCTGATTTCTCTTTTGTTGTGAGGTCAATGGTGATGTCGGTGTCTTTGGCGGCGGGTAGTGGTTATGGTGGTTTTTGGACTGGGAAGAGATGGAAGAAAGAAGAGGGAAGAAGAAAAATAATAAAATATAAGAATAATGGTAAGGTGTTTTGGGAACAAACAAAGGTCCCAGTGGTTAAAGCAATGAGAGGCCCTGCGAAAGGACGCAAATTCTAATCCCATATGGGGTAAATAATGTGTAAGAGGTTCAGCTCACTAGGGGCCTCAGGCTAAGATTAAGAAAGGGTGAAGGGTTTTTTGTACTAAACCAGAGCATATCAATCGTACATGCATTTTCCACTTGTGCAACACACACTCCATTAAGTTTAACATTTTCCATCCATGTTTCAAGAGTAGGAAAATCATGGGGCGGGAGGTTCTTCGTAGTTTTTCTATACAAGTTGGGTACTTTTGTGAAATTTTGAAACCACATGAGGGCTTTTGGTAATTTTACCCGAAATTTGTCCAGTTTAAACACCAAAATTGTCCAAAGCACATTTCAATAAATTAGCTTTTTAGTGCTACATATTAAGAATGAGTATTTTTAGTCCCTCACATTTAACAAAGTTATCTTTTTAGTCTGCATCATAAAAGGAGTCCATTTTTTGGGTAAAGATGACCATGTACACACAAATCAGATATATTATTCTAGTGAGGTGAAAGTCAAAATAAGAACTTTACTGGTATTATGTTATTCAACTGGTTGCTTACAATCCCAAACAAATCAATGGCTTATCTGGACTCTCTGCTGTATTGATAGAGATGTTTTGAATGATATGCCCCAATGTGTTACTTTTATCGTCTAGACCCTTTGCTTTGAAGTTGGGTGTAAGGAAGGTTTGAATGGTATGAGGTTGATCCACTGAACAGCATTAAAATGTGGTCTGTTGACCTTGTTCTTTTCTTCTCCACTACCTATTTGTGTTTACTCAACGGTACTTTTGCTTTGTAAGTTGGGCATAAGAAAGTTTTCCATGGTATGAGGTTGACCACTGAACGTATGCATTAGAATGTGGTCTATTTACTGGTTCTTTTCTTACTTTTCCACCACCTTTAACAAGTTGCTGCTTGTGTTTCCTCAACTATACTAGTGCTGCATGCTTTTAGCTATTTTTAGTACTTTCAGCTATATGATCTTGAGGATATCTACCTGGTATCAAGGTTTAGTGAAATAGTTACATGATCTTTATTGGTCAATATTGATGTAAATAATAATAGTCTCACTATACTGAGGTGATGTCGTGGTCAATAAACAGTGTCCTTAATGGGGGAGTGTCCGTTGAATCAAGTTAGCTCTTCCTTTCTGTAGTGGTTGTGAGTATCTTGCACTGGTTTTTCTAGTTTGTATTTAACTTGTAGGTCTGGTGGCTCAATGAATCCCTATTGGCTTTATCAATCAACCAGTTAGGAATCTCTTCTATGAATAATTGGAAGAGATGTGAGAAAAAGAATGTCATATAATTTTGTACCCACAGAATTAAAAGGATAAGCATTGGATGTTGAACTGCAATTTTTGATTGTTACATTCTGGTTTGTTGATTAGGTCTGCTTTTGCATTACAGTTGGCATTCTTTACCCCTTACTGTTTATATTTTTCTGACTTGTTGCCTTTTGCACTTTGCAGCGAAGGAGAGTTTTCATCTACTGCATGTAAGTATTTTTACCTTTCTTGCTTAAAGATTGAGCTGTAATTAGTCTTGGTAATTAATTATATACTTCCTCTGTTGTAGATCATGAACTTCTTGGGCAACATGCAATCTTTGCTGAACATACTGCTATATCATCTGCCAGTCATCCATGCCCTTACATTGCCTACTTTGGACCAGTCCATCACTCATCTTCAAATTCTAGTGCTACTGTTTCCGACGGTTCTAATTTCAACAATCATTGGAACAGTGGATCTATCCCCAATGAGATGCCTGCTTCTTATGCTTTGCCTGGTATAGATGTTCATTATCACAATTGGGATCACCATTCTGCTCCTTTCCCAACCACAAGCAGCCGAATGGGCGGTGCTGATCAGCCTTCAATCCCCTCTGTGGCTCAAAGAGCTGCTAGAACTAATTCTGACATTTCAAGATCGGGATCCTTTATGCATCCTTTCATTGTCGGTCACAGGTTAGCATTAGTTCATTAAAAAGATAGTGTTGATTCTGATAGTTTAGTCTCCTTGTCTAAAAGTGTTATTATGGTATTACAGTTCTGCTGCCAGAGCTGGGAACTCAGTTGCGTCATCAATGATTCCATCTTACCCCGGAAGTGCGGCCCGGAACCGTGATCGTATGCAAGCTCTTCAGGCGTATTCTCAACAACCCAGCAATTCATCATCATTGCGTACTCCGGTTGTTTCTGGATCGCGAAGATCGAGCAGTCATAGGAACGTGGGTCAAGTTGGGGCGGTTGCTTCATCATCTGAGCAGCCCGGTGGTTTTTATTTCTTCCCTTCAAGTTCGTCTGGAAGAATCTATCAAGAATCTGAAAATCCATTGCCAACCGCTTCCACGGTTGGGACCGCGATCATTTGTCTTCCTTTCCATTGAGCCAAATCGACAGAGACATGGGTTGGGGGCCATTCCATCAAGTAGCTGGTGGTTCTGACGCCATTCTCAGAACCAACAGCTTTCGCCAGAGGCACGGATCTGAGAGGATGCCATCTCATAACCGGTCATAGACTGCTGCTTAAATTGTGTTATAATGGATGATTCCCCATGATTTCTCTATGACTGAAAACCCAAACTATATATGATGATGTTTGAGAAACAATCTGCAATGGTTGTTATTAGTCTCTGAAGATTAAAAACCATTGCCTGGCCCCTAAATGATCCAAAGTTTGTGGGTCAAAAAGTCGAAAAGTGGTTTGTGTTATGATGGATTTTGGCTTCCTCCTGAACTTTGCCTAAAGGGGATATTGTAGAATATGGTCCGCTATTTAAATGGCAAAGCTGTAAACATTTCCAGCAGTTGACTTTGTATTGTTGACAATGAGCGGCTCTCTTGGTCTTTAGAGGGGAAAATCTCGTAATAAAAAGCAACTCATTGCCTGTTACATTTCTCATTTGGAAATTGGTATGAACGTGAAGCGACTCAAGGTTTTCGCAGGTTCTCCCGCGATATATAACACGTTCTTCTCAGTTTGCAAGTGTCTTATGGGTTTCATTTTTGTCTTAAAAAGGTTTCTGCAAGCCGAATGAAAGAGGAAAAAAGAGATCAAAATTTGAGTCAAAAAGCAAGAATGAATAGGGGAAAGATTTATAGCCGGAAGCCGTGTTTGTTCTGATCTATTTCCGAGCAAGCCCTTTTGTTCTAGTGAGTGATATGTCGTCGCAGTTGAGCAAAATCTCTAGTTAACAATATGCCTAAATACGTCGTTTGACCAATGGGACAACCGGGTTACAGAATAAAGGAGACCGACAATATTTCTAGTAAAAAAAAAAAAAAAGAACGCGCCACCTACATTGTAAATTCATCAATAACAATCAATGTGAAGTGAAATTGAAAATGAGATGCACAAATGTTCACTCTCAATTCACCTGAATTTGCACAGGACTGACTAACCATTTTTCGCTAAACGACAAATTCATTGAAGTAATTGTCTTCCACACCGAGTTGACTTACTGAGACAAAAGCTAATTGTTGTTGAGCCTTAGAAAGAAGACTCGAGTTTTAGATCCTATTAAGGGGGGAAGGTGGCTAAAATCTGTTAATAATGAATATGGTAACATTAGCAGAGCAGACCGAAGCTCAAAGCACAAGCAGAAATCGGCAACAACCTAAATAAATAAGCGTCAGATGCATCAACCTATGACCAAGAACATTTATTTATAGTAGTCATATATAAATTGCTCATTATCTACGTTACATCAACCACACCAAAATGAAATCCTTAAAAAGATCATTAGTACGCTAATAAATACCCCCAACAATTCTGAACTTCTAACGTAAACGTCATCTAAGATCAATGCACACCACTAGGTCCACTTTGGTGTCAAGTCAACTTGTTTTCAATACTCAAGCTGTTCATGTCCATCCCCCTCCCCACAAGAGAAACTACGGTGATATAGCTAGCTATATAAAGTACTCCAATCTAACTCGGCTGCTTAGGGAATCGCTATCCTCGCCATGGTTGCGCCCTTGCATCAGATTCAATCAGATCTCACCTATCAATCACAACAATGAGCAGAAAGAAAGTTAGTTCCATACGTCAAAAACGGCCAATCGCAAATTTGTGGAAAAGAGACATACAGAAGGAGATCGGGACCAGGACTGAGACAAGCTCCTGCTCCTGCTCCTTGGCTCTGGACTTATGCTGATATCCTTGCGACGAGACTGCGACACAAGAAATGTTATTAAAGGGATGCAACTTAAATTACACTCTTTAAATGAAAGAAAACAAGAGGAAATTTTAAGAAGGATAACATACAGATGATACTGGGCTTCTCACTCTTCTTGGGAATCTGCAAAAATTTCCAAAACAAACTCATTTTAATATCCAGGACAGTCCTATAAGACCTTGATCCAATGCAGTGCGGCTTACAACCTCGGCCTAAACCGACATCTGACTTTAGTTGACATCTGTCCCATGCCTTTTGTCTTTAGACGTTTGCAATTAGGCTTAATCATTTTTTAACCCCATGTATTTTAGTATTTTGCACATTATCCACTATTTTTACAAAAGGAAAAATGACAATTTTGGTATTTTTGTTTGGACTCGTTGTACTTTTGGTCATTTACGTTTTATTATTGTAAAAATAGTCTTTCTAATTTGCATGTTGTAACAGTTTTGGTCCATGTGACATGTTATGACCAATTTTAAGCTGTCAAAGGGTCTTTCAAATTGAAAATTAATAATAACTTAGCTCTGAGAACTATAATCTTCAATTGCTCATGTAATATTTTTTTCCTATGCGAAACTGTAGCTCGTTCTCAATAATTTCGGTTCATTTCTGCGATTTATCTAATTAGATAAATTTTATTACACATGCCACCAAAGAATATATAAATCTCCAAATTTTTTTTCACTTCAAAAGAATATATAAATCTAAACATATCAAAAATATAAAACTCACAACGCCAAACAAATCTTCGTACTAACGGTCACAAATGTATTACTAATTAATGATGAAAATTTCCATATTGAATATTCGACCAAATCTCCGTACACCATGACCATAAATAAGATCATTATAGTCAGGAATTCATACAACATAGTCATGACTAAAACTACCATAGTACCAAAAAAAAAAAAATCATCATAGACAGACAGGGAGAAACAATACCACAAACAGAGGAAGAAAAAATTACAAATTTTTTACAATTGGCAATAATCGCAATTGGGATGTTATGCGCTAAGATAATATTTAACACATTGAATTACCTATAGCCATATTTATGAGAAATTATTGCACGTAACGGATGTATACACATTACTTGTGTGATGTGGTACAACCATCTAATAAAAATTTGACATATCAACAAAAATTACACATATGAGAGAGATTATTTATTGAAAAAAAGAAAAAACTGATTAACGTCCTAAAAATTAGGATATGATAACCATAAATTCCGGCAAAGCATCTTCTCTTTCCAAATTCTGTTCTCTTGTGGCAATTTTTCAAGAATCATCACTTTTTTTTTTCAAAACTTTACACAAAGAAACAACTTCACTTTTTCAACAATTTAAAATTAAAATTTTAAAATTTCCTCTAAATACCTACTCACATAAATTCAAAAAATAACACAATCATTACACTTTTTTATCTCTCACCTACACAATTTCCCAAAAAAAACTTCCCTCCAAAAAATTTTTAACAAAAAACTTTCCTCCAACAAAATTTCCCCTACACAAACCACAAGAGAACATAGCCTTAGACTTGGCATCATCTTCTTAACTTGTTAATGGCTGAAATTTTTATACGGTATATGGATTAGCGGGAAAAGTCCTCAGATTTTCTTGGAATCATCTTTTTCATATTTTTTTCCAAGTATTTAATTTCTCCCAACAATAATAGTCATCTACAAAAAGATTGTTAATTATGAAATTTTCGAAAAGAAGAATACAACTTTGTATCAAACAAAGGCTGCAATCCATGTAACCGTGGAGATTTGGCACAAATCAGTCATGATGGTACTGCTCTTTAAGAACAGAGCTTGACAGAAAATCAGAGAGACTATTGATATTTGATATCCAAAGAAATTTCCCTAAGGTGAACCCTCAACCATTGCTCTATTTGGACGTTCTTTGGTCACCTGTATGGCTTCTAACGAATCCGTGTCGATCTTTACGATATTCCATCCATTGCTTGCTTAATCGCCGGACAGCATCGCTTGGAGTTCAGCCATGGTCGCAGATGAGACCATCCTGCAGTCGGCCAAATTCTTGACAAGGATTCCCTCCTCTGTTTTTGCCGACCAACGTCGGTATTTAAGTCGAAGGCTGCATCCGTCTGGATTATCATTCCCTGCCAACCATAGTTGCTCGATGTTTCTTCCCAATACTCGTTTTCACTTGAAAAGATGAAACTCATAATTGGGTGTTGTCTTCCAAAACCACCAAGCTGATGCTGATTTTCAGCAAAGCTAGCACAGTTTTATGTTTGATTTATTGTTGGATCTTCATAAATTAATACGGTGACTTGATTGAATCTGTGTATCCCCGATGGGCATGAGACTTGTGCTTAACAGAGTTAAGTTGTAACTATGGCAGGTTGATTTTTAGGATGTTAATTAATTTTTTCCTTTTTCAGTAAATAATCTTTCATATGTGTAATTTTTGTTGACGTATCAAGTTTTTATTGGATGGTTATACCACATCATACAAGTGATGTGTATACATCCGTTGTGTGTAATAATTTCTCCATATTTAGAGATTCAGCAACTCACAAAACCAAAATTGAAAAATTAGCCGCCACACACGTAACCTATATATACACCTTCCAAAGCTGCGAACCAAAATATTCGTAATAAACCATGGCATCATTGAATATTTTTCATCTAGGCAAATTTTTTTTTTTTTTTTTTTTTTTTGAAACGCCATTCCCATTTGGGCAAATGATTTGTGTTTCCCTCATCATTTTCCTTTTTGTTGGCTGCATCTGTGCTAGTAGATTAGAGAAAACAGGCTTTAGATCAAGCGATAGGTGACCCTCTCACATAGGAGGTGAGCTCTACAAGTGGGTCTTGCTTGTAGGGCTCACCTCCTATGTGAGAGGGATCACCTGTCGCACGCGAAGGTGATCTGAATTCAGGAAAACAATGCAACAAATCACCTCTAAAAATGAAGTTGAGGAATTGGGAATTATTTATATACTACCAATATCTCCTAAACTATAAATATTTGCTATCTTGATATACTAGCCATTGTTAGAATCGTACGATACGCGATACGTATCGTAAACAAAGAATTTTGATACGTATCGTGTAAGCGTATCGTAAATTGTAGTGAATAGGTCAATCTTTTTAATTTTGTACGATTCAATACGTATTGGCGATACCTATTGAATCGTACGATTTTCTTCCTCCTTTAAATTGCTTTTGTGCTTCAAATTTTAACACAGGATTTCATGGTTTTTTGAGTTCCAAATCGGAACTACATTCAAACCAAATGGACTAATGGGCCGGATTGCACCCATCAAATTACTTCCTTTAAATAAAACCATAAAGGAAGAATGTCATTTTTATTAGGGTGAACTCCCTTTAATATACATTTGCTTTTCGGTGTCTGTTTTGGTATCTATACTTTTTTTTTAGCCACGAATATACCTATACTAATTTAAAGGGGCCAAAAATGTACTTTGCCGTTAACTCCGGTTAATTTTGACAGAATTTCCTTTTTTTATAGGGGTATTTTCATCCATTCACTATTCATTTTATTCTTTTTCACTGTTCATCTTCTTCCTCCCCAAATTCCTACACCCTTCCTCCTCCGCCACCGTCCGCCTATTCTCCAAAGAGCAAAAACAACAACATCAACAGCTAAGCAACAACAACCAAAAAGAAAATAGAAAGAAGAGAAGAAACAAGATTTCCTAGAAAGCTATGCAAACGTAATCATCAAAGGCTCAATTGCAGGGTTCGATTGACGAAGACGAAGACGACGACGACGGAGAGGGAGGAGGACGACGAAAGGAGGGTTCAATTGTAGAACCGAAGTTCTGCAATTCTGTAATTAAAAACTTACAGAACTGAAGTTCTACAATCTTTTGCAGAACCAAAGCTCTGCAATTTCCCCAAATATAAGAAAAAAAATTATAATAATAAAAAAAAAACAGCAACCTTCGTGGAAGATTACGACGATGGAAGCAGGGAGGAGGGAGAAAAGTGGCAGCCGGTGGCGGGAAGACGACAAAGAAAAGAAAGAAAAAAAGAATAATAATAAATAAATAAATAAAGGAAGAAGACGATGAACAGTGAAGGAGAAAAAATGCCCTTGAAAAATGGCATGTGAGTTGCGTGTGATGGCAATTCCGTTAAGTCTAACGGGGAGTTAACGGCAAAGTATATTTTTGACCCCTTTAAATTAGTATATGTACATTCGTAGCTAAAAAAAATATTATAGGTGCCAAAGCGGACACAATCGAAAAGTATAGGTATATTAAAGGTAGTTCACTCTTTTTAGTACTAAAAGTTTGGGTTGTTTGCAACTTTGGCATTAAAAGTTTGCTCAATTTCAAACTTGTGCTTTATGGTTATACTTTGTTGCATTTTTAGTATCAGTACCTGTTACAGCAGGTTTTGCGTAGTCAAACCGAAGTCAACGGTAATTTGAGGGTATTTTACAATTCTACAATTTTGTGGGGACTGAAAATACAATTTTTCTAATATAATTTCCAAAACATTTTTGCGGTTTTCTTTCTCCTCAGTTGGAAGAAAACTTGTATGTCGACTGAGAAGAAAAAAAAAACCGCGAAAATATTTTGGAAATAATATTAGAAAAATATCTTTTCAACCCCTAAAAAAATTGTAGAATTTGTAAAATACTCTCAAATTACCTTTGACTTCGGTTTGACTACACAAAACCTACTATAGTAGGTATTAGTATTAAAAATGCAACAAAGTATAAGCATAAAGCACAAGTTTGGAACTGAGTAAACTATTAGTACCAAAGTTGCAAACAACCCAAACTTTTAGTACTAAAAATGTTATTTTACCAAACCATAAATAAACAATTGTTTTCAAAATTAGAAGTCTGAAAAAATTTAACTCCCAAATCTCTGACTCCCAACCCATGCATACAAACTTTAAAGGCTAAGGCAAAAGATAGCCAAAAGTTTTTTTTTTTTTTTTCTCTTTTTTCTGAGAAAAAAAATAACTTTGCTAAAACAGTACTGTAGAGATGATGTTATTATAATTTCCTATACGTATTTATGTATAATAAAAAATATATATATAGTTATGACTTTTTTATATATATCTTTAATATCTACAAAATTTATATTGTATTATTATATACAAACGTATCTTACGATACGATACACTTTACGATATACGTATCGTGAAATGACATTTTTGATACACGATACGTATCGCAATTTGACAATTATGATGCTAGCAAATTAGTGTAAATTGATCGACAATTATATTGAAATAATAATAATAATAATAATAATAATGTTTGGGGCATGTTAATTGCAGGACAGTTTTTACTAAACACATGACACTTTTTAAAATTTTAAGTGGTGAGACAATAATATCCTTATACATTTCTACCATCATAAATATTTTTACCTATCATTTTTACCTACACCCTCATTTCCTCTTCAACTCTCCATTTCACTCTTTAACTCACTCTCATTTTTCTAATTCAATTCTTTCAAATTTTCTTTCAAGAATCTCCATCATTCTGCAGTAAAATTAAGAAGAAAATAACTTTTAAAAAGAATCGCCCCAACCAGGAGATTCTATGGGAAAGAATCGCCCCATCCGAGCGATTCTATTGGAAAGAATCGCCACAACCAGGCGATAAAATAAGAATACATTGGTGTCCTGTGGTGACAAAATCCATTTAATCGCTCGGCGGAGGCGATTCTTTTCCATAGAATCGCCTGGTTGGGGCGATTCTTTTTAAAAGTTGTTTTCTTCTTAATTTTACTGCAAAAGGAAGTAGAAATGGGAAGGGCAAAAAAGTAATTATAAGTCTAATTTTTTTAAAAAAAGTGTCCCTTATTTAGTAAAATGTATCATTCAATTAACAATTTCGTAATATTTCATGTTTTGAGGAGTTAATTCAACTTATATTTGTCATTTCATTGATAGAAGAAAAAAGTCCAATAAATGATTACAAAGTTTTCAGTGAATGGGGAGATAGGACAAGTGATGAATTAATATCGGAATGTCTAAATGTAGGGAAGAAAATTGCTAAACGCAGGGAATGAGAGATAGTATTTTCAAATTATATCAAAAATACCCCCCACCCCTTAATAATGCTCCCAGCTCCACAAATTGTCCAATTATTTCATTTGACAACGACTGAAGCATCGCCGGCTGTCGGAATCATCGCCGGAGCACCGGCGGGAAGTGCTAAAATTTTTTTTTTTTTTAAAACTTAAAAGCCTTTATTCCTACCGAATTTGGGTGGCGGACCATTTCCGCCACAAAAATCCAACCAGAAGCAGCCAGTAATGTGCAGAGATACAAACCCAGCAATGGGTTTTATATCATGAAATCCACAAATGGGTTTCATGATATAAAACCCAGCAAGTGGGTTTGATATAAAACCCACCAATGGGTTTAATATATCAAACCCACTTGTTTCTCTAGTTCGGGAGCCCCGTTCAAGGATTTGTCGGAAAAAATGGAGTTTTTCTGAAAGTACACGTAAATGGTGAAAATTGGGGTTAGGCGGCCTAAGGGTTAGACCGCCTAACCCTTTATTGGGGGGTTAGGGGGCCTAAGGGTTAGACAGAACAGGGTTAGGCGGCCTAAATTTTAGACCGCCTAACCCTGTGATGGGGGGTTAGGCGGTGTGAGGGTTAGACCTCCTAACCCTGTGATGGGGGATTAGGCGGCCTAAGGGTTAGACCGCCTAACCCTGTAATGGGGGGTTAGGCGGCCTAAGGGTTAGACTTCCTAACCCTGGGGCAGGGGCTGGTAGAAAATATTAGGGGTGGGGGTATTTTGGGTATAATTTGAAAATACTATCTCTCATTCCCTGCGTTTAGCACTTTCCTTCCCTGCGTTTAGCAGTGCCCAATAATATTTAATGCCCTCAAAATCTAGGCCACTTTGGCTAATAGAATGCAAGTCTGCAGGGTTTTTGGCAAAGGTTGCAGTTATCTGCACAAAATATGTACAAATAATTGTGCACATAAAGCGAAAAAAGTAAATCATTCTATTTTGCTTACCATATTTGCTCTTTTAGTGGAATATCTAGTTGGATTACCACTAGGATAAATATGAAAAATAATAAAAATGACTTGGCTAATGATGTGAACCACTGCATGTCCCAATGACATTTTATTATTCAGGTTGTGCATAACTCAATTTCATAAGTTTATTTCATGAATTTATGCATCCTTCATCCTCATATCCATATAAGAGCAATACAGTAATCCAAGAACAATATTAATACCAAAAAAATGAACTATAAAATATTTTTTATTTTAATTTGGGACTTGAAAAAACATTTTCAAACCTCCACCAATAATTAATAAGATATAGATATTTACACAGCAGTCGAATAAAAATTTCATACCAAATTTAGCGAAGTCCTTCCACTTTGTACTGGTTGTCCTCTTTTTTTTTTCTTTTTCTATTTTCAAAGGCCGACCTTTTTCTTAATACAGACCCTTTAACAATACTTTTTCATCAAAATGAACTCTAAAATATTTTTAAATTTAGTTTGGGATTTGAAAAAAAAATTCCCTAACGTTCGGAACAAATTTAGCGAATAATTTACACTTAATATTGATTGCCTTCATGATTTCTAAGCCGCCTTTTTTTTTTTTTTTAATACTAATTGCCTTAACACTTATTTTTCCTATAAATGAACTATAAAATATTTTTTATTTGATTCGGGACTTGGAAAAAAATTTCTTAACATTCAAGCGAGAATAAATAAGCTATGGTTAATTTTACAGGAGCGAAAAAAGTAATTTTGGGACCAATTTTAAGAGGAAAAAATGCAAAAGTGGTCCACAATCTTTACCCCTGTTGCAAATGTAGTCCACAATCTTTAGTAAGTAGCAAATGTAGTCCACAATGTATCCATTTTTTGCAATTTTAGTCCAAAAACGGAAAATTGACATTGATTAACGGTCAACGGGTTTGACCGTCAGTCAAACCCGGGTTTGACCATCTAAAACCACCCCACCCCTTCCTTCCAAAACCATTTCTCCACATCAGCACCACAATTCGCCACGTCACCCGCGCCACGTCACCTTCTGCTGAAAATGAAAGGAGAGGCTAAAAACTTCAAAATTTGCTCCAGTGGGGTTTCGAACCTGTGACCTTTCCTTTGCGCGCGCGAGGGACAACCACTAAGCTGCAGTCGTTTGTTTGTCTTTAGTTGCTGTTCCATTTAGTCATATAGAATCACACTTTTCTTTCATACTTTATACACAAGGCCGTATTAAGACTTTCAAATTCCTTTCCATGCCGTCAAATTAATTAACTTATTTAATTAAAATTACTATTCTAACATTATTAAATAATGTCAAACATATAATTACCTCTAATATATATTTTTAACTCTTTCAAAAATCTCATACGAATTAATTCAACATCAACTATAATATATTTTTAACTCTTCCCCTTCCATTTTTGGGAGATTCCTATTTGGTTTTCAACTATCATAAAAGAAATTAAACATTCAGCTAGTGCCATATTTTATCTCAAACACATCTAGTTAGTTAGGTATGCTTATCAGATTTTACCATAGAATATAGCAGCATTTTGTGTAGACCAAAACAAGGACAACATTAAAAGATACATCTTTCCAAGTTGTCCTTCCTAAACCAAGCAAAGAACCATTTGAGTTCCAATGTTATTAGCGAAGCCTACCGTAGGAAGTCTTCAAATCTCTTTCAAGAGTATTGCGTTTGAGAAACAAACCTAAGGTATTCTCCAGATTCACAAGAACCTGTCATCTGCAAAAATATGGAAAACTACACAAAACTGAAGCACATCAAGACCAATAAGTTCATCTAATGAATATCAACCGCAGATCAAGTTTCGGTATTGAAAAACTACAAAGTTCCCACATGAGAAAGCAGCTAAATTCAAAATTTTCCAATTCAACCAAAAATGATATATATGTTGCAACTGCACGCAAAAGTAAACAGAGCACAACTACTACAAGACTTCGAGCAAATTCAAGAAGTAAAAACACATAGATAAATGCGCTTAATCTTCCTCCTCGGCCTCGTTATCTGCAATGTTGAAGTATCTCAATTCATAGACATTGCGGTCCTTGTTGGAGGAAATAACACGAAGCCAATCGCGCACGTTGTTCTTCTTGAGGTACTTCTTGGTCAAGTACTTCAAGTACCTGCGTTTAGAAGCAACAAAAGTAAGGCTTAATTGTCCTGAGCTTACAGCTTTAACAGCACACAAATTAGCTAAGGGAATCGCTAAAAGAGCAGTTGATTATATGCACAAAACGCACGCAAGAGATAGATAAATGATTCAAGTAGGTGGAAAAGCATGCTTGGGTTAGAACGCAGATCAAAATATCACCTTGCAGAATACAACCCACCCCCCTGCCAAACAGAACGGTACACAAAATTTGATCATTTTCTCTAGCATGATCATCTTGATATCCAGTTGCAATAGGAATTAGGTAGAAACTACAACAGCATAGCACATTAATCTAGTCTTCAGATAACGTAACTAATCGTCCACAGACACTAGAAGCTCTAACCACATTCTAGATACAATTATCATTCCTATTCCCAAACTGACATAAAAAAAATTGTAGCTATAACTAGTCAGAAAAAAGTAGTGAAACGATTATGCCCGTTCAATCAAAACAGAAATCTAGTCAGTCTGTCAAATCAAACACTCATATAGTCAAAACACCCACTCCAGC
Organism: Leptodermis oblonga; assembly: GCA_016801395.1. Taxonomy (NCBI): domain Eukaryota; kingdom Viridiplantae; phylum Streptophyta; class Magnoliopsida; order Gentianales; family Rubiaceae; genus Leptodermis; species Leptodermis oblonga. The sequence continues at coordinate 37,684,017 of CM028755.1, forward strand.
AAAACCTAAATATTGTATTTCAAAATCTACCAATCTCCAAGGAGATTAAGTTTTTTTCCTCTCTCACACAGATCATTAAGCAACGACATTATGCAGATAAAAAACACATAAACCAATTTATTATTTAAAGCACCAAATGTGGCATGACAACAGCAACCACATCTAACTCCAAAAGAGAGAAAAAAATACTAACATTAAATAAATTAAACTCAAAACCCTAACCATCCAGTAAAACGAACTCGTTACAAACCCACAGCCCAAAAAAATTGGAAAATATGAGAAAACGAGAAAAGATTACCGCTTAGAGAAGTTGGAGTCGGTGGTGACGGTAATCTTGGTCTTATCACGGACAATAGTGACGGCATCTCCAAGAGCGCCGGGCTTGCCGCCGACCTTGATGCGTTCCTGGAGGTACTTCTCCAGTGAGGAGATGTCCATGATCTTGTCCTCCACCGGCTTTGCGCAGTCAATCACGAACGTCGATCCTTTCTTCTTCCCGCCCTTGACGGCAGCGCCACCGCTTCCTCTGCTCATTTTGTTGGAGGAGAATTACCTGAAGTGAGGAGAATTACCTGAAGAGAAACCTTCACACCGAGGAAAATCGGAAAGACGAAGCGGCAAGACAAACGAAGTGAATTAGGGTTTTAGATTGTGGATTATATAAGGAGTGGTGGATGCTTTATTTGGGCCGATTCTCAAGTGGAAGCCCAAAACGGTATGGGCTTTTCGGACGGTAATCTATCATAACTAAAGGCCCAATTATTTTGAATCTGATTTAGCTCTCGTTAGATAATGATTTGAAAAACATTTTTAGTGTATTTTGTAAATTAAAAAGTGTGTATGGCTAACCAATTTATAAAATATTTTTAAAATTATTAATTTAACTGTATTTATTCAAACGGAACCTTAAGGATTTACATGGTGGGATAATATAAGGCCAGAGTGTGATAATTTCCTTGGGCTGATTTGGAGGTGGAAGCTCGGAATAGTGTGGGCTTTGAAGTCCAAATATTTACACTTCTCTTATTGTATTCTGTAAGGATAAAGAGGGATCCTTATGAATTTAGAAAAGAGTTTCGAGGGATATAGAGAATTAAGATAGAATTGAGGGAGAATTTAGTTATTATATTGAGAAGATTAGAATATGCAATTACATAAATTAGGTAAACCCCAAATTGCAATTGGGTTACCCTTTTATACCCGTATCCAACTAATTAACTCTTGCTGATATTACTTATTTACCCCTCTACTTATAACATATTCATTCGACAACTTTGCATAACCTAAAGGCCCAATTATATAATATATATAAGATTAGAATATGCAATTACATAAATTAGGTAAACCCCAAATTGCAATTCGGTTACCCTTTCATACCCACATCCAACTAATTAACTCTTGCTGATATTACTTCTTTACCCCTCTACTTATAACATATTCATTCGACAACTTTGCATAACCTAAAGGCCCAATTATATATATATATATATATATATATATATATGAATACATTATTAAAGAACGAAGTGAGGGGTACATAATTCTATCAGCTTACACTCTAAATAGGCAGAACTGACTGAAAGGAAAATCGAACTCCCGACATATTGGGGCTCGGTTATTTTGAATCTTCACACAAATTGGTTCGGAGTACTTCCTATGGACATAGACAGATACGACAACGTTGTAAGAATCATTGAGATTGATGTTGGTTTTATTTTGGGTTGAAAATGGATATGAACGTTCACAAACAAAATCGGTACCAGTTCGATAATTCATATATGAACAAGGGCAAACTACATTCCCCTGAGGGTTGGATCAAATACAAAATCACCTCCTTAGTTTGGATAAATAAAATAAAATAAAAAATAAAAAAAGACCACTTTGACTGGTGGGCGAAATACATTTCACCTCTCGAAATTTGGGTAGATTATAAAATGACTATTCTATTTTTGTTAAATAATATATAAATAAAAAACTCAATTGGTTTGAAAATTATATTTCTCCTTTGACATTTGGATAAATTACAAAACGATCATCTTATTACTTGGTTATAAAATAGACAAATTTTAAAACCAAATGATGATGAGTGACAACAACAAGTCAACAACTACATATTTGGGAAGACTAAAGTGCTTCTCACTTGCTCAATCTAAAATTTGAAGGTCAAAAAGTATTTTTCAAAGATATAAGCGAACGCTTAAAATCTTCGATTTATTATGTCAAGACAAAATAAACTTTTTTTCCGTCCAGTCATGAAACACCAGCTTTTTTGAAGGGTGCTTGATCAACATTTATGCATCTATGGATCTTGCCCAAAAAAAACACCTATAAGCACATTTATCTTAAAAACGAACTAATAATATCAAATTATTGATTTAAATAAAAACAAAATCATTTATAACATACCAATTAATCAATAAGTTTATCTTTTCAATCATTCGTTGTACATTTACTGGGCATTTCGGACATGAGAAAAATCTACTTTAAGAGTTGGATTTTATCAAAAAATTCATAAGTGTCGCTTCCATACCACATTCATACATTCTCTTATCATCTGTTGTGAATCAGAAGGTCAAATTAAATTTTTGCTATATGATGAAAATTAATTGCTTGCGTTTTTGTATAATTTTCTTAATTAAAAAGTTTCATATTCCTTTTTAATGTGCATACCATTAGAAAGTTTTTTTTTTAACCCACAAGTGAATATGAAATTTTCAAAAGACGCTCAAAATATTTTGATTATTTGTTTGACCACTTGAAACGGATAACAGTAGATTTCAAAACCAAAAGCGTCACAAAATATAAACATAAAACACAAATTTATAATTGCACAACTATTTGGTACAAAAAATGTAAATGCCAAACTTTACATGTCAGAAATTCTTTTTTTCTTTCTCTCTAATTGTATAATTCTAATAAAATACTCAATTTATCACGTTAAAAGAATTTGGTTTGAAAAATGTATAACTTATTATGAATGGCGAAGTACAACACGTAAAATAAATAATATAACATCATATTTTTCATTTATAACCATACTTTTTAAGTAAGACTGGTTGCGAATTTCACATTATTATACTAGAAAGTGTATACTCTCTCCGTTCTATTAGAAAAGTCCAGTTTGAAAAATATTTTGTGTTTTAATAAAAAAGTCAACTTTCAATTTTTTTATTGTCCATACCCTTACTAATATAATAATATATAGTTCATAATTAGTTCACACATAAAATGTAAGGATATTAATGTAATAAGTTGTGACAAATTAGCTAATGTATGTATTTTGAAATTTATAAAAATCGTACACATCTGAAACTGGAACCTTCTAATGAAACGGAGGGAGCATTATTAATTAAAAACATTAAACTCAACTGTTTTTGGTACGATAATTTTCTATTCTATAGAGAGTAAACTTTTTATACGTAACGAAATCAGTAGTAGTACATTAGGAAGGAAATAAGAAGAAGTTGAGGTTCAACCAACAGAGCATACAACTATTGATCTCTACACACTACTGCTGACCCAAGCGAAAAGAGAAAGAAAGAAGCACGTCAAAATCAGTAGTAACAGTATAGCATTCATGAACCAAAATTAACGTGGTATATTTCTATGCACTCGTTGCACTTTTGGTTTGTAATTTATGTTTTGTTGTTTCACTTGTGGTCCATATTTTTCATGTTTGTCACTTTAATCCCTATAATCGATAGTAGAAAGTTTACCGGTCATCTGGAATCAAAATGCAAGTTTACACAATTACTCATAAAATAACGGGTAAAACATTCAACTCATAAAAGTACCAACACATAAAAACAAAAATATGGAACCAAAAGTGTAATGAGCGTATAAAAAAATAACCAAAATGAATTGGGAAAAACAAGCATCGGCTAGTACATCGATGATCCATTCCCAGGGAGAGAGAGGGACACAAGAAATGTATATTCCTCTGCTTGTCTCTTTTATATATGTCCACCAAGCCATGCATTACTTGAAAATTAAGGAACCCTGACGCAGAGCTATCTAGCCCAACTCACCATTCCAATTTCCAACGACAACAAGTGAAGATGCAGGTCACAAAGTGAGAGTCATCACTCGTCGTTAGCCAAAGTATTTTATACCAACCGTGTAACACAGCGTTAAAAATGATGAAAACGAAACACTGTAAAAATATTTTAATATTATGATGCATGACACAATCATTCAGGCAATGACTTGAAGAAATTAATGTAATGTAATGAGTGAGTGATGGAGACTGCACTGCAGAAGAATGTGGTCAATATTAATCGGAATTGTTAAACGCAGTAACGGTTTTACTAAACGCAGTAACATTCCCCTGTAAAAAGACTAAAATGCCCCTGAGACCAAAAATTATTAAAAAAAAAAAACAAAATGTACTGTTTAAGTGCGGGGGTACTGTTCGTGAACAGTACCCGCGTTTGAACAGTACCAATTTTCACCTATAAGTAAGGGTGAAAATCAGAAGTTTTCTAAAACGTTCAGAGTTAGTTGTTTTACATTTACATTAAACTGCAGAAACACTTTTTTTCCATTTGGTCACTGACACGTTCATTCAAATATGGCCGGTATACCCGGGTACGATCCATATTACACTGTAAGTAACACTGTATTTATTTTTTTAATTTATAGCAGTGTGCGTAATTTATGTATTTATTTTTTAAATTTATGTATGTAATGTTTCACGTTAATTTTTGGGAAAAAAATCCAGTATGGGGGATTTTTTTTCCCGGATCTGCGATTATCCGAACTTTTTTTTGCTGATTTTGAAACATTTCGGACCGGGAGAAGGTCTCCCGGTCCGAAATAGCCGGAATACCGCCGTTCTCCGGCGGTATTTCCGGCCAAAATACTGCCGGTCGCCGGCGGTATTTTGGCCGGAAATACCGCCGGAGAATGGCGGTATTCCCGTAGGGAAATACCACCGGCGGTATTTCCCTACGAAATACCGCCGTTCTCCGGTGGTATTTTCGCCGGAAATATCGCCGGCGATATTTCCGGCCAAAATACCGCCGGAGAACGGCGGTATTTCGTAGGGAAATACCGCCGACCGGCGGCGGTATTTTCCGGCGAAAATATCGCCTGATTCCTGCGGTATTTCGCCGGAAAATACCGCCGGCGATATTTTTCCGGATAAAATATCGCCGGATTCCGGCGATATTCCGCCGGAAAAATATCGCCGGCGGTATTTTCCGGCAAAATACCGCCGGAATCCGGCGATATTTTCGCCGGAAAATACCGCCGCCGGTCGGCGGTATTTTCCGGCCGGTTACTGCGTTTAGTATTTTCCAATTTTCTTATTTTTGACCAGGGGCATTTTTGTCTTTTTACAGGAGAATGTTACTGCGTTTAGTAAATTGGTTACTGCATATAACATGCCTCATATTAATTAGCAGAAGCTAATGATTGAAAATGATTGATTTGCAACTTAATTAAATTTCCAGATTTTATTAGTGTTAATTGAGAACAATTAATCAATCACATGGAGTGCTGCGTGCCTTTGGCTTTGTGTTCTTGCATCATAATAATCAAACACGTACAGCTGCAGTTTAAACATCGAAAATTTTCCTGTCTTTTTGCGTTTCCAAACATCATTATGCATCTCCATATCTGCATTCAAGATCTCTTCATTTCTTTTTAAATAAAAAAACAGAAAAACCTATCCAAACTTCTTCAATCTACGTACATTATAATTACCTGAAGATTAATTTGAACCAATTTTTTTCACTTTTACTGATAATAATTATGATTTGATTAATTTAGAATGAACCAGTTGTGGCTGCAGCTTCCAATATGTCAACCAAATAGGTATAAAAATGAACCTCCAATCATAACCATTTTTTGAACCAATCTTTGAAACCTACTACTACTCTCTCTCTTGCCAGGTCTTGTCAGAAGTTAGACAAATTATCATATATATATTTTAGGGTCAATGAGAAGTAATCAGGACTAAAACAATGGGAAACGAACACTAATTATAAACAGAATACATGCAAATGAGTTTTTTTTCCCCTGAAATCTCTATTTACTTGTGTGTTTCCTTTTCTTTGACTTCTCATTCCTTTCAGAGGCTTTAACGGGTAATGTTTCCCCTTCATTAGGCGCATCTACTTCTTCCGTTTGTTTGTTTGCTTTCCTCTTCTTATTGATATTGCAATGTCAGGTTGGACGTACAAAATACTAGATGTCAAGCCCAAAAGTAGAGATTATAAAACATAACTCATCAAAAGTAAATAACTACTTCCTCCTTCAGTCTAAACTCGTTCTTAATTAGATAGGTAGAGTTTTAGATTGGAACCTTTCAGATTGGGGTAGTTCCTCAGTATGTCTTTCCAACCATTTGATGCATCCAGTATGAGCAGGAAGTAACGATCCAGATATGTGCAGTACCTCTTCATCAAAACTATAAGAAAAAGTCACCACTTTTAGTTGCCAAAATAACTCAATCAAGAGAATATAGAGTTCTGAATTGCACTATTAAATAATTTGGTTCCTGATTAACCAACAAATGGGAAGAGATTTCACTAGGTATTGTTCTATTGATACATACAAAATGCAATGTTTAATTGAAAACAACTCTCCCTCAGAGAGCTATTGACTAGGTGCGTCAGAATAACTTAATAAAAATCATTATCTCATAAATTCCACTCACAGGACAATGGGAATTGACTAACTGGATACATACATTTTGTTAAATGTTCTTCACTGAGATGGCGAAGATAAACTTTCATATTTAGGCTAGGAAGTGTTAATAAAATCATCTAAAAAACATGCTTGTGCCAACTGAAAAGGAAAGGTTGACAACGATCAGTGGGATGGATCACTTTTGAGAAACAGAATGCAGACTTTATCCTTTTATGGAGAGAATTTGACAATTATCTGTGAGGTTGACCATAAACTTCTATCCTCAGCACAGTTCATAAAAATGTTCACAGCGAGTGAGTGAATAGTAGTAAAGAATTAAGTGCTAACATAAGTTCCGTGATCAAACCAGTGCAAACGGTGATTAAAGCCCGTTCATAGCCAAACCATACTCCATCTACAGTTCAGACATAAACTGAACTACTAAACACTTGGGAACTCTGATCCTTAATGTGCAAAAAGATATGTTGTATCCATTCCCTCTTATCCGTCAAGAAAAAAAATATTTTAGAAAACACAAAATTTCCAGATTATGAGAGCTTATTTCACTGTACTTACACATCCTGAAACTTGCATAGTAGGAAAATAGTTTGCAGTAGAAAAAATAAAAGTCCCAAAATCAATAGATTAAAGCACTGTACCTTTTAACTAAGAAGCGGATATTGGTTCCAACTCTAATTCTGTGTTTCCTCGCCATGTTTCTGCAACAGAACAGTTTTAATATACATAAATTAACAGCAATGTACACTTAACACAGGTCCTAAAACCTTTAACAGTTGTGCGTGCTCACAGCTTCATACCGAAATTCCTGGCGAATGTCTGCATCCGTTATTACAGCAGCTGAGAAACCAAGAACAATAACATGGATGAATTGCACACTAACTTTAACCACCTCTCCCACTGTAACAAAGCAACCGCTCAAATCAATTACTCGATCATAATGTAAAGCAAAAGCAACCCAAATAAAAATAGATAAATAAATAATCAAAAGTACAAGCTTTCATATTTATCAATATTCATGATATTCTACCTGGAAGCATGTCTGGCTTTGGATGAAAAAGTGATAGTTCTGCCTCTAGCCTCAGCCCCAAATAAGGATGCAAACCGGGCAAAATCTTGGCCAAATAACTTAGTACATTTGGCTCATATGCAAGCACAGCATCATCAAACGATGCATTGAACCTGCGGCAAACATCAAACCGAAAGGGAGATGGAAAATACACAAATTAACCTCAAAACTGAACAACTTAGAAAGAGATACACGAATCATTCATGAAAATCACAGGAAAAAAATAATTAAAAGAAGTAAATTACTTGAAAAGTAGAGAATTGAGTTCAGCTAAAATTGCTTGAGAAATATTCTTGGCCTTTGATGGGTGTAGACCAGCAAATTGGCCAGGGCCAAGTTCAATCCCTCCATTGATTCAACTCCGAAGCCAACGGGCAAGGAGCAGCTAAAACCCTGGAAAAACCCTAAATTGAGAATGTCGGGTCATGAAACAAAGCGGGAAAAGAAGAGGTTGCTGATGTTCATAAAAGTTGGACCGAGTTATCTTTTAAACTGGGCTTCCTCGGTATATATTTTTGGGCCATAATAAATATATGGACATCTCTCCGACAAAACAGTGGAGTAGCAAACCAAGGGAATAATTGGGAGAGCTGTAGCAATTAACCAACCTGAGATGCAGCTGAGTGGGAAGGGGCAGCAGGGCCGGGCTCAGCATTAACAACAGCCTTTTCTGATGACTTTTTCTTCCAAGTCCAACTCCTTCTGTCCATTGTATTAAGGGTTAGTTAATAACATAATGTACCATCTTATTTCATCCAAGAAATACTTTAAATCCAAGAATATCCAGAACGGAATGCACGTTCTGAAGAAAACATAACGCAGACACAAATATGAGAAAAACCCTTGTCAGCCGGGACTTTTGGGAAACTCCAAGCACCTTCTGTTTATGATTCAAGAACATTGCAAACTGTAAGCAATTAGACACAGCTAGCTCAACTTTCTACCCTTAAGTGATTTGGCATCCAAAAAATTCGTAGCTTAAAGCGGGGTTGCACAGCACTTGACTTGAAATAGACCAAAATAGAGTTTGACAACGCAAAAGTAAGAAACTGAGATACTAAAATATTCGATCCCTTTTATGAACACGGTGGTGGTGTGCACTGTTCATGTTGAAGCACAAACAGAGGCACCATATAGAGAAGTGCAGATAAACAGCACCATAGTTCGGAATTACAGTCAAATCCAACAAAAACGAAAAGGAGTGACGAAATTCAGCTTGAATTCTGGAAAAATCAAGAAGCATAAACATTCTACTAAATCATAGCAATACCTGATTAGTCCAACAAAAATGAAAACTCAAGGTATTCCTTCAATTTCAATGGCAATCAAGTCGAAAAGCGTGCTTGGATTAGAACACATAGATCAAAATATCACCTTAAAGAATTCAACCCACCCCTCCCAAACAAAAAGTCACACAAAATTGATCATTCTTTAGAGCATGTTAATCTCGATATCCAGTTGCAACAGGAAGCAGGTCGAAACTACCACAGGGTAGCAGATTAATCCTGTTTCCCTGCAATCTTCAGGTAACATAACTAATCACCCAAACACTAGAAGATCTAAACCACATTCTACATTCAATTATCATTACAACTCCCAACAAGCACTACCCCGAGCTAAATGTTAACACCAAAACTCCTCAATCCGGCATAAACAAATGTAACAATAACTAGAAGCATTAAGGGTATTCATTGAGATTGAGGAGCCATATTCTGAAACTTCCCAAAAAAAAAAAGGGGGAAGAAAAACACATGAAAGTACTGAAACCGTAGTTGTTAGAATTGTACGATACGCGATACGTATCAGAAACAAAAGATTTCGATATGCATCATACAAGCGTATCGCATATTGTAGTGAATGGTGTAATTTTTGTTTGTTTCGTACGACGATACGTATCGAATTGTACGGGTTTTACTACTCTTCAAAATTGAGTCTGCGTTTCCTTTTTTAATACAATGCACTGAATGCCGTACTTCACTTTTCAGTTTCCATTTCAAAGTTACAAAAGTAAAAGACTCACACGAATCTATTTCCATTAGTCATGGACTTTCTTATATAAAACAATAAATAAATCAATAATCTTTTTGAATTAAAATTTTATTAAACTATCAGAAAAAATTTCACCCGCACTAGTTCTTTTGTCTAAAAAAGTTTATTATTTTATGGTTATGTATAATACAAAAACTATATAATTAACATTCTTTTATATATTTTTTCAATATTTATAAATTTTATACTATATTATTATATACAAATGTATCTTATGATATGCGTATAGTTAATGACGTTTTCGATGCACGATAAGTATCGGCATTCGACAACTATGACTGAAATGATTACGCCCGTTCAATCAAAATAGAAATCTAATCAGTCTGACAAATCAACCACTCAAATAGTCAAAAAACCCACTCAAGCAAAACCTAAATATTTTATTTCAAACTCCAATCTACCAATCTCCAAGGACCATAAGTTTTCTTCTTTCTCACAGAGATCATTACGCAACGGCATTATGCAGATAAAAACCCCATAAGCAACCAATTTATTATTTATAGCACCAAATGGGGCATGACAACAGCAAGCACATCTAACTCAAAATAAAAACTAACATTAAAGAACATGGGTCCTGGTTTCTTAGACCAAATGGGTTTCAACCCATTTTTAAGAAAGAGTAAACTCCAAATTTGGTCCCTTACATATCAATTTTTTATTTTTTTAGTCCTTAACATTTGAAAATGACTTTTTGGTCCCTAACATTTACAAAGAGAATTTTTTTAGTCCTTTTAGCATCAAAACTAACAAAACCCGTTAATAGACACACTTTAAAATCACTTGACAGTAATGTTGAAGGGTAATTTTGTCCCTACAGCTGTCTCTGCCTACCCCTCCGAATAGCCATTTGCCTTTACCTCAGTTTAGCTAATTGCATGTCTAAAGGCCTTAAAGGCTTAAACAACTAATCTCCTTCAAGTTGAGAGTGTTCCAAAAGATCATAGTTAGAAAATGATTGACTCTAGATGTTAACACATTTTTTTTCAGAGGGAAAGTAATTAAAAATTGCTATGAGTGTTTCAGAGTTCTTGTCATCGACGACGCAACCAATATTAGCTTTCTCACTGTTCCAGACCCAATTAAAGAAAGCAAATCCTTTGTCTCTTCGTCTCTGGCAGAGCAAGATTGCTAATTTGAATCTATCCGGATTAGATTGAACGGTGCGTCACAACGCTAGATCTGTACTCTGTCTCGCCTACCAAATCTCACATTCGGAATCCAACTATCGACAAAATACTTGAGGATTTTCTGGCCGGCGTACAATGAAAACATCACATGTTTGCCGGATCTGCTCATGGCCAGTCTGGTTGGATGAGTAAGTCCCTCCAGCAAAACCCTCACCTCTCCTGTATTAGCATCATACTCTAGTAAACATTCCACTGGAATCCCCTGGAGACATTCCCCTTGCATCCCGTCCCTAAAAAAGTTGTGAGATTTGATTAGGTGGTTGTGGGTGAAGATGAGAATGGAGAAGAGAAAGAGAGAGGGATGTAGGACTAGGTTGCGCGAGTTTGGACAATATTGCCCTTTATGTAATAGTCACGTTGGCCATGTTTAACAGATTCAGTTAGTTTTGATGGTAAAAGGACTAAAAAAAGTCACTTTGTAAATGTTAGGGACCAAAAAAGTCATTTTCAAATGTTAGGAACTAAAAAAATTAAAAGCTGATATGTAAGGGACTAAATTTGGAGTTTACTCTTTAAGAAACAAGGTTCTATAAAAACCAGAACTGAAACCTATGTAAAGAACATGGGTTTCAAACCAAAAATTTTCTCAATACTTTTTTTTTAAATTTTTTTTATTTTCTACTCAATTTCCAATCAAATTTTGTTTTAATTATTTTAAACAAATAAAAAAATTTATTCACAATAATTTTTTAAAAATTCTCAAAAAATATTGACACCTTAATGGGATCTAAAAAACTATCACACCTACAACTTTTATTGTTATATTAAATAGTGAATGCAGTTATTTCTAAAATAATTGAAACTGTATTGTAATTAATAATTACTCGTAATATTGACCCGCAATAATTATAAATTGAATAAATAATAGCTAAATTGATCCAACAATTCAGACAATGACAACAATACTAATAAATATTTTCCAATATTGGCACTAAAAATTAAAGTTGGTCAAATCATACATCATAAGTTAATGGTCACTTAAATTTTCACTCTGTCCGGTCTATTTTAACCTCAAACATAAACAATTATGTTCATTGAACAGATTGGCCACAGTTAAATCACTTAGACTCATGTCCTAAACAATATCATACCCAAAGTCTCATTCTGAATTCTGATTTTTGTTGTTTTTCCGCATTCAGCCTAAACGAATGTATCCTACGATTACACTAGTAGTTTTTCATACTTAGGATAGTCCTCCATTAAAAAGGAGACAACAATGCTTAACCTTAAGTCCTAGACAACGAGAAGACAGTGGAGGAAAAGAGTTCACATGGACATGGCAATTTCCAGAAATAAACCTTTCTCCTCTCTTTGCTATGTGCTCAGTTCTTACATAGAAACGGTGGAACATCTACTATTTTTCAATTCCAATGGAAACTGAAAACAATCACACACAACAACATAGGCTGCACAACTCGGCAAACATAACCACGAACATATGTAAGGTCACTTTTATGAAAGTGTACCATGAGAATTTAGAGGGATAGAGAGAATTAAGATAGAATTGAGGGAGAATTGTATTTTTAGATTGAGGAAATTAGAATATGCAATTACACAAATCAGATAATTCCCAAATTACAATCGGGTTACCTTTTATACCCGTATCTAACTAACTCACTCTTGCTGATATTACTTCTTTACCCCTCTTCTCAAGATATATTCATTCGACAATTTAGTGTAACCCAAAGGCCCGATTTTTTAATTTTTTTTAATACATTATTAAAGAACGAAATGGGGTACAGAGTCTTGTCAGCTTGCACTCTAAATAGGCAGAATTGACAGATGTAAGAATCGAATTCCTAACATCTAGGGACCCGATTATTTTGAATCTTCACACAAATTGGTTTGGAGTACTTCCTATGGACATAGACAGATACGACGACGTAGTAAGAATCATTGAGAATGATGTCGGTTTTATGGGTTGAAAATAATATGAATGTTCACAAACAAGTTCAGTACCAATTCGATAATTCATATATGAACAAGGGCAAACTACATTCCCCTTGAGGGTTGGATAAAATACAAAATCACCTCCTTAGTTTGGTTAAATTAAATTATATATATATTTTTAAAAACCACTTTGACTGGTGGGCAAAATACATTCACTACTACAAAAAAGGGCTTTAATGGCGATTATTTAGCACATTTAACGGCAGTTTTCGCCCATTTTGAACCGTCATCTATTCGGCAGCCGTAGAAAGGTTACGGACTTTCTACGGCGGTTGGGAACTGCCATAGAAAGGTTGGACTTTCTACGGCGGTTATCTTCAAAACCGCCGTAGAATGTATACTTTCAAAACCGCCACCGCCGTAGAAAGTGAACTTTTTACGGAGGTTTTGAAGATAACCGCCGTAGAAAATACCAAATTTCTTTTAAAAAAATTTAATATTCATTTTTTTATCTCTAAATTCAAAAATATATATCAAAAACAGCAAGAACGTCCGTAAAAAGTTTTTGATATATATATATTTCAACTTTATTCAAAATATATATATATATCAAAAACTTCCATGCTAATAAACCGAACAACCACCAAACTTCACAAAATTTTTGCGTGCATCCATCAAATTCTAATTAATTTAATCATTAACAGCAAGAACAATACAATAACCACAGATTTAACACTAATCAAACCCGAATTTAATCATTCATCATCTCACCAAACCCGAATTTAACACTAATAATAAACCCTAGGCCAATCACAATAATCAAGTAACAATAAATTTTGTAAAGCTTAAATAAAGTTGAAACTATTCGACATTACCTTTTTTATTATTTGAAACCCACAACAAGGACCGATTGTGGTGAAATTATGATGGGGGATTAACTCCAAGTGGTGGGTGATGGCCGATTAAGAAACCATCTCCGGAGTTGGGTGACGGCGGATCTTGTTATCAACGCTGCCGGAACAAACGGCTTCGGGGGAAGACAAGAGAAAAAACCGACGGAGAGAGGATGGGAGCCGGCAACGAGAGAACACTTCAGTTTGCTGGAGATGGAAACATGGGGAAACCACGACTGGCTGGAGATGAAAACAAAGGGAAACCCTTAAAATTCAAAAAAAAGTTACTTTCTATGGCGGTTATCAAGAAACCGCCATGTAAAGTAACTTTCTACGGCGGTTGTAATTAAAACCGCCATAGAAATGGACTTTCATAGAAAGTAACTTTCTGTGGCGTTTATCAAGAAACCGCCATGTAAAGTAACTTTCTACGGCGGTTTTAATAACAACCGCAGTAGAAAGCCCGTTATTTTGAATTCCCGCCCGTTCCTCTATTCCTATTAATTTCTAGTTTTTCTTTTTTTTGTAAATTAACTCCCAAATTTTTTTAAATTTAATAATAAATATGTAATTTTCTATTTATCAATTTTTATAGTAAAATTCATCATATTTATTAATTATGCGGCGGTTTCTATAAAACCGCCATATAAACACTTTCTACGGCGGTTTTATATAGAACCGCCGTAGACTGTTTTCAAAAACCGCCGTAGAAAGTCCCTTTCTACGGCGGTTCTATATAAAACAGCCGTAGAAAGTATGGAACTTTCTACGGCGGTTTTTTAGTCCCCTTTCTACGGCGGTTTTATTTCTAACCACCGTAGAAAGTCTGTACTTTCTTTTTAATGGCGGTTTTGGTATTTCCGCCGTTAAAGCACCGCCGTAGAAAGTCATTTTTGTAGTAGTGATTTCACCTCTTGAAATTTGGATAAACTATAAAATGACCCTTCTATTTTTGTTAAATAATAAATAATAAAAAACTCAACAGTTGGGTGGAAGAATTATATCTCTCCTCTGAGATTTGGATAAATTACAAAACGATCACCCTTTTACTTGGTTATAAAATTAGACCAATTTTAAAACCAAATGATGATAAGTGACAACAAGAAGTCAACAACTATATATTTGGGCAGAATAAAGTGCTTCTCACTTGCTCAATCTGAAATTTGAAGACCAAAACGTATCTTTTAAAGACATAAGCGAACGCTTAAAATCTTTGTTTTATTATGTCAAGACAAAATAAACTTTTTTTTCCGTCTAGTTATGAAACACCCGCTTTTTTGAAGGTTGCTTGATCAACATTTACGCATCTATGGATCTTGCCAAAAAAAAAAAAAAAAACAACACCTATAAGCACATTTATCCTTCAAAACGAACTAATAATATCAAATTATTGATTTAAATAAAAACAAAATCATTTATAACATACCAATTAATCAATCAAGTTTATCTTTTCAATCATCCGCTGTACATTTATTGGGCATTTCAGACGCGAAAAAAATCTACTTTAAGAGTTGGAATTTATCAAAAAATTCGTTAAGTGTCGCTTCCAGACCGCATTCATACATTCTCTTATCATCTTATGTGAATCAGAAGGTCAAACTAAATTTTTGCTAGATGATAAATATTAAGCGTTTTATATAATTTTCTTAATTAAAAAGTTTCACATTCCTTTTTAATGTGCATACCATTAGAAAGTTTTTTTTGAAACCATAAGTGAATATGAAATTTTCAAAAGACGCTCAAAATACGTTGATTATTTGTTTGACTACTTGAAACGGATAACAGTAGATTTCAAAACCAAAAGCGTCACAAAACATAAACATAAACACAAATTTATAATTGCACAACTACTTGGTACAAAAAATGTAAATGCCAAACTTTACATGTCAATTTTTTTTTTTCCCTTTCTTTCTAATTGTGTAATTTTAATAAAATACTCAATTTATCAGGTTAAAAGATTTTAATTTAAAAAATGTATAATTTATTATGAATAGTAAAGTACAACACGTAAAGTAAGTTAATATAACATCGCATTTTTTATTTATAACCACACTTTCTAAGTAAGATTGGTTGTGAAATTTCACATTATTATACTAGAAAGTGTATATTATTTGAAAAAATTAAACTCTTAACTCTTTTGGTAGGATAATTTTATTTTCTATTGAGTAAACTTTTTATACTTTAACGAAATAAGTAGTACATTATTGGGAAGGAAAAAAAAAAGAGTTGAGGTTCAACCAACAGAGCATACAACTATTGAATCAGCTAACTAGCAGTCCACTCTGCCTTTGCAGGAACGAACACCCAAGTGAAAAGAGAAAGAAAGAAGCACGTCAAAATCAGTAGTAACAGTATAGTATTTATGAAGCAAAATTGAGGGGTTTCATTTTTTATACTCTGGTTACATTTTTAGTTCATAATTTATGTTTTATTGTTGCACTTGTGATCCATATGTTCTCATGTTTGACGCTTTTAATTTCTATGACCGATAATAGAATGTTTACCGTTCATCTGTCACAGTGCAAGTTTACACAATTACTTTTAAAATGATCGGTAAAACTTTTTATTATTTGTCATAGAAACTAAAAGTTCCAATACATAAGAGAATATGAAACTAAAGTATCAACATAAAAATAACAAAAAATGCGATTTTCCCATCAAAATGAATTGGGAAAAACAAGCATCGGCTAGCGTGCTGCAATTATGTGTACAAAATGGCATGATAGATGATCCATCCACGGAGAGAAGAGGGACACAAGAAATGCATATTCCTCTGCTTGTCTCTCTTATATATGTCCAGTCCACCAAGCCATGCATTACTTGAAAATTAAGGAACCCTGCCGCAGAGCTATCTAGCCCAACTCACCATTCCAATTTCCAACGACAACAAGTGAAGATGCAGGTCACAAAGTGAGTCATCACTCGTCGTTAGCCAAATTATTTTGAATCAATCGTGTAACACAACGTTAAAATGGCGAAAACGAAACATTATAAAAATATCTTAATATTATGATACATGACTAGTACAAATTGCTCATACATAATAGATTGTATCTTCTCTTGTAATTGTTAGAAAGTTTTTCAATAATTCTTCAATGAGATAAAATTAATTTTAGAAAATATAACTATTTTGTTAGTATGAAAATAGCACTCATTCTTTTCTATAAAAAAAATTTAGTGATATAATTATTTAAGAGTTATAAATTATAATTTTAAAGTAAATTTTTTTAATAAAACGAGATAAGTATTAATGCAAATGAGATATATGGGCGGTAGGATGTGAGGTGTACAAGATAGTCTGGCAATGAGGCTAATAGCTATGGGAAAAAGGTGAAAAAAAGAGGTAGAAAATCTAAAGAGAGGGAGTAAAGTTATCCATGTTAGAGAGATAACTTGTGGAAGTATCTCTGGTGGACTGCCAAATCAAGTAATCCTTTCTCTGCAATTTCCCCTTTCTTTCCATTATTAATGATGGATCCACACCGTACTATACGCGCGCTACCTTTTTCAACTTACGTTTACAGAGGACAGATTCTTCCTTCTCAGTGTCTCGAATCCCGTGTCCCGGATAGCATACTATACCATTTTATATTCTGATAAAAATTATATTATACATCCTTCATATATTATTCGGCGAGATGGTACAATGTACCATGAAGCTGTGCTTTAGATAGATGTGGCTACAGTTCCCATTTAGTTTGGAATTGGCTTGGTAGTTTTGAAACCAAAACTATAACCATAATCGATCTAGGCAGGCAATTGCATATGATTTTTTTTGTCTCTTTCAAATATGTATATGATATACTTCCTTCGTCTTACTCAAAGAGTCAACTTTAAAATGTGTACAATTTATTATGAGTTGTGAGGTACAACACATAAATTAAGTAATTTACCACTATATTTTCCACTTATATCTTTACTTTAGAAATAAGGGTTAATTGTGAACTACACATTGTTATATTAGTAAGGGTATATAATGTAAATAAATTCAAAGTTGACTCTTTAAATGAGACAATTTTTTCTTGAAAGTGGACTCTTTGAGTGGGACAGAGGGAGTAATATTTATATTAGCTCTTTTATGAAAGGTAATATCTTATACTCCTTTTGTCTCACTCAAAGAATCCACTTTCAAAAAAAATTTATGTCACATTTAAATAGTGCATTTTGAATTTATTTACATTACATGTCCTTACTAATATAATATTAGAATGTGTGGTTTACAATTAACCCTTACTTTTAAAGTAAGGATATAAGTGAAAAATATGATGATAAATTACTTATTTTAGGTATTGTACCTCACAACTCATAATAAATTGTACATATTTTAAAGTGGACTCTTTGAGTGGAACGAATGGATTATAAGTTTTGGGAAGGTTAAAGTGATGCTTAATATTTAATACGATATTTTATTTTTTATAATTTTGAAGTCATGAGTGTGAATATCTTGAATTACGATTACATAATTTTTTATTTGTAATTGTAATGAATCATCTAAATAACATTATTGTATTTCACAAACTCTTACCAGTAATTTAAGGGCTACTTTGTGATGATAGTTTGTAGACCTATAATGCAGGTTTCAAATGATGTTGTCCTCAATATATTGTGCAAATACAAATATCTCACAGTGAAAATATAGAATGAATTCCAAAGCCTTTCAAAAGTAATAATCAAAAGATTCACAAAAGTAAAGATAATTCACATGGACAAAATGAAATAATTAAGCCTAAAGTAAATTACCACATTTTCATGTAGTTTTATCTCTCTCTATAATATTTCTTTTTTAAAAATATTTTTCTAGTTCTTTTTATTTAAATATGTATACATTAATTACGAAAGTAAATAGCTATATATTGATTCTGAAAATTTTCTTTATTTCTTCTATGATTTCACAATGTTTATTAACATGTGAAATGATTTTTTCTTGACCGTAGAATTTTACAAGATGTCATAATTCACCGTCCATTTTTCTACCAACAATCAATCATTTTCTGTAATGATTCTAATAAGTGTATTTATATTGTCATAATTCTCTTATACATATATATATATATATATATATTCATTCTTTCTATTTTTAGATAACAAATTCTTTTTGTTTATTCGGTGATACTAACATTAATTTGGCGTGCACTGATTTCCAAAACTTTAATTCGTTAATATCACAGTCGTCCCACTTACATTTTTCACCTTTGACTTTCTTAGCCCTTGACTTTCTTAACTACGCACCAAATACGTCATGGATGATAGGCGATACTTCTCAATATTAGAAAAGTCCATTTCACAATGCAAAAATTGTTCTTTTGTGTCACAAATATGAGACATTTTTTTTTTTTTAGTTCTTCGGATTCTGCGATTGTGCAAAAATTATGTAGTAACTCGATCATATTCATCTATAATTTTGATATATTCATGTATTGTTGTAGACTCTTCCGATATTATTATGATTATTTACACTATGTACTACCCTTCATTCATGGGTCGTCGTGTCCTTTCAATTTAAGGTACCTTTACTTAGCAAGCTAAGGCAAGGCAACCCTTCCACACGTAAACTCGTCATTGTCATTCGCTTTTTTTCTTTTCTTTTTCTTCCTGTTTTAATAAACAAGCAATTAATGGTCACAAAATATATCGTCACAATGATAAATAACACTATCGATTTTACACCACCACCAAAATTAAAAGTAATAAAGGCCGTGGCAAGTGAAAAAAGAGAGAGATCTAAAGCAGAATCCACTGAGAAAAGAAGCTTGTGACTCTCTGTATCCCAAAAGGCCCGAAACAAAAAAAAAATGGAAATGGACCACATTTTCCACAACTTTTGGTTTTTCACTCAAGTTTGCATCAGTAATCATAGAAATTACGATGGCAATTAACAGTGGTGTCCGGGCCGCCTTTTGAATAACCAAATATATATGACGTGCCTTCGTAGCAAATGATATTGTCCATTGTCGTCGTCGTCGGCCTTGACCAAAGTTTGCGAGGCTGAAACTGCAAGTAAAAAAAAAAAAAAGAACACGGACAAGTCAAACGTACGTACGTACATTTTAATCCCTGACAACAACAACAACGTCGGTAGAATCAGTATACAATTTCCTCCATTTTTACCAACGTTAACGTCTTGCTCCCGCCTCAGGAAACAGATCAGATCAGAAACAGAACATAATTACAGAAGAAGAGAAAGAGCACTGAGTAAGAGGAATTAAGAAAGAAAGCTCACCGGCCGGGCAGCCGGAGTGTTGTTACAATAAATATAATTCAGATCGGGAATTGGGTTAAATTGGGGAGTGAGGAACACGTGTTGGAGAAGGGGAGCACGTGCAGAGTTCGTGCATGGCGGGGCGGCGCCATTGGAGAAGAACTTGGAACTTGCACGTGCCCTGCTTCTCCAGCGAGAGCTACTCTCCCATTTTTTCCGCAGAGAATTCATCGGAAAGCTGCTGAGGAAATCAGTCGAGAGACCCGCGTATTTATAGAGGGAGAAAAGGGGTAGTTGGAGTGTGGGCATACTTTTAAGGCCATGCATTGGCAATCAAGTAGTATATGTTATCATGCTAATTATTATCAAGACCAGAAGATTCAATAACACTAAATAATAATAATCATGATAATAAATGGGGCCTTTCCATGCTTTTGCTTGCCCATGCAATGCACAAGTTTTTTTTCTTTCTTTTTATTGGTTCAAAATATTGTTCTGGTATGTGACAGGTTCAGATTATTTATCCAAATTTATGTTTTATTTCACTCGGTATTTAAAATTATTGTATATAATTTCACTTACAATCTCTTACTTCCTTGAGAATTTGCACTTGCACATTGTTGGCACAAAAGCAACACAAGTCAAATAAGATATACAAGTTATGTTGATAGGATCTTTTTGTCTATTTTCGTTTTGTCTTATTAGAGCAAAATGGAAATGTCTAACCGAATAATTAAGTATACTTTAATCCCATCAAATAGAATAAGACGTGATAAAAACGAATAGAGGACTCAGGTGCTAGAGAATAGTCTGAAATGCTCTTTTATTGTTATTGGGATCCTATTTGTGACGGCTAAACGTACCTATTTTGGGCAGCCTATTCGTAGACAATTAAAGCCGATTTGCCAATTCTTATTCCTTTACTTTTAATCAAGGTCTTACTCGAGGAAGAGGGAAGCAAGCAAAGCTAGATCCGAATCGTGGGAGAAAAAGTGTTGTAAACTGGGCTCATTATTTTCATTAATTGTAAAAGTTATTGCGACTTATCGTGTCAAATTTATTAAAATATATAATTTTCTTTGAAATAACAAAAGTAAAACGACATAATTTTAATATTTAAACACCATAAAACATAATCATTTGGACGAGTGATCGGAACTCCATTTTTCTCCTTTTATACTTTTCTTACAAAAAGAAAAAATGCAAAACAAAAGGGTCCCCTAGTGCCAGAAATGCAATTCAAAAAGACAAAAATGGAAATTGATTGCAAGCAAAGGCAAAGGTGATACACAAAAGTGTGATGAGAAAGAAATTTAAAAGCTGGCAAGAAAGAAACACAGCCATTTTGAGGTCTCGTAAGAAGCAAGCAACCTCACGGTCCTCTTCTGCGCGTGCGGTTCACGCGCAATTGGCTTAAATTTTCTTAGCCGAGCAAATGAACAGCACGTGATGGGCACTCTCGGGTTGAGGACGTGAGGTTTGTATAAAAGCACGCGATGCATAGATTTGACGGTCGCTGTGCCACGCCTCGCTGAAAAATCTTATTCTAACTGCTTCCGTCAATTTTACACCATTTTGTACATTATTTAAATTATTTTTTTATTTGTTTGTTATTTTTCGTCATCATTGATCCTCGGTGGGTAGGTGTATATGTATTTATTATATATTACAGTTGACTTAAGTTATATTGGGTAAATTACAATTTTTGTAAATTAAAGTTTGTCCAAATTACAAATTATGAAACGAATGCTTTTAAATTATCATGTGAATCACGATGTTTTGAAAAAGAAATTGAAACTTACCATGGCACTGTTGTTTGAAAAGCACTACAAAGTTGACCAGAATAAAGTTTTTAATCATATGGTATTATTTAATATGTGTTTTAAATTATAGTTTAAATCAGGATTTTAGATATTGTATGATATTATATTTTGGATTAAGTTGAAAAAAATAATGGTTTGAGAGACCTGTTTGGTACTACTATCCAAATATGTTTTTGGGAAAAAAAATGTGGGCATCACACTCAAAATGTGTTTGAAAAAATACATTTCAAACACATTTTGAGTGTAGAGCCCACTTTTTGGTCCTCAAACTCGGCATCGATCGTGTTGCACTTTCGTCATAGCTTGAAATTGTTTATATAATCCCCAAACTTGACCTCGCATCACACTTTCATCACCAAATTTGAAATTGTTTATCTTCGTTCCCAAAGTTGAATTTTCATCACCATGTAATCTACTACGCAAATTTTGACAAACACCAACCCAACACTGGTAAACACGTGATGAATACAATTTACATAATATTGAAACGAAGGTAGTGACAAAGTTGCAAGTAAATAAAAATGAACATCGAAAATCTCAAATTTGTCAGCGTTAAGTTGGTTTTGGTTGAAATTTGGGAGATAGGCTACATGGAGATGAAAATTTCAATTTAGAAACTAAGAGAAATAGTTTAAACTTCAAAGATGAAAGTGCGCCAAGTTTGAAAGTTTGGAACCAACAAAATTATATCTCATGTTTACGCGGTTCAAAACTTATTTCAATGTTGTATTCATATATGAAATATCAAACAAACATGTACTGTCATCTCTACAAAATTCATTCCATGGGCGTAAATATGAATTTGATCTTTATCATTATAATATCTAAACGAAAATATGCATTTGACAGTCCAATCACGCGTTTATCAATTTTAACTTTTGATATATCACGTATTGATTGTAACTATCGCGGTATTAATTTTAGCTGTTGAGATATCGTGATTATGAATTTAGTCGTCGATGTATTGCATTTTAAATTTAATCTCAAATGTGCATGTATCATGAATTAAGTTTAGCCTCTAAATATATAACATTTAGCTTCTAATGTATCGATATTATGTTAAAATAACAAGTATCGTTTATAGTGCGCGTATCGATTTCAGAGGAAGAAGTATCACATGAGGTGAAGAAAACAATCGTATTGATTTTAACTTATAATGTATAATTTATTAATGAAAAAACTCTTACTAATTTTAAGGGTATAAATATTGTCGTCGTCATACCGTCTCACACGAGAGTTTTTATGTCTATTGCCCTGAATAATTTTTCCTGTCACAAGCTGATTCGAATTGTGTCGTTGATTTTAGTCGATCAAATTCAAATTCAATAATTATACTATCAAGGGCCTAATCCACCATATTTGTAAACTCAAATAATTACTTCTTTTTTTTTTAATTTTTAAAACGAACCCAAATAATTACTAATTAAGAGTACATTTGGACAAGGGCCTGTTTTTATGAAAGGGTTGAGTTTTGATTTTGAAAAAATAGTTTTATAATGTAAAAGGTGTATTGAAAATATAAAAATATATAGCTAAATAGTAAAAAATTAATTATAATATATTAAATTTACTATTGAGATCAAAACCAAAATTTAAAGAACATGCCCAAATCATTTGATGTTATTGTAATTTGGATTAAACACTCTAAAAAAACTCTTTGGATAATTCTGGTTCATTCTAGTCTCTCTTTTTTAGTCAAACAAAAGCGAATCTGAACTAATCAAGTTGTTTGTTGTTGTTTGCTATGATGGCACTTGTGATTTGACTCAAAGAAATTCATAATTTCAGCAACTTAGGCCCCGTTTGGTCACCATACTCAAAATCATGTTTTGAGACTCATTTTGATTTTATAATAGTTTTTCGTTATTCTCAATAAGTATTTTTATATTTTTAATAAATCTTTTTACATTTGCAACACACATTTTTACATTCTCAATATAATTTTAATATTATAAAATCAAAATGAAACTCAAAATCATATTTTGAAACATCTTCCACACGGGCTTAATCATCACAACCCAACGAAAGTTGCACTAAATTGACCATCTTTTCAATTATGGGTTACTTGCATTTGCCTCCCTTAAAATTTTAGAAAATTACCAATGTCCCATAAAATTATTGAATATTAACAATGCCTCCTTGAACCCTCAAGTTATTCACACCCTTGATGTTTTGACATAAATTTATACATTATTTGCCAAAATCAAGGAAGTTCCCTTGATTGCAACTTAAACCAATGAGTTCACAATGCACTTATTTTCACACTCTACTCTTAAAATGTGTTCTTAGTTCCTAATTAACATTCTATTTTTCTCACTAAAATAGTTATATTTATCAAATATACAAGTTTTAATACTCCATTCGTCTCATTCAAAGAGTTCATTTTTCATTTTGTATTACTGTTTTTAGTAATATAAAATTGACTCTTTGAGTGAGACAGAAAGAGTAATTTTTAAGGTATAATAATTAAAAAATAGTTTTATAATGTAAAAAGTGTATTAAAAATATAAAAAAGTATAGCTAAATAGTAAAAAGTTATATTAAAAATAATAAAAATTAATTATAATATATTAAATTTATTGTTGACACCAAAACCTAAACTTAAAGAACAAGCCCTTAATTTTTAAATATGAATTACTTATAAAATACTCATCACCGTATTATTAAGAGTATAAAAATAAAAAAATTCAAAATATTGCTTTTTCTAGTAGGGTGGAGTAAATGTATGATAAGACATTTTTAGAAAAGCTATCAATATATTTTACATTTCTTCTAAAACACATTTCCGTTGGCAATGGCATTTCAAAATATAAATGATGAAAATGCTTGTTTTTCAACTTTAATATTTACTCTGAAATAAAGATATTATTGATGATTATGTATGAGTGGGATGGTGAACATACTGTTATTTCACCATCAAATCAACTAGGATTTTATTGCAAGGGGAAAAAGAAAGGCAAGGTAAGAATTGGCCAATCACAAATTTTGTGTATTTCACTCTTCATATGCAAAAATGACATTATATATTTTTGAATATATTATTATAAAAAAAATGTTACTTTCTAATCCACTATAAGAGTCTATTTGTGAAAATGTACAAGTTTTATTAATTACAAGATATAGCACACAAAATAGTTGATTTGTCACAATTTATTTTATTAATATCCTTATTTTTTAAATGTAATCTAATTATGAGTTACACATAATTACTCACTTGGATCTCTAAAAAGAGTTGATGATGCATATAAGGGTATCTCAATAAACGAGTTCACTCTCAATTTGTCTATATTGCAATCCGTAATAATATAATAATATGTGATCCACACTTAACTATTGCTTAGAAGTAATTATATAAATGAAATATTATAATGTCTGTCAAGTATAATTAATTATTTTATGTATAATCCATAAAAAATTATACATTTTAATTTCACAAATCAAACTTTTTTAGTCAAACGACAAGAGAAGTAGCAAATTACTTATTGTAAATGTTGTCTGTAAACTCCATCAAGCAAACATAATGGATGGGCATATATGTGGAGGATTTTGGACGTCATCGAAGTATGAATCTTTATCTAATGGTGAAGAACAAGAAGATGATGATGATGAGCAGAAAGAGTACTATAAATGCAGTTGCAGAGGTTGGAAATCTAAGGGGTGTGGGGGTGACACAATAATGAAGTCATATCCCACAAAAACTAAAACTCATCAAATGCAGATGATGACTTTTGACCCCCCCGGGCCTCAGTGGGGGAAAAAAGCAAAAAGGAAATGAAAGAAAGATGGATTTTGTACAGAGAGATTAGACGGTGAGAGAAGGGTTTTGCCCCCTTTGGTTAGGGCAGGCAAAGAAGGAAATGTGGAGCTGGCAAAGGCAAAGAGGGCAGGGATCGGTGGCAGAGAGAACAAATGCCGCTGCAGTGTAAGAATTGCACGTTGGGGGTTGCGTGTTGTGCGCGAGTTCTTGATGCCCGATCGCCACTTTTCTATGCTCACACTCATTGCGTACCTACGCACGCAGTACCCATTTGCTCACGACTCAATGTCTACACGGTTGTGATCGATGCATGAGTCTTTTTGGTCTGTTTTTTGTTAGAAAGTTTTGAGTTTTGATTTTAAAATAATAATTTTATAATATAAAAAAGTATAATTAAATAATAAAAAATTATATTAAAAATAATAAAAATTAATTATAATATATTAAATTTATTGTTAAAATCAAAACTGAAACTATAACTAAAACTTAAAGAACATGCCTTTTAACTATTTTTATCGATTACTTGTGAATTGTGATGCGTGAAAAGTTACATCTAGATTACAAATTCATCCTGATTACATCAATTCCTCTCTCTCTCTCACTCTGGTAATTAATTGTGCTAATACATAGTGAATGTAGGTAATTATAATTTTTTTTAGTTCAAATTTGTCCCTTTCCCAAATGAAATTGTTAGTTAAGACGATTGGGCTTAAAATTGATGAGTTCGCAAGGTGATATTATTAAAAAACTATATTCGTCTAATTATGTAACAATAACCTATGATTCTTCACGACGAAGTTTGAAGAAAAACAAAGTTCTAATCTTTACCTAAAATCATCAACGACTATACTGAGAAAATAACATCTTAACAAATATTAGTTATTTCCACGTAACTAAATGTCACGTAGTCAAATAATATATGTTGTTGTGCCAACTCATCAATCTTAATCACATTTGTCTTAGGTGACAAGCGGCTTA
The DNA here is from genome assembly GCA_016801395.1 of Leptodermis oblonga. Classification (NCBI taxonomy): domain Eukaryota; kingdom Viridiplantae; phylum Streptophyta; class Magnoliopsida; order Gentianales; family Rubiaceae; genus Leptodermis; species Leptodermis oblonga. The sequence continues at coordinate 37,710,513 of CM028755.1, forward strand.
GGGAGGCTTCAGTCCACCCCATAATCCACTAATACCTTATACTCCTTTCGTTCTACTCAAAAAGTTTATTTTGAAATGTATACAACTTATTATAAGTTATGAGATACAACACATAAAATAAATAATTTATCACTATATTTTCTACTTATATCCTTACTTTAGAAGTAAGGGTCAATTATGAACCACACATTGTAATATTAATAAGGGTATATAATGTAAATAAATTCAAAGTGAACTCTTTAAATGTGATAATTTTTTTTTTTAAAAATAAACTCTTTGAGTGAGACGAAAGGAGTATTAATTTTGAATTTCTTCTTAATAAGATTCAATCCACTTGCTATAATATTTTTATAGATTGTAAGTACATTGACGTATTTTACTTTTAAATCTAAATTTAAATAACAAAACTCTTTGTACCGTACTTATATTTACATCAAATATTTTCGTGTTCTCTCATGGTCTCACTTTGATAGACAAACATAATCGTTAAATCTTTTTCTTCTCAAATAATCATACGACACATCCTTTAAAATATAATATTTTTAACGGATATGGACACAATTGATACAAAAGTTACTCACAAAAGTGCATTTTTGCTCTTGAAAAAATAAAATAAAAATCTTATGAGTTATAATTTAAAAAGATAAAAAGAGTGAAGATTGAATTGAATGAGAAAGAGAGTGGTGTGCATGTGCAAGTGTCGAATTGAGAAATAAAAAGGGGCAGGAGGCAGGGGGAGTCCCTAGGTTGATATGATTCCCTATCTTTGGTAACTTACCAGCGCCTTTGCTTCCGCCACTAGAACACCCTCCACCTCACTTCACCCCTCGATCTTTATTAGGCACAGTGACTTTCTTTCTTATGTCACTTTCTTGGCTCAATTTCCATCCAACATTAATTGTTCCTGCTTTTCATTTCTAATTTTTTGCCAAAAATGAAAACGAAAATTTATTTACTTTGGATTATTAGAAATAGTATTACAAAGTAGACTTTTTAAATAAAATATATGAAGTATTTTATGAAGAATATAAGAGGTTTTTTAAGACTTAAGAAAATAATAGGAACATAAAGTATGAAGAAATTATGTAGAAATTTCCCCAATAAATAAAGAAAGAAATGTAGAAGGGAAAAAAAAACTTGTTACAAGTCACAAAGCAATCTATGTCGTATAGATCACTTCTAGTATAAAATAGATTTATCATAAATAACTAAGTAGGCAGTGTTTAGATTGTTTAAACAAGAAAGAAGATGAAAATGAATTGATTTGATCTCTGACCAATCATCCTCTATTTATATAGTTTAAATGTTGCAAAACATGAGATACGATCAACCTATGAATAGATGCAATCATCCATTCACTTGTTAGGATACAACACTTCAACCAAAAGGCACATCTTTCAGAAGAAACAGAGAGTTGCAACTTTTCTGTAGTCCTGCGATGTACTCTGTGACTCGCATGAAGCGTTGCACAGCACAACATAACTTCACGTAAAGAGAAGCCATGCACTGGAGGCTTCGCGAGACGTTCTGCGAATCACACGTCGTCCCGCACAACATGACTTCACGTATAGAGAAGCCATGCACTGGAGGCTAGGCGAGACGTTCTGCGAATCACACGTCGTCCCGCACACGTACTAGAGGTTGTGCGAGAGGATGTGCGACTCGCATATGGTTTCGCACCATCAAAACTTGCCGAAGCTTTGCTTTGAGCAAGCTACTTCCACTTGTGCGATCCGACATGCGACTCGCACGTCATATCGCACAGCCTCCTGTGTCTCTCAATCTGTCTAATCTTTGTCCCAAAAATTTTACTTTATTTATATACTATAAACTACAAAAATCTTCAACAATTTACTCATCACAATGGCAATAATGCACAAGTGTACATGTGAATAAAAACTCACATGAATCAAATTGGGAGTTGCAAAACAAAGGGCAAAAAGCGTTAAATGCTGGACAAAAAAGGCTAAATGTAAGATGAAGAAATTGTGCTATGATTGAATACCCATTTTATCCCTGCCACCACCACATCGCCAAAGCCCGACATCACCGGCCGCTGCCACCTGAATTTCAATTTTTTATTATTATTTAGATTCTCCCAGATCCGGTGTAGTAGCCCCTTTGTCCATTTTCTGGCCAGTTTCGGGAGTGGGGAAATGAAACCCACCAAAGTAATTTTTTGTCTAATTTTAAAAGTTGAGAAGCAAGAATTGGGACGAAAGTATTTTCATGAAATTTGTAACTCTTTTTCCCAGCTTTCCGTGGCAAAAAGTATCATCTCATATTTTTATGTTTATTTTTTCATCTTTACTTATTATTATTTTTCTTTACCTTTTATTTTGTCTTCCTTTTGTTTTATTGTTGGATATTTCTGAACAACAATGGGACCTTACAACACAAAAACCAACTAAAATAGAACTTTATTTTTGAAAAGAACTACTAATCTAATACGAAGTAGAAAATTAGTAAATGCCTATTCAAATCATGCAAATGCACTTTTATTTAGGCTTTATTAGTCCCCTTATGTGTGCAAGGAGTTCAGGACTAATATCCTTTTGAGATAAGATGAAGATGATCGTTAGAAGTTTGCACTAACTCAAGCGAACTACAGAACAAGTGTGAAAAGTGCAAGAATGACTTGTAAGATGAGAATGATTGCTTGTATCTAAATCATCATCCTAAGGAGTCTATTTATAGACATCCAAATGGTGTCATTCAATAGTCACAACTCTTATGAAGAGATAGGAAGAAACGGAACTGAATTCGGATAAGAATCGAGTTCAGAATCACCATTACAATGAAGATATGCAACTTTTGAGAAGAAGAAAATGCATACTAGAACACGTCTGTATTGCAGTACAATGCCATCCGAGACGTCATCCACTTGAGCTCGTCCTAGACGACGTCCACTTGAGCTCATTTGAGACGTCGTCCATTCATTTTCCTTTCTTCTTTTAGTTTAGTTATTGGAAAATTTCCAACAATCCCCCTCCACCAATGATTTGGAAAATTGCCTTCCTCTCAAAGTCAAGAACTTTTCTTGATAACTCATGCATTAGCCCTGGTGTCTTTCGATTGAACTAACGCCTTAGTGAAAACACCTTGAAAACTTGTCGAACTGATTTGGTAGGCAAGCTTTGAACAATGTAATCACGCACAAGTTCACTTTCCCGCAACATGTTATAAACAACACATAACAACTATGTGGCTCAATCTCTTTCATGTATGCGTCCAAGGTTTCATTGAAGAACCTTTTATGAATTTCTATAATGCAAACATATAGGCAAGTTTCAAAATATCCCCGCCATGTGAGAATCCCCAGCATTATTGCTTTTCTCATATTTGGTATTTAATTTGAACTTGTTAAGAACTCAAATGTTCATCCTAAACTTTCTAGAGAGTAAATAACACTAAAACGTTAGTGTTCCAACCATTTAGACAATGTACTTTTCGCTACATTGAATTCAAAACTAGTGGTTAACTAGCAATGAATTGAGAGTTCCATTGTAAATGATCTAGGACATGTTTCTTGATAGAAGATAATTGTTCCTATCAGTCCTCAATCCATTCTTTGGTTTGCCTAATTAGCTTAACCAAACTCTTTTATTGAGTGCTCAACATCACTATTCCAATGGTTACTTAATCTCATAGATTAAGATCCTATCATTTAGCGACTTTAATCTGGATTTTTAATCCACTTCTATTGATGTTTTATACATCAATCAATAGACGATTCCTTACCAAAGGATCATCCCCTTAATGTGATCTTACAAACAATCATTAAATCATACATTTAATTAATATGTCACTAACTTATTGCATATGTAAAAGTTCTACAAAATTTGTACTTTACAAATTCACATGAAACTTTATATCTTACATTTATGTATTATGAACTTGATTAATCAAAATAATCATTCATTCATTTGCAACATATAAAACACACATGTTCATTTACTTCTATAAACATGCTTCATATAATCTCATACAATCATATTTCATTACATATGAAATCTCACATGAACTAAGAATAATGCAAAACAAAGCACCTAACAATTCTAGTTCATCAAGGTAAATACTTATGTTAAATATTTTCTCATACATTATTCATGTATCAAAATTACATAACATGCTACTTGATTCATACTAAGCATAATATTTTGTTTAAGTTACTTCTTGTTCCAAATCCGCAAAATGGAGCTTTTAAGAACTAATCATAAGGACAATCATAATATTGTGTTTTTAAGTATGAAACTAACATGCATGAATCAATCCTAATTTCTTAAGGAAATCATGCACTCAAGCAATCAATACAAATGATCACATGTTTCCACAAAACATATATTAACATGCATACCTACTTTCATAATTTGAGCAAATCATATAATCATTAATTCACAATATGCATGCATTTACATTCAAGTTATTGTAAATTTAAAGTTTCAAGTTAAACTTGTCAAATTTATCTATAACTTAATCAAACTTTATGATTCATACAACATTTTTGCTTACATGAATTCCTCCCTTCATATAAAATACACACTTGTCATTTTCTAAAGACAAGGTTTGATTAAAACTAATGCTTGACATCTTGGCCACAAGTGCTTCCATATGAAAGTCCTTAAAGGATTTTTCCTCTTTCTTTTGCTTCTTTAGCAACTAACACTCATGTTTATAATGTCCGACTTCATTGCAGCGAAAGCACTTGTCTTTCTTATTTTTACCTTTGCCTAAATCTTCAACATCTTTGATCATTTTTCTGGACTTTTTCTTTTGTCCTTCAATGACAATGACTTCTGATTCCTTGCACTTGCCATTGACATGCACTTTCTCATTTCTTTGATAACTTTCCTACATTCCTATCTCTTCTTCAACACAAAGAGAATTAGCAAGACTCTCGAAAGTGATCTCAGTTTTTCCACTTTTGAGATCCCTTTCGAAATCATTCCAAGAGAGGGGGGGGGGGGGGGGGGGGGGGTTAATATATCAATCAAAGAATTTACAACAACTGATTCTTCAATAATCATTTCATGTTGTGCAAACTGATTAATCATTTTCCTGATTTCAGCAAACTGTTGCATTTTAGGCATTTTATCTAACATCTTAAGTTTAGAGAATGTAGATAACAAGAATTTCTTAGTGTTAAAATTCTCCTGCATGTACCTTGCTTTCAGATTATCCCACAATTCCTTAGCCGTAGGAATTGAATAGCAGAAATCATACAGCTTGTCACTAACTGCATTTATGATGTCTCTTCTGCAGATTGCATCATTTATCTCCCACTTCCTTCTTTTGTGAGAGTGGTCCAGCGATTCTTTATCTTCATTCTGTGGCTTTGGTGTCTTAAGCACATATGCAATGTTCAAGGAAACAAGACGAAGATGCATCTTTTTCTTCCATCTTAAAAAGTTCCCTCCATCGAACTGATCCAACTTGACAATGGCTGATGTCAAGTCCTTCACATTGGCAGCCAGTTGTGTGTAATAAAGCCTAAAGATTGTTGGATATTTCTGAACAACAATGGGACCTTACAACACAAAAACCAACTAAAATGGAAATTTATTTCTAAAAAGAACTACTAATCTAATACAAAGTAGAAAAACAGTAAATGCCTCTTCAAATCGTGTAAATGCACTTTCCTTTAGGCTTTATTTGTCCCCTTATGTGTGCAAGGAGTTCAGGACTAATATCCTTTTGAGATAAGATGAAGATGATTGTCAGAAGTTTGCACTAACTCAAACGAACTACAGAACAAGTGTGAAAAGTGCAAGAATGACTTGTAAGATGAGAATGATTGCTTGTATCTAAATCATCGTCCTAAGGAGTCTATTTATAGACACCCAAAGGGTGCCATTCAATAGTCACAACTCTTATGAAGAGATAGGAAGAAACAAAACTGAATTCGGATAAGAATCGAGTTCAGAATCACCATTACAATGAAGATATACAACTTTTGAGAAGAAGGAAATGCATACTGGAACACATCCGTATTGCTATACACTGCCGTCCGAAACATCGTCCACTTGAGCCCGTCCGAGACGTCATCCACTTGTTTATCCTTTCTTCTTTCAGCTTAATTATTGGAAAATCTCCAACATTTATTTATGTTAAATTAGTTATCTCAATAAAAGTAAAAAGAAAACAATAAGTAAGAGATCGAAAAACAAATATACCTACTAAAAATAATAAAAACGGAAAGGCTGAACAAAAGTAAAAACAGAATGGATGAAAAATGAAGAAAAATGAAAGGGAAAGAAAAATGCTAGAGTGAAAACAAAAGGAAGGACAAATAATTTATAAATTGGGAAAAAAAATACTATTTGATAAAATATATTATTGGAAAGAAGGGGAAAATTGAAACTAATAAATAGAAATGGAATGCTGAAAACAGATGTGTTTAAAATAAATTACTAAATATATTAATGATTTTAATTATCATTCAAATTTTTCTAATTTTGTAAGAAGGTCCAATATTAGCTGTTAAACTTTTGGTAGTAGGTAAAAACTGAAATATCATCAAGGCTCCGTTTGGACAAGTAATTCAAAAATATTTTTATAAAAGTGTTTTTCAAAAACATTTTACAAAATATGTTTTTGAAGTTTTTTTTTAATGAAATATATGTTTGGACAAGTATTTAAATTTTTTTTTTTGAGTTAAAAATAGTTTAAAAGATGTTTGGACAACTATTTGAAAAAAAAAATTTTAAAATTATATTTGATGCGGGAATTTATATAAAAATTATGTTTATGGTATATAAACTTTTTTTTTATTTATTTTCTATTGGGTGGGCAGGGGTCGGGGTCCGGGGTTGGGGGTTGGGGCAAGGGTATAGTCGGGGTTGGGGCCGGGGCTTGGTCAGGGCCTAGGTGGGGGTCGGGTGGGTCCGGGACCTTAGTCAGGTCCGGAGTCGGGGTCGGGGTCGGGGAGTGGTTGGGTTCGGGCCCGTGGTCAGGGTCGGGCTCGAGGTCGAGTTCGGGGTCAGGTTCGGGCCTGGGGCCATGGCCGGGGCCGGGTCCAGGGTCGGGGCGTGGTCAGGTCCAGGGCTGGGGCCAGGGTCGAGGTTTGGGCAGGGGTCAGGGCCGGGGCGTGGTCGAGTTTGGGTTCAGTGTCAGGGGCAAGGTCGGAACGGGGGTGGGGTCAGGGCCGGGGTGAGGTCGACGTGGAGCCGAGGTCGAAATGTGGCCGGGCTGTCGAGCCGAGGTCAGGGATGAGGCCGAGGTTAAGGTGGGAATGGGAGTGGGGCCGATGTCGGGTCGGGGACGGAGCCGAGGTCGCAGAGGGTGGGACTGGGGTCGGGGTGGGTCCGGGGTTTGGGGCTGATCAGGGGCAGGATAGGTCGACCCGCAAATTTAACTTAAAATGATTTAAAATTTTTTTTAATTATTTTATATATATATATATATGGGGAAAGGTAAATGATTTATTCCACAAAAGTACTCGGCACAAATGCCGGTAAAATCGGGCTACACTCGCACAAGTATAACAGTTTGAAACAAAGACCTAATCAGTTACTATTACAAATCCAAATGGGGCATACCCCATATAACTGACACAATGAATATTACAGTTCAAATGAGGCATTCCTCATACAATCCAAAATATATTCTATATTCTCACAAACAAGTAATAAATTCTGCATTAATTACAACTTAATAGGGTTTAGGGTTCAACTTTGCAGGTGTTCATCTCGATAATATTCACCATAGCTTCTACCGTAGTGGTAACCGAGTCAAATTTTAGACTATTCCTGCACTTCCACAAATGTTAGATAGTCAGAGCAAAAACAATAAGAGTAGCTTTATACCTCTTCTTATCCCTTCGCAAATCCTTAGTAGCCCATTTCAGGGTACTTCGGATTGTGGACATGGATCTTGGGATGCTTAACCATTGGTGAATCCTGGACCAAACAGTGTTAGTATATTGACAGGAAAAGAATATATGTTGCACAGTTTCAATTTCATTTCCACACAACATACAAGTGGTGTTTATATCCAAAAAAGTCAAATTAGCCATAAAATTATGTAACATTTAGGAGGAATATAATTCCTCCAAATGTTCGCTACCCAGTAGGACAATTCACCCTTTGGCCTCAGAACTTCATAAACCTGCTTAGTCAATGATTTACCCGATGCAGACCATTGATATAAATGGTTAATGCATGCATTTTCCCCTCATAGTTTCTCAACATTTGTGTTTCTTATGCATGCAAGTTCTTAAACATTAGAGAGTCATTACTCTTTGGCACCCAATCCCAGACCGACATCCCATTCAAATAAAATTCATAGGTCCACTTCACCCATAGGCTATCCCTTTTTAGTGGATATCACATAAATGTTTGAACAATAGAACTTTATTCCATGTAGAAGAGTGCCTAATTCCCAATCCCCCTTCTTGTCTAGGCAAACAAATTTTACTCTATGCAATCGGTGATCTATCCCCTCCCCAGAAAAATCTAGAGCACAGCCTATTAAATCTGTTAATGACCGATATGGGCAGCGGTAAATTCTGTAACCAAAAACACTCCACGCCTTGGATAACAGATTTAATCAGTTCAAGCCGGCCAGCATATGACAAAGTCATATTTTTCCAAGTATTGAATAGATTAGTGATTTTATCCAAGAAAATATCATAGTGTGTGGCATTCAATTTTTGTGCAGCTAGAGGTAATCCTAGATATTTCACAGGTAAAGGAGCAACATGAAAGCCTACTACATCTACACATTTCTGAAACTCATATCCATACAAACCTACCGTGAAGAACTCATTTTTCTGGATTGAAGGAAATGCCAGTAGCACTAGTAAACTTCTCCAAGTACTGCCTCAAGATCATAAGGGACAGGTCATCCCCTTTAGAGAACAATAGCAAATCATCCGCAAAGGCAAGATGAGTAATCTTCAATTTCTCACACTTAGGATGATAGTTAAAACCCTCCCTTGTATGCTTCTTCAGTAGCCTCGACAAATATTCCATTACAATAGTGAACAACGCCGGAGACATAGAGTCACCCTGCCTCAACCCTCTTTTTCCCTTAAGTGCCCATGCATGTTGCCATTAATCGAAATAGAGAAGGACGTTGTGGTAATACACTCAGCAATCCAATCCACAAAAATCGAAGGAAAACCTAGAGCATACAAGAGCTTAGTAAGAAATTCTCACGAAACCATGTCATAGGCCTTCCTTATATCCACCTTGATCATGCATTTCGGTGAAATTCTCTTTCTCATATAACTCTGAATAAGTTCCTGTGTGAGAAAGAAGTTATCCAACATGTACCGGTCCCCTAGACCGCAACCTGGGCTCCATCAATAAGGTACAATAAGACCACCTTAAGCCTGTTTGCCAAGATCTTGGTTATCACCTTATAAATCGTGTTGCAACATGAGATAGGTCTATAATCCAAGACTTTCGGTGAGTGAGCCTTCTTAGGAATAAGGGCAATCAGTGTATGATTAATCTGCTTCAAAATCTGCCAATTCTTGAAGAACTCCAAAATAGCCTCTTGCATCAGAGCCCCTACAATATCCCAATTTTTCTTGAAGAACCCCACCGAATATCCATCAGGGCTAGGAGCTTTATCATCATTAACATCAAATACTGCTGTCTTAATTTCTTCTGGAGTAACCTCTGCCGCCAGATAAGTTCTTTCCTCATTCCCTAAGCATTTTCCTTCCATCACAACGTCCACATCGATCTCCTCAACATCCACCCGTTTGCCTAGGAGATTTTCGAAGAATTTAACAAACTCTTAAGCCACCTCCAGGGGCCCAGTGGTCTGCTCATCATTCTCCTTTTCCATAGCAACAATCTTATTCTTGGTATTGTTTCTCTTGACGATGCCATGAAAGTACTTGTTACCTCTATCAGGCAGTTTAAAATGAGTTGCCTTTGCCTTTTGAGTAAGAAATAATCTCTCTGCCTCCAGAAGGAAATTTGCTCTCCTCCTAAGCTCAGCCACCTTAGCAATTAGTTCCTCATCATCTGGAATTTCAGTCAATATATCTCTTTCATTTTTCAAATCTTCAATTACTATTTTGGCCTTCTCAGATATATGATGGAAGTGAAACTTATTGAGGGACTTCAAAGGTTGTTTCAGTTCTTGTAATTTCTTACAGAGAGCAAACTGTTTGGTACCTCTACACACATTACCCCATACATTCCTCAAGATATGTCCAAAGTCTTCATGAGTCATCCACATATTAAAGAATTTAAAAGGTTTGTTACCCCTAAACTCCTGTTGGAGAATGGATGCTATAGCTAAGGAGTGATCCGACAGTGGTCCCAAAGGCTTGAAATCCGCTAAACAATACACTCCATTCTGCTGCCATGACTTCCTCTTTTCATCCAAGTGAAGAATTTACCAACAGAGTGAGCATCCTTAAGTCCCAAAGATAGACACAAATCACTTGGGTATTTCATTTGGTAAGCCATAGGATCAACCCCCCCTTCTTCTCCAATCCATCATTGAAGGTGTTGAAGTTCCCCATGATAATCCAAGGATCTTGAATTAAAGACCCAAACTGCAGTAGTTTATTCCACATATTTCTCCTTTCAACAATCGAATTTAAGCTGTAAACCAAGGTACACACAAAATTTGAGCCAGAGGATTTACAAAAAGTCCTACAATTGATGGCCTAACGGGATATATCTGAGACCACACATTCCACCATTTTCAAGTCCCATAATAAAACCATGCACACCATTAATGGAATTGAAATTCATGACAAAATGCCATCCAAGACGGTAATTATTTAAAAAAAATTCCAGTCGTGCTTCCGATAGTTTGGTCTCCAAAATACCAAAAAGAGAGACACCACTTCGATCTATAGCTCCGGCTCCCTCTTTCATTTTGAGGGTTTTTATTGAGCCCTCTTATGTTCCAAAAGACTATTTTCATTGTGTTGAGGATGAGGCAGTGGACACTGTCTCACACCCAACTCGGTCCTTGTGCTTGCTTCGACTTTTACTTCTGTCTTGCCTACCTCCTCCTTTTTTCTTCTTAACCTTAGTCCAGGGCACCTCATGATCTCTTCCCATAGCATCATTGCTCCTGTCTCTTCCATTTTTAGAGCATAAGCATTACTTAAAATCAGCTCTTCCACGCCCAATCACGGGTCCTTCAATCATAACCGCAACACTTGTTGACAAAGGTGGTTTCACATGAAGCTTAGTCTTTTTCTCCTTACTCCAGTCAGGTCTAAAAGATATAGTATCCGAGATGAGGGCACTATATAACTGATCCTCCTGGACCATTAAGGCTGTAGAATCACCAATCCCTTCCTCTGGTACATCCTCCACATTACCTTGGCCCTTCTCCACAATAGTTGCTGGTACTTGGGGTGGTTCTTGCACTTGTACTTGCACTGGTTCTTGCACTGGTTCTGGCCCTTGTACTTGCAATTGTAGTTGAACTGTCGGTGAATCATTACCAATCGGTAAAGACCCCTTACCCAACTCCTCAACAACCTTCATCTTATTCGGCACTTCTTTGTTTACTTTTTTTGCCTTGCACTCTTCCCCGAAATGACCAAACTTCCTACACCTTATACAGAACCTAGGTAGCACTTCATAAACCACTTTTTGCTCAAAGCATTTACCCTTTGGTAGGGTAATTTTAACTATCTTCGGTGGTGGTTCGACCACATTTATCTCCACCAAAATTCTTGCATAAGCCATTCTCTCCATATTTAGTGTAACTCTGTTCATACAAATTGGCTTTTCAATCTTGGAGCCAATCTTACCCAGTGAATTAGTTGTCCAGCAGTCAAGTGGCAGCATTGGTAACTGAACCCACACTGGCACTGTCGTGAAGACATGTTCTTCGAACAAGAATTCCTCACGTACATATTGAAGGTGCAATCTCCTACCGTAAACCGAATAAGGGCCTCTCGCCAACACCTCTTCTTTATGTTCTTTTGTCTTGAACCTGAATATGGTCCATCCATTCATGCACGGCAGCACCTTTCAGGGAAATTCGATGAACTCAGACCACTGACTGAATTGCTTTAAGGCTCGAAAAATTCCCAGAAAAACAGCCAATCAAAGAGGTAGACCACACCAAATTAACGTCGGCCACATCCTTCTCCTCCAGCTGAAGTGCATCATCCACTATGGGGGAGTGATGAATCTTGGCATTATCTGAAAATTTCCTGTTATCCTTAAATAAGTTCACCCAAGGCAGTTTCACTCCAGAGCTTCCCCCCTCTTTTGTTTATGGGTCTCAACGTGCTTTGGACATTTTTGACCGTTTTTCAGCTTAGATGCAGTTTCGGACCCTTGGCAATTCAGCCCATCTTGGCCTAATTTATGTTTCTCAATACAGCCCCTGGTGTCAACTAGTTCCCAAAACATGCCAAGTAACAGACCTCCAACCAAATCAGTTCCCAGAAATTTCAGCAGAGTAACCACTGTATTTAGCTTCGCAGAAGACCAGCTTTCCATCTAGCAGCGACTGGATCATAGATGGTTGCCCATCTCCCCTTCTAGTATATCATTCTGTCCTAGTTCCTAACTCTCGTACAGCCAAGGAGGATAGGCAGTACTCCAACCAAAAACCAAGGAAATAGTAGCAAATTCCAGTATAGAGACAAAGAGAAATGCACAGTTCAAGCAACAACAACCAAAGATGTTGTCCAAACACATTTTTATAAAACATGTTTAAAGTGTACTTTAAAAACATTTTTCTTAAAATTATTTTTTAAAAATATTATGCAATTTCTTGTCCAAACACCATTTTAAAGTTTTTTTATACTTTGAAGTACTTGTCCAAATGGAGCCCAAATGTGTTAAAACATGCAAACATCAGGGTGAAAGATCAAATCCTAAATAAAATGGACCAAAACTACCATATACCAAAACATAAGGGACTAAAAGTGCTAATTTTCTTTTACCATTATTCTAACTCAATTGGAAATAAGTACACTGTTGGATAGTATATTAATGCTGAGGTGAATGGGGGCTGACCTCATCCGTGGCCGATGTTGGATATTGGATTAAGGACGAGGTGAATTACAGCTGACCTCGTCTGCACCGGACTGGGCTACAATATCGTGGGTGCGCGACATTGGCTAGTGCGCGACAATGGGCGCGGATATTAAGGATCCCTTTATAGTATGTAGGGGACACATTGTGGAACTTGGAGACTACACCAGGACTAGTGTCACACCCTTTTTCACTCCCTATGGAAAAAGGATGCGGTGGCGTTAGGTCCCTCACCCAACCAGCCCAAACACATCACAAAGTCGCGGAATAACTTTGCACCCACGTGTGATCTCGTAGCTCACTCCGCGATCATGCACACAAACACGCTAAGGTTTTCACCCCACAACACAGCAACCAAAGTTTTGGGCAACCTGCACCAATCCTATGTATTTTATTGCCAACACTATAAACAATTACAAAGGATTCTCACGCCTAATCTATGGCCACACCAACTCGTAGGAAGGCTCGTGCACCAAGCACACACCTAGCTAATTTCCCAAAACTAGCCTACCTCGACTAAGTTCTTAGTCTACTCCTACAAAGGTAACTCGCAAGCTATGGATTTCTATCCTACAAGCTTCTTTTCCCCGAGCCCTAGCTCTACTTAGCTATTTATAGCCAGTTCACATGGTTGACAACCCCAACCACCCTAGGCTCACAACTGCTACCAATCATAGGCAAGTGACTTCAGTGTGTAACTGCACGCACCATCCCCCACGACCTGTGCATTACCCCTTTTTTGGGGCCACGATCGTGGCAAACTGCCCCGGACGAGGTCAGCTCCTCAGGTCGTCCAGGACGAGGTCAGCCCCCCAGGTCTCCCCGGATGAGGTAAACCCCCCAGGTCGTCCCGGACGAGGTAAGCCCTCAGGTCTTCCAAGACAAGGTCAGCTCTCAGGTCATCCCACCTGAGCCATCCAGCACTAAATGCAACCCACTTACACTTAGCGCCCATTTAGCTTGCCCAAAGGCTAGTTCTTCAGCCAAGGCTCGAGCCAAACCTATGCATTTCCATTATCGAGGCTGGACCATGTCATTTCCTTTATAGAGTTGGAGCAGTAAATCCAAAAGTGCCCGACCAGGAGTACAACATGCAAAAAATCTGCAAACCTGTTATAAGTCACCAATATTTCCTAATAGCCTACTGTTCTTTCCAAAAGAACACTAACTATCACACAACGAACCTCAACTAACGAAAATACATCACATTACACTTTAACCAGGGAAATTCTCTTAGTCCATTAAAAAGGGTCTAACAACTAGCTAGCTTAGGCTGCTGGAGCCTTTTTGACTTTTGTCTAAGATAAATACTCAAGAGCTTCATCACTAAACAGGTATTTTCCAGCTTAGCTTTGAGATATTACTCTCTTTCTCTTCTAACTTAATCATCAGAGTTAAATATGGGGGTTCATCCCAAAAGCAAGGAGCTGAAGGGAACGCGAATTCGGCGTTAAGTTGGAATTCAACATACACCACCCAGCCCAATAAACGGCCCAACTGAAAGCCCCACAACCCCAACTTGCCCGAACTCCAAAACCCCAGAGACTCAAGGATACCGCCGCGCCAACCACCGAGCTCAGTTGTCGCCTCAACGAATTTCATAACCTCAGCGACTGCTCTTCTAGAGGTACCTTTTTCTTTTCTGTAATGAAACTTTTTTGATTAGCTTCGCATTGTCCTATTTAGGACTGCTTCCTGCTATCGAATTCGCTATTGATGATTTGTTTGTGAATAATTAGTCTTATTGCATCAGTTGCCTTTCAAATGTAAATCTGATGTCCTTAAATTTCTTCCCAGTTGAATGTGTCGTAGGGTTGTTTGATCGTGAACTGTGAGTAGCTTTATGTTGATTTGTTTGGATATGGATTACTTGATTGCACTGTTGATTATGTTTCTTAAGATTGTGCTGGATTATTTAGATTGCTGATTGTGTTTAGTAATTAAAACGATGACAGTTAATCATGAGGAAGATATTCCGGTAGCTATAGTTACGAGGTGCTTAATTTTCCATTTTTGTGATTGAGAGTTTAATGATTGTTGGATATTTTTGAACAATATTGGGACCTTACAACACAAAAATCAACTAAAATGGAACTTTTTTTTAAAAAAGAACTACTAATTTAATACAATGTAGAAAAACAGTAAATGCATCTTCAAATCGTGCAAATGCATTTTCCTTTAGGCTATATTAATCTCCTTATGTGTGCAAGGAGTTCAGGACTAATATCCTTTTGAGATAAGATGAAGATGATCGTTAGAAGTCTGCACTGACTCAAACGAACTGTGAAAAGTGCAAAAATAACTTGTAAGATGAGAATGATTCGTTTCTCTAAACCATCGTCCTAAGTAGTCTATTTATAGACCTCCAAAGGGTGCCATTTAATAGCCACAACTCTTACGAAGAGGTCAGAAGAAACAAAATTGAATTCAGATAAGAATTGAGTTCAGAATCACCATTACTACGAAGAGATGCAACTTTTGAGAAGAAGGAAATGAATACTGGAACACGTCCGTATTGCTGTACACTGCAATCCAAAATGTTGTCCACTTGAGCCCGTCCGAGACGTCGTCCACTTGAGCCCGTCCGAGACGTCGTCCACTTGAGCCAGTCCTAGACGTCGTCCACTTGAGCCCGTCCGAGACGTCGTCCACTTGAGCCAGTCCTAGACGTCGTCCACTTGAGCTAGTCCGAGACGTCGGGCACTTGAGCTCGTCCGAGACTTCGTCCACTTGAGCTCATCCGAGACGTCGTCCATTCATTTTCCTTTCTTATTTCAGCTTAATTATTGGAAAATCTCCAACAATGGAGTTATCTTCGATTGGCGTGATTGCACGAAACTTATCAACATTTCTAATTTCTTACTTGGATGAGGTTGCGGAGTTTACATAGTTTGATAATGTCTTCCCTTGAATCTCTGTTCCTGGAAATCAGCTTAAGAGTCTGTATGGTAACGCACATTTCTCATTTTACAATTTCAATGTAGCCTTTTGCATTTTCGGTACACCTGAAATATTTGAAAAAGCAAATTCAAAACACATCTTCAAAGCACGCTTTGTTACCATACAGTATGTGTGCCTCATTTCAAGATGTAGAATTTGAGTTATTGTCCTGAATTTACATTGCATTAGTTCAATACGTATTGGCTTATCGTATGGATTCTAACAATTGAAAGCTGTGTTGATATTGTGATTAGCAGCTCTTTTAACCATCTTCTATGGATTAGGATCAAATGATTCGTGCTTCCATAATCTATGAGGTTTTCGGAGAATCTTCTTTTCTACACGTCTGAAGTTCTATTCCAGTTCAGATAACTGAAAAGTGTTTCATGCACTTCTGCATAGCTTTCCTCGAGACCTTCCTTCAGTATTGGTTGGTGGGTTTTTTTGCATTGCATGGGCATTGATGTTGCGTTTTGCTACTTGCTGCAATTTCGCAAATATATAGAAAGAGGATGAAATGCATTTTTGAGAAATTGTTAGCTGAACCTCATTAAGGTTGTAACACCCCGTATTTTTAAATCTAAATTTAAAAATCAAGTTTTGAACTATTAAAAATAATTTGGGAATTTTAAAATTTATAAATATAGAAAATTAGTAAAATGTATAGCAAAAGAAAATAAATCCGACTCTTATTATCGTATAAAGAGTTGGTATGACGAAATGTTAGAAATTTAAATAGGTAAAATTATCATTAAATTGTATATATATAAATATCTAGGCATGGATAAGACAAGAAAAGATAAGAAAAAGGAAGAAATAAATAAATAAACATGACTCACCATACACACATAGAAGAAGAGAGAAGATAAGTGTTGGAAAATTAATAATAAAAAAAAAGAGTAGTCAAAGAAAAGGGTTAACTTATCCTTAAACTAATTGATTAACTAATTGATTGACTAATTAATTAAATAAAATAAAAGAAATACAGAGGCGGTGGAGGTTCATTCCTATATATATATATATATATATAGTTAGTTAGTTTAAATCAAATGAAAGGAAAGAGAAGAAAACCGAGAAAGAGAGAAAAGAGAAACAACAAAAGCAAAACCGTAGGAAGAAGTAAAGAGAGAAAGAAAGAAGGGAAATAGAGAATAAAGAGTGAAGAAGTAGGAAAAGAAGGGAAATACAAAGCTTTCAAGAAAGTATTATTTATTTAGCTTTTCTTGTAAAATTTGAGGAATTATTTATAATAGTTATATATCTAACAAGTTTTTATATAATATAGGATTAATAAATTTGATTATGAGTAAATAATTTTCATATATTTGAACTACATAATAATAATTAAATTGATTTCAGATTTTGATTTTTAATGTCTATAGATTTAAAACTTATAAAATTTTAAGTTTTCTTGAATTTTAAATTGAATTTTTGATCTTAGAAATAATATAAAAATTGTGGATTGTTAGGAATGTTATAGGGAGTATTTTAATAAAAATAAATTACAGGAAAATAAAAGAGCAAATAGAAGTTTGGCTAGGAATAAAATAATAATAATAATAATAGTTGAGGAAAGTTTGATTATTGCATGTTTATTTTGTTGGAAAGAAGACCATAAAATAACCAAAACAAGAAAAAATAGATCATTGGCTAAAAATGGAGAAAAAGGGCTTACTAGAGATTGATAGGGGTTTAAAACAAATATATATAATAATAATATAAATACACACGTATGTATGTATGTATATATATATATATACTAGAAGTTGTATGCCGTGCAATGCCCGGTATTTTCCCAATAGTATTATTTGGTTATAATTTTTCTTCGACTTAAGTTTTAAGAGAATATGAAATAGTTTAGAATTTAATTGGTTATACTTATGTTATGTATATGACACATGTTATAAATACATGTAATGTACGTGTGTGCATTATGTTAGATTCAAGAAAAGTATAGGAGTTAGAAATATTGCTCCATCATATAAGCTTATATTTTTTCAACACACACAAGAAAAGATATGAGTAAAAATAATTAATTTTAAGAGATAAGATATGTATAGTTGTAAGCTTATCTAATATAAAATCACCCGTTCAATGTATATGGATAGTCGTAGGTTGCCATTTTTTGGGTCAAAATTTAGAACAATTGTGTGATAGAATAATATTAACAAATATTTTCTGGGGTGCGATGAATAATACAAGAAGAAGCCAAAGAAGTACGAGTATTTGTAGAGCTATTTAATTATAAGTTAAATTGGATAATAAATAATAAAGTGAAACAAAAATTGAGAAAGCTATCTAGTGGAGAAGATGATAAGTCATCTTAAATTATGAAGTTATAGGGTAAATAATTATGTTGCCAACATGGCATCCATGTGTCACATAATATATGATAGATATTAAATATTAATCTTATGTGGCAGCCATGTGGCACCCTCAAATTAAGCCTATGTTAGTTTCTATTATATAAGTTAGATATAGATGTGTATATATATATATATGTATGGATTATTAATATGATAACATTATTAGGAATTAATAAATAAGTTATTTTAAGTTAAGTTATCAATTCTATAGTATTAATTACTATTGGAATTACCTTATTGAAATAAACTTAATTTAATGCAAATTTGCTTACAAAATACTAGCAATACGAGGTGAGTGTTCTCGTTAAAGGGGTTAAATATTTTAATTGAGTAAATCAATGAGTTAGCATGCTTTATCGATTTTATTGATATGTTTATGGAAATGCATGCATTATAAATAAAATGTATGATTATGATCTTTATATGTGAAAGTGGGATATTTATATATGTGCTATGTTTATATGATTGTTCGTAAATGCCGAGTTACGCGTATGAGTGAGATATATGTTAAACTTTATCGTGTACCCTTGATTAAGTGTCAAGCATGAAATGTTAGTGTCTCGTGCACCCGTTTTTGTGCACCATGTTACATGTTGTTTGCGTGCTTCCTATTACTTGTTACGTGAGTGTCATATTTGGGGTCCCCAAAGTCTGTTTAGTTCGTTGAAATTGAGCGTGTTAGCATCGGGCTTGAACGTTTGACTCAATGGCTGAAGAGGTCGAGTTCCGGTATTATCTCGAGGTATGCCACAGTGTTCCGTGCACCCGTGTATGTGCACTAGTGTTTTGGCGTAGTTGACGAGGCGACACCGTGTATTGTGTCTGCCACCCATTCTAACACATTCCAGCACAGGTAAAGTATAATTAGTAATGCTTAACGAAAGATCACATATATCCTCATTATAGCTTGTTGATTATGATCTTTCTATCTTTTACGTGTTCCCCCATTGCTTGCCTAGGAAATATTTGTTACGTGTCGGTAATTGTTTATTCGGTAATGTTTTAATAGTGCGACCTTACTGAGCTTATGGAAGCTCACCCCCTAGACCTTTTGCATGTAATAGATTTTTGGAAGTAATTGCTACTAGTGGAAAGCTGACGAAGGACCTTACTTAAGAGTCTAGTTTTAGTGTCTCGAAGTACTATTGTAATAGTGTGAATTAGTGCTTGTATCTTTGTAATATATAATAGAGCTTGAAGTTTGATAATTCACTTTAGTCATTTACTTATTTAATAATTACTCTGTATATCGTGATTGAGTCTTGGTGCGAACCAGGCAGGCATCTCGGTCGTGTCTCCCGCCCAAACAGGGAGGTTGGGCCCGGGGCTGTTACAAAGGTTGGGTGGTGTAGAAGTAGTTATTGTTGAAGATTCTTTATAGTTTATAGTATAAGAATGAAGTAAAGTTATTTGGGAAGAAATTCATGTAGTAAAATGAAGGTTCTGTGTGATGCTGCGTGCTGATCGGACAGAAGGCTGAAGCTAGCTTCAGAATTCAGCAAGACGTCCAAGACGTCATGCGAGTCGCATGACATCTCGTACGACCTCCAGTACCACTTGCGAGACCTCGTGCGAGTCGCACGATGTCTCGGACGAGCTCCAGTGAGCAAAGCTCACTCGGTTGAAAGGAGCAAGTGCCATGCGAGTCTTCATGCAACTCAGACGGATACTCGGACGAACTCCAGTGGCTACTAAGAGATGCAACTTTTTGATTTCTTCTAAAAGATGCGTCTTTTGGTTAAAGTGTTGCATCCTAACTGATGAATGAATAATTGCATCTATTCATAGGCTGATCATATCCTATGAACGCAACCTTTCAACTCTATAAATAGAGGGTGATTGCCACGGATTAAAATCAACTTATTTCCATCTTTTTTCTTATCTAAACAATCTAAGAACTGTCTACTTAGTTGTTTACGAAAAATTTATTGTATCTTAGAAGTGATCTTGCCACATTCCCTGTTAGACATATAGTGGGGGGCATTAAACACTTTAAGGAAAGTGATTACACGCCTTAGATTTCTACTTTGTGACTTGTGAAAGTCTTCCTTTCTTTATTTGATAGTAAAATTCCTACATAATTTCTTCCTACTTTGTGCTCTTATATTTTTTTAAGTCTTGAAGAAACCCCTCATTTTCTTCAGTTCTATGGTGGTGTACTTTGTTGAAGAGGCTAATGATTATATGAATGTGAGGTGGTACTATTTGTTTGGAAAACTTTAGGGGACCATTTGGTTCGAATCTGTCAATCGGAATGGGAATGGATTTGATTGAGGAGTCAATGGAAATGGGAATCATACTGAATAGTTGCTGTTTAGTTCAAATCCTAGAATGGATATCAATGCCATACATGATATTTGGTTCAGTTGAATATCAGTAATGGGAATCAGTCAAAATTTTAAATTTACCCCTATATTTCTTTGATGAAATAATTCAAATTTCTCCTTTATTATTGCAAAAATAGAGAATTTACTGACATTTTTTTTTATAGAAAAGGTAAATAATTTATTCCACCAGAAAATAATGAGACGAACCTGTTAGAATTTACTTGTCAAAATTATGTCTCCTTTTGTGAAAATACTGATATTTGGAGAATCGGAATCGGTCTCAAATCAACAAAACGAAAGAATTTTGTTGAATCAAAATCAAACAACCAAGTTGCTAAGCTATTCCAAATCTTTGCATTAGCAAGCAGGAATGAGACCACAATGACACAATATCAGCATAAATAATTGATCGATTATACTCCCGAAAGTATATCTTGTCACTCATAAACAGTTATACGGCTAATGAAACGGGAGGAGGGAGTATTAGTTTTTCATATTGCTAACACTTATTGAAGATTATGTCAAAAAACAGACTTTTCTTTTTGTTGACAGCAGTTTATTCAT
Organism: Leptodermis oblonga; assembly: GCA_016801395.1. Taxonomy (NCBI): domain Eukaryota; kingdom Viridiplantae; phylum Streptophyta; class Magnoliopsida; order Gentianales; family Rubiaceae; genus Leptodermis; species Leptodermis oblonga. Next base: position 37,731,690 of record CM028755.1, read on the forward strand.
CATTCCATTCCAACAAGTAGTGCTGCTCTGGACACATCACCTAAAGCTAAGGAAACAGGAAATGTTCAAGGAAGAACTAACTCAAACTGCTCAGACCCAGATTGCATCTCATCTTCAAGTCTACAAAAAGTCACAACTGCATGTAAAATAGGGGCATACCCAGCAGCCAAAATCCCACCATTTCAAACGAAGTCCCACCATTTCAAAATTCAGTAGCCAAAATCCAGCAGCAACAACTCAAGCCAAATGCAGAAACAAAACATATTATAATCATGCTGGAACAGCCAAGCATGACGCAACTCCACAAAGCATTTCAGCAAAAAAATTAGATACCAAAAGGAGACTGGCTCCTTTAGTAACATACTGTTTCAGCAAACATTTCAAATCAGTCCACCTGATTTCATCACCCAGAAATTGAAACTGAAATCCAGCACTTTGCAAAAATTTTCCAGCAAAGGCAAATTACTGTGACATTGTGAGAGAGGCCAATGTGGTTGGCTTCAATTAAAATACACAGAACATCACAGCTATAGAAACTTATAAACATAGCTGCAAAAAGTATTACAGCAGCACCAAATAGCTCAGTCCATAGCTGCAAAAAATTAAAAACATAGCTGCAAAACGTATTACTGCAGCACCAAATAGCTCTCAATCATAGCTGCATAAAATTATAAACATAGCTGCAAAAAAATTCCTGAAATATAACCTTAATGCAGACATTAACTACGCAATACTTCCACTTTCACAGTGTTTATATATAAACCAAGAGCAGTAGTTTGCATTTGCTGTTCAAAATGAATCCTAAAATATTACCATACATAGCTATAAAGTACCAACAAGTTAAAATAGCTTGCTATAATGCATTCAAAAATATATCAGAGCATAATTTAGCCTCACATTCAGTTCAAAATGAGATTGGTAATCAGCTTCAATCAAATAAAAGTTAACACATAATCATTGACCTCATTGTCATCCAAGTTGAATAGCAAGTCAACATTCAGAGGATCCTGACAAATTGCTTTAGCTGCCTTGTAGAAGAAGCATTGAACCCTGACAAATTACTTATTTGACCCATTGAACCCATGTTTACCCAATAGTTCAAGAACTTGTGCCATTCTAGAAGAAGCACCTTGCATCCAAGTTGACATTGCTTCAAAGTAACCACTTACATTCTTCATAAAACCCCGAATTTCTTCATTGAACTGTTTATGTTCTGAATCAGCATCTGCTACATGTGGAACCTTGGCTTTCTTTCCTTTCTTCTGGATCTTGAGTGCAGAGAGTTTCTTTCTTTTGGTGGAAGTACTTGTATTAGAGGAATTAGATTGAACTGAATTCAACACAGAAATTTCATCGTCGGCAGAATCACTTTCATCAGTTTCTTCCATAGCAATGACATTTTCTATATTTTGAGCGGCACTCATAGGATCTTCAGCCATATCACCTGTTGCTCGATCATTACCATATACAACTTCCAACGATGTAAGGTAAGGGAATGGTGTATTAAAAATACCCTTAGCCGCAATACGATCCTACAACAACGAAAATGAACTTTATATATTTCAGTAATAACACACAAAACAATGTAGAACACAATTTTCAGAAAATATGAACCTAACTTGAAACTCAAAATAATTTGCATACCTTGCTCCACTCTTGATACCATGTGTGTTCACAAGCTATCATCTTGTCAACATCATTCCATGTACAACCACTTTGCTTGCACATTTCAGTGATAGCAGTAAATTTATTTTTTAAGAACTTCAGCCTAGACTTGATGTGATTTACTTGCTTTGTGAAGTTAGGCAACTTTTTTACCAAAATCCTTCGTATCTCATGCATGTAGTTGCTCTTGAATCCCCCGTCAGTTTTCCATAGAGGATCAACCGCCATGTCTTGCAAACAGCTGATTAACGCCCAAGTTTCGCTCTCAGACCATGACCGCTTGTTCCTTCCTCTGACAGAAGCTGCAACAGTCTTTTCAATTTTAACTTTCTTGGCTGTATTGTTGCTCTCCATCCTATATAAAATTTCATAAAAACATTCCAGAAATGTAAAACATACATAAAAGAAATATCATATAAACAGAAACTGTACCTGCGCTTATTTAACTCTAAATATGAAGGTTTTATTTTGTAACTGATTTACTGAAAAAATAGAAGCCAAACATTCGAACTAATCTCCAAAAGGTGGATGAAAGAAGGACAAGATTGACACAAAATATCATCAATTGCCAGCAGCAATTTGGATCAAGAGGAAAAGGTTGCTGCAGTCTAGGAAAATAGACACATTAGAACAATAAAAACAAACGAAAATTGTCAACAATACTTCTTTTCACTGAACCTAACCATAATACTGAATGTCATCCCACAATAGTCATTACACATTAATTGAAATAGGCGTTACATCAAACTGAAATAGTTTAGGAATAAAATTGAATAAATAAGCATCTCTAACAGTCATTACTCATTAAAATAAGCATCATTCCAGTTATTAAACATTTTCACTGCCAAATCATTCCTAACAGTAGTCCAGTGATCAGTTCATGCAATATGACGTATGTATTCCACTTCATCATCGTTATCACTTTCATCATCTTCTGTTTCATCATCTTCCTCTGTTATGGACTCTTGAGGATCTCTATTCATAAATTTGCGAATCAAATTATGGATCAAACAACATGCTATGACAATCCTCACTTGTGTTTGTATGGGATAGAAGGAAGGGGAAGCTAGAATTTTCCAGCGCCCTTTCAACAAACCAAAACACCTCTCTATAACATTTCTTGCCTTAGAGTGCTTCATATTAAAATATTCTTCAGCTGTCTTTGGTCGATGCCCATCAAACTCATTAAGATGATACCTATGCCCACGATAAGGTGCAAGAAATCCAGAAGAATTACAATATCCAGCATCAACCAAGTAGTAACAACCATAAGTATCAAAATAAAACTAAATAACAGGCTAAATTCGAGATAAAATAAACTAAAAAATAAACGGTCGTTGTTTTGTTTATTATGAAATTTTTTTTTACCTTCGGGGACATTAAGCCCATTAGGCCTACTAATAGCATCACGAAGAACACGACCATCATGAGCAGAGCCTTCCCAACCAGGCAAAACATATATGAATTGCATATTAGGAAAGCAAACTCCTAACATATTCATTGCAATACCACCCTTTCTTGTGCGATAACATTGTTTCTGTTCTTTAGGAGGTGTCACTTCAATAAAAGTACCATCTAATGCACCTAAGCAACCCTTTAATATTACAATGAATTAGTAAACAAGACTACAAGAAGATAAAAGCACTAACTTTGTAACAAGAGTACTTCATATGCTTTTTACCTTAAATGGTTTCCATCTATCATCTTGGCAATCGTCAGCTATAGGTTCCGGTTTCTTTAGCAAAACAGTGTGTAGCTGTAAAATCGCTCGTAGACAAAGGTTGAACTGACGACTCACTGTTTCCTTACTTCTTCTCCAATAAAGGCTAATTGATCTATTTTTATTGTGATGTGCTAAAACGTATATAAATAAGGAAACCATTTCTTCAATAGATGCGTTTCTAGTATCTTTTAAACCCCCAATATCTCTCACCATGTAACATAATCTATCAAATGTTCTCATATCCATTCGAAGCTCGCTAATACAAATTTCATCACTCTCTTTTGTAAGGGTAAACATCCATTGCATTCGCCTAACTTTTTTTTCTTCCTTAGACATGATTCGACGGTTACATCGTAAGTATAATTGATTCGAACGTTGACATAAGATGAGAACCATGCAAACTAGAAGCATTGCATTAAAATTCCAGAAGGTGCACATAAAGTCACGTCTTCTAAAATCGAAAGGAGGTCGTGCCATATGAATCTACAACAATAAGCAACCAACTGAGGAAAATAATACGTAGCATTGTAAATTTCAACAAGGATTCTTTAATATCATCTCTTTAATAATAACAAATCTTCTATATGTATTTATAAAATTATTGTTCAAGATTTTAGCCAGAAAAAATCCCTACAGAAAGAAACAATAGCATCCTACAAACAGAGGAAAAAAAGAAGAAGGAGAGAAACAGAGGAAAGTGGGTTTAAACACACATTATGTCGACAGATTAAAAACTAAATAAGGAATGAAAAAGACAAGCACAACATTGAGCAGAAACAGAAAAAAAAAAAAAAGGAACTAAAAGCAAAAGTAAAGAAAAAGAAACAGAAAGGTATTCAGCTGCAAAAGAGAAAGAAAAAGAGGCACAACGAATTTCTTTTTTCCATCACCCGACTCAAACTCAACTTCAACATCCTGTATGAATGCAATGAATCCTCAAAAACATGCTCTCTTCCAAAAGCTTTAACTTGAAAATCTATTGGTTCCCAAAAAATATATTTTACATCAATCAACAAACTTCAGAGAGTGTGCAAGTTCTGCAGTAAATAGTGTTCACGGAAGAAGAGCTATGTTAGTTCTACCACTTCAATTTTTCTAGCAAATACAAGTATAATATCCTCTCAAATGTCAAATGCTTTTGTGCAAGTAAAACTATAACTACCTTGTTACTATTCTCGTCTCTAGAAAGATAATGGTTCCAAAGCAGCAGTGGTCCTTGGTAACACACGGAAGAAAATTGGAGCTTTGATTTAAGAGCATAATAATTCAAGTATGGAAACATTCCAATACTTTAAGCAGTGTTCTAACTGAAAGTCTACAAACTAGACTCCCTCAGATGTCAATTTCTTCAGTCAGTTCATAATAAAAAAAGTTAGACAATAAGCGTTTTATGAGACCATTAGCATCAACAAGTGATAGGGAAAAAGGAATTCAGCTTGAAGAAATTTACAGTGAATTCACTTTCACACTCAGTGGATCACCAATCCCATATTTGTGTGGATAACTACCAGGGAGGTAAAACCCCTGACCCAGTTCACATACCACGCAAATAAACAAAACCCAGATCTTAAATTTTCGAAAAGATTCCATCCTGATGATGATTTTCACAGCAGATCTGGAAGACCCAGATCAGTCAAAATGAATTCTGTGCCAACAGCAATGCAGTTGAAGATGAACTAGTATCACTAAAGGTTCAGCAATGGAATTCCTAAGCAAAAATCACCTCGATTCCTCTATCAATCAATAATACTTAACTAAATCAGATCAGAATGCACACAGAAAAGCAACAAGTTCATAAAAATTATAATAAAAAAAAATTGCTTTACAAGCAAAGCTACCGCAGAACAAAAGGAAACAGAAACATAAACTAACGCAGGAAACATAAAGACATAGCTGCAGAAAAAAAAAATAACGCCTGAAAGGAAAAAAACAGGAAAGGTATTCAGCTGCAAAAAGAAAAAGAAAAGAAATCAAGCAAGGGATAGAGGATTTTACCGTATCTGAAGAAGTCCACTGCGAAGGGGAGGAGTCCGCGGCGTGTGTTGGAGACGGAAGGAGAAGTCCACTGCGGCGGGGAGGAGTCCACTGCGTCGAAGAGGAAGAGATGCGCAGGTGCGAGGGTTTTTTAGGGAAGGGAGAATATTTGAATCCCGACTTGGCTATTGAATCCGAATGAAGGGGGGGAGGTGGTACTGGGCCATATCCAAATTTTAGGGATTGATTCCTTTTTTTTTATTCCCATATCCACATACCAAACATAAACAATGGATATCATTTCCTTCCATTCCCATTAAGCCCTCTAAATACCCCCAACCAAACGGCCGGTAGGTTAGTGTACACAGGATTTTTGGTTTTGATATTATTCTTTGGTAATAAAGTGATGTATCGATACTTGTTTTGAAAGGACTGTGTTATGAAATCCTAAAGGTCGCTGAGTATCAAATCTCACTGATGTAAACAGAATATCATCATAAATATTGAGCATTGGGTTCTTGCAGAGTTGAAACCTGTTTTGGCAAACCATTTTCATTATCTTCTCTGAATGATGCTTTCCTTTTTTTTTTTTTTTTTACTCTGTGAAAAGAAAAAGGAGAGTTTTTGGCCATTGCAATTGATTCATATTTTTGTGGTGATCAGTAAGCTGAAGACCTTTCTTTGAGAACTACTTATCAGAAGGTTCGAGTTAAACCACCGTGTTAGCCAGTGTGTTTAGGTGGACAATGGGCACCTGTGCATTTCTGTTAAATGGGTTTTAGCATAAGTAGTCATGGTGCTGTTTGTAAGCTCATAGTTCAGAATGTCAAAGCGTGCCAAATATTTATTCAAGTGTAAACATGTATCGTTTCTAGAAGAACTCATATCAACTTTGTGCACCTTGTCTAGCTACATTTGAGATGGTGGATTAGTGTTATAGAAATTTTTCCCCTCTATGGAAAAATTCCTATAAGCGCCTAACCCTTCCTGGAAGGACTCGGCCAAACACTCGAAGCAACCGAGGTTTCCGTAACACGGCTAAAGCAACGAGCAAAGCGGAAGACTTGAAAAACAAGCACTAAGGCACAACACCGGAACACTTAGCCAAATTGGCCCAACCTTGCTATATACAATTCACCAAGAATTAATACACACAAGGTCCTAACTCACTCGGGACAGCACTCTCGCGGGGAAGACTCTTCTCACTACACTTGAGTTTCTCTCTCTAGAACACTTAAGATAGCTACTCGGCTCTAAGTCTCACTCAAAGGCTGGAGATCTCTAAGTCGTGCCTTCCCCAAAGTGCCCCTTTGCCAATTTATAGGCAAAGGTCTTGGATGACAACCCCATCCAAGTAGGTTCTAGAGAATTCTAGCGCCAAGCCTTGCCCGCACCTTCTAGCCGCGCCTAGAAGCTTCTCCGCACAAGCCCGCACTTTTATCTAGAATTCTCCAGCAGCATCCAGCATCCCCGCGCCAAATCTAGAGCCTTCCGGACCCTTCTCGCGCCATCCAGCTCCCTCGCGACCCATCGCGGCCCTTCTCGCAGATGCTAGATCCTTCGCGAAGATTCTAGCTGCCTCTAGAATCTTCTAGCGCGCACCAGACCCGCCTCTCGCAGATCCCGCCATGCAACGCCCCACTCGAACGCCCTCGTGACTTCGAGCATTGCCTAGAGCATTCTCGAATGCTCTAGGGCTTTCCCGAGCCTTCTGACACCATCTAGGTCCTTCCGGACCATTCTAGAGAATTCTTCCTTAGTACTGTACCAAGGCAAAAATCCCAAGTGCCAGGCTGGGCTATCAGCACGTAGAAGAACCCAGAATTTCTCAGAAACTTCTAGATCCTTCCCGAACCTTCTCCATAGCCCTTCCTCATAAAAGACCATCACGTTTTGGTGCCTCTTGCCCCAAAACAACCTTGGTCCTCGTAGCCAAGTTCCGCACGGCGCGCCCTCGCAACACGCCCGGCGCAACCTCATGCCAGCGCCATCGTTGGCCCTCCTGGCCAACCGCTCTGCGCCACTTCTTGGCCCGGATCAGCCCAGGGAAAATCCCTTGGCCCCAACTCCCTTGGCCCTCGCTACCAAGTTCGTCAACACGGCGCGCCCTCCTAGCACGCCCGGCGCAGCACCATGCAAGCGCCACCAAACCTCAGCGTCGGCCCTCCTGGCCAACATCTCCGCGCCACTCCTTGGCTCGGATTAGCGCAAGGAAAAATTCTGCTAACAATTAGTGAGTAGGGTGCATTCATTATCGTCTTCATCTGTCCCCTTTTGGATGGAAATTTTTTCATCTCCTGCCATCCAACTATTTGTTCAGTTGAGCTATCTTTGTTTGATCAGTGGAGCTTAGTTTATAGTAACTGTGTATGCTATTTGAATTGATGAGCTGTTATGCTTCCATTTTGGATAGGGGCATACTATTCACAGGAACAAAATTACTATTCACAAGAACATTTTCTTGTAAATAGTCTATTTTGTCCCTTAGGTATAAAAAATATATATATATTTATTTTCACTCAATAATAAAAAGGCTGTTCAAGCAAAAATCATTCAACAACCTCGTAACTCTCTGTCCATTTACACGGTAAGTAAACAATCTATACATTTGTTTATGTAAAGTTGGTTTTTTAACAATATAGTCATTTGTTTACATAAAGTTGGTTTTTTAACAGAAAAAAAAAAACCCTGTCTGGAGAAAAATCTCGTTCGGCCCGAGCAAGATTTTTGTCAGAATCTCGCCAGCCGCGGGCAGTATTTTTCCCGAAAATATCGCCACAGGACAGTGGTATTTTTGGAAAAATACCGCCAGGTGGTATTTTCGGGCTAAATACTGCCTGCGGCCGGCGGTATTTTTTCCCAAAAATACTGCCACGGGACGGTGGTATTTTCCCCGAGCTCGCGTAACGTCGGCCTTTACCTTCTGCTCCTTGCTTTTGGGAAGAACTCCTTCAACTCTGATGATTAAGATAGAAGAGAAAAAGAGTAATATCTCAAAGCTAAGTTGTCACGCACCCACGATACTATAGCGTAGTCCAACGCGGAATGGGTCAGCTATAATTCACCTTGTCCTTAATCCAATATCCAACATCGGCCACGGATGAGGTCAACCCCCAGGTCGTCCACAGATGAGGTCAGCCCCCAGGTCGTCCACAGATGAAGTCGGCTCCCAGGTCGGCCACGAATGAAGTCAGCCCCCATTCAGCTCAGCATTAATCTACTATCCAACACTAAGCGGTATTTTTTTCAAAAATACCACCACTGGACGGTGGTATTTTCGGGCAAAATACCGACCGGCGGTATTTTTTTTTAGAATTTTTTTAGATACACTTTATCGGATTTTTTTTTTTAAGACGTAATGAGAGTATTATAGACTATTCACGAAAAATATTCATTTGAACAGTAAAAATGTTCCTGCATATAACAATTCCGATGTTGATTCTTTCACAAAATCTGACAAAGAAATCCAGTGCTTTTCGATATGGGATAGAATCAGTTGTGGCATGGTTACTCATTTGAACTAAGCTGTGGCAAATTTCTGGTTTAGTGATTTATGCAGTTCGGACTAGGTTGCTAATTCACGTGAAATTTGCATCGTACCATTCTCTTGCCACTGGATTTTTGTATGGAGTTCGCAAACTCATGATTGTTTTTTTTGTTTTTGTTTTTGCTTTTTTTTTTTTTTTTCCTTTTTAAGTTTATTGCTGAAATGTGGGATTCTATGTATGCTTGACAAGTTTTTTTTCTTCCTGTGGTTGATAGGGAAATGGTTATTCCACCCCCTATTAGGCCTGAAAGTGTTACCAATGGCCTGTTCTTTTTGTTTCGTTTTGAAAACGATTTTGGTTTCAATAGTAAAATTAATATATTTTAATCATATTTCATCATTTTCAATACAACTTTTTACTATTCATCATTTACTTTTTACATTTTCAATACATTTTTTACATTATAAAACTATTTTTCAAAATTTGTTTTCAAAATCGTTTTCAAAACGCCCAAAAAGAACAGGCCCTTAAATGTCTCAAACCGTATGTCTTGAAGATGCACTTCACAAACAAGTTTGTGTCTGCTCAAGTAATACACACACCGACCGCAACAGTTGCATCCGCTGCAAGCTCACAGGAGAAGGTCCTGCGATCGTCCATGGAAAAGGGAAAAGAAAGTACCCGAGATGTGGCTGCCGCTGCCAAGATTGGAAAGAAAGCTATTGGGGGAACGGCTGCTTCTTAAGAACATTCCCGCCGTCTCGGTTTTTCTCAAGAAGGAACAGAGATATCATGGGAAAGTGAGAGCAGTTATAGATTCAGTTAGAGAAGCTGGTGTGAAGAAAGTACCCTAAGGGCCTGTTCTTTTGGTTTTGGTTTAGAAAACGGTTTTGGTTTCAACAGTAAATTTAATATATTTTAATCATTTTTCATCATTTTCAATAAAATTTTTTACTATTCAGCATCTACATTTTACATTTTCAATATACTTTTTACATTATAAAACTATTTTTTAAAACAAGTTTTCAAACTTAGTTTTAAACTTTAGATAAAGAACAGGCCTTCTAATCAACTGCAGCTGCGACCCTTCAGTGTTTTCATCTCATCTGGATTTATAAAAAATCTTGTGTAAAATGAATGATTATCATGTGATGATTGCTTATTAAATATCTCTTGCTCCGTGCTTGATTTTGTTTGAGTTTGACACTGATTTAAGCGTAATGGACATTTGGATCACTGATATATGACTGCCAAATGTATGACATGACACAAAACTTCGACACGTTGAAAGTGATCGTGTACACATTTATCACCTGAGTTGCATTCTTTTTTAGAGTGGTAATAATTTTTAACAAGATACGAGATTATCGTGAATTGTCAACTCATGACAAAAGCTCGGTATGCACAATAGAATTAGATAAGGAATTGGTCGTTGTCATTGCCCATGGCCCGCGAGATGGAGATGGTAGTTCTTTGAATTCGGAACAGAAAACAAACCGTTAAGGGAGGTCCACTCGTAGTCATTTTAACTGAAATTTCATCAGAACAATTACATATAAAGCCTTTATTCTACTATAAAGTTCGATTATATAGATCATATCTCGCCATCGTCTCTATTTTAGATCTCGTGATTCTTAGTTTGCAGCAGAAGCCTGGGCAAGAATGGTTAGTCCCATGCCTTCCTTCCCATCTCTTTCTATATCATATCATTGCATCTTTTGAATACTTCAATATTACAAAAGGAGTCTGAATCTGAATGATGATGCTTGTTTAGGTAAGATAAGTGCATCTTGACCAAGTGCAAGTAGTACCAGTAATGAGCTTCCTGGGAAAGTGACAATTTTGAACCATTTTTCTTATGCTGAAATAGTATAATTGGAGCTCCATTTCCACAAGTGAAAGCGATGATAAGCGATTTTTTAAATTTTTCTTTTTTATTTTATTGAATAATTGATGTTTTACTCAAATGCTGACTGTGAATTTGAATTTTTTTCTTTTTTATAAGGCAAAACTTGGCTGTTATGGAGAAAATGTGATGTTAAAATAAAGGAGTCCTCCTCATATTTGCATCAGCTGCTTCAACTTAATGGCTGAAGTGCATTATGCGGAGAACTGGTGGGCTTCCTATGGCTATTGACACTTCTAGAGGTCAATAATTTTTTTAAAATTTTTTTAACAATAACCTTTTTTTAGTCGTATGTGTATAATTGAAATATGACTTGTACAATCAATCTCACGTAATGAAATATGACTCTATTAATCACTTAATAGAGATGCTTAACAGATTGACCAATTTGGACTTTTATTGTGGGTCTTGCAAGGTCTAGAACTAAGTTATAAATTCTTTAATAGCTGGTCAGCTTGTAGTTATTGGCGGCTATTGCTAGTCAAGTCTATATTTCTAATTTTCTACCAAAAACAGTCTCTTGTTTGATAATTTGACGATTTGATTGTTGATATTAAGTCTTAAATTCAATATGTGTATTTTGTTCGCTATATGTGATAATTTAATGTTATTAAACTATAACCACATTACGGAGCACATCAAAAGTGATGCGCGATACGCTATACATCAGCAACTAAACTCATAACGCAATCAACAGTTAAATTTATAACCACAATATATCAACAGCGAAACACGATATATCCGAAGTTAAACTCAATACTTGATATACCAAAAGTTTTGCGATGGCAATACATTAACAGTTACATTCATAACCGCAATATATCAGCAACTACACTCAATACACGATACATAAGCAGTTACACTCCATACATTAGATGCTAAACTCAATAAGCGATATATCATAAGCTACACTTGATATACAATATATCATAAGTCATAAGTTAAACTTGATACGAGTCTTTTCATAACAGAATCACAATACATTAAATGTTAAACTCGATATGCACATTGTCATACGCGTCGGGTATAAGTTTTTGAAATCTATAAGATAGATATTTAATATTAAAAGGAAAACGAGAATGAAATTCTATGCTCTAAATAATTTTATGCATACGTTAGACTGTCATTTTCATGCCGGACATTTACATGATGCCTAGTAATTTCTTAGCAGTAGAATTAATAAAATATCTCTTGTTGAATATTTGGGATTGAGTTGTCCCCTTCAAATGAGCCATATAATCTAAATTCTGACTATTTAGAAGTGAAGTTTTTGGTTACCCAAAAAAAAAAAGAAGTGAAGTTTTTAAACTCATCACGTAAGTTAATGAAATTAAAATAAAACATTAATACATATTACATAGTTTTCAATTTAACTAGGTTTTAATTTCTTTATTTCACAAAATAAGTAAGAATCTTAATTAAACATCACACCATTACTCACGAATCTAGAAAGTTAGAAACAGCTATAAACAAACTTTTTTCTTTTTATTTTTATTTTTGATAACGGGGTAGGGTTGGAAGCTCGCAACCTCTGCGATGAATTCGTTTATGACTAATCGCTGCTTGATTTATATTTCATTTCAACTCGGAACTACTTTGAAAATTTTCTACTCTCTGTTGAATTTGATGTTCTGGCTCATTTCGTTACTTCATCACACAAATCTCTCATGTTTGCCCACGTTTCCCTGCCTGAACAGGTTCGGAGGCTGGTCACTTTGGATGTTCGGAGTTTTCCTTATCTTAGGATAGAGGTTCCCTTTTTGTATTTAGTTTGCATTTGCATTCTTACATTTTTGTATCTTCAAGAAAACACTCATTATGTCTTAAAGCTCTTTTTAGGGGTTTTTGCCCTGTTTTATTTTTTATTTTAATTATTAAAGAGTTTTCATGCGTCAACCACTTAATCAGTTGATTCCTTACCAAAAAAAAAAAAAAAAAGGCATATACAAAAATATATTCCCTCCGTCTCACTTAAAGAGTCCACTTTTAAAAAAAAATATTGTTCCATTTAAAGAATCAACTTTGAATTTATTTATATTACATACCCTTACTAATATTACAATATGTGGTTGATAATTAACACTTACTTCTAATGTGAGGATAAAATTGAAAAATATGATAGTAAATTATTTATTTTAGCTGTCGTAAATCACAACCCAAAATAAATTGTACATATTTTAAAGTAGATTCTTTGAGTGGGGCGAAGGGAGTGAATTCAAATTGAACTACTAATTAATTCAAAACTAGAACTACAGGTAGACTCGATTAATTAATTCAACATTCAATTCAAACTAAAAATCAAAACTGAATTTATAAATATTGACCAACCCTACTATCAAATATAATGAAACATGACACGTGACAGCATCAATGGACCTGTTCTTTTTCATCGTTTTGAAAACGATTTTGAAAATAAGTTTTGGAAAATAGTTTTATAATGTAAAAAGTGTATTGAAAATGTAAAAAGTATATGCTGAATAGTAAAAAGTTGTATTGGAAATGATAAAATATGATTAAAATATATTAAATTTACAGTTGAAACCAAAACCGTTTTCAAAACAGAACAAAAAGAACAGGCCCATTAATATTAATTCATCATCAAACTTTTAGTGCCGGGAATGGAAGGGCTCTTTAACGTACTTTGAAGGTTGAGGCTTAGTTCTAAAGCTTTATTTATTTCATGGAGTGTATATTGGTTCGTGAATCGTGACTCATAAATGTTGTGACATTTTTGGTATTGTCCATTATTTGCAATTGAGTGAATTATTTGAATTTGTTCTTCGACTTTTGCCCATATTTCACTTTTTATTTTGGATCTTTAGCTAACTTTTTATTATCTAGGCATACTTATATATGTGGGTGAAATGTAATTTTGTAAGGATAAAATTAATGTAAGGACACGTTATTATTCATGTATCTTTAAGGCAAAAAAATAAAATAAAGAGTGCGCAAAAAGTAAAAACTGACCTAACTCGACCAACCCTGACCCAAACCTTGGACAGTTCTCAAATAATACTTATCCCTTGGGCAGTTCAAATTATCAATGACTCCTAAACTTTGTATTTAATTTTTGGACTAATAGGGTTTAACTGATAATTTAACCAAGTTAAGGAGATATATTTTGATAATATCAGCCAAATATAGGAGTAATATTAATCTCGTTATTTTTCTTTTTTTTTCATGTTAAAAATATTTGATCTCGACTTTTATTTTCAATTTTCAACTTGAAGAAACTCTGACCATTTTTTTTTTATTCCAATCATTTGACTATTGAAAAGTTGTGGAAAGTTACTATTTTTACTTGAAATTTTTTTTTTTTTTTATAGTTTTGAAATTTTACGACTACTAATGTACAAAAAAAGGTTTTAGAAAAATGCATTGGAAAAAAAAGTATAAATCATGGAAAAATGTTATCATTGAAATGATTTAATGTCACATTACTCCGGAACCTTCAACATTTAAACTAAACAAAATTAATAATTGAATGACAGTTTAAGAAACAAAAATACATAGGAGATAATCAACAAATTGTCCAAACGACTATAATGTAGTATGGATCACCGAAAATTAATAGTTTAATTTATATTCTAAGCGATTAATTGAAAGGTACATAACATATTTTTATTAATATAATAATATATGATTCGAAATCAATCTTTACTTATAAAATAAGGATATAAAATAAAAATACGATACCGAATTATGTATTATATGTGTTGTACTTTATCATCTATATTAAGTTTCAAACCAAACTCTTGGAAGGGAGTATTAAATTAAATACAGTCACTATACTGATTTCAATAGTTTTTTTTGTTTTGTTTCTAGAGATAGCCAGTGATGTAACATTCGCTAATGAAATCAAAATGCTTTTGGAAATCCTTCCTTCTAAATAAATGACATTTTGCTTTGAAAAACTCCTCCATCTGCATCTCAAAATTTTCTCTCTGGTGCCTCAGCAACTCTTCATTGAGTATTCCAATAGCATTATCAAATGTTGCGAAATCACTTGTTGTGAAAATTGTGATGAATTAATTGGGAAGAGTCTCATTACACTTTTCCTAAATTGGGATTGACGTAGTAAATTAGGCTCTGTTATTTTCCATTCCATTTCAGGAAAATCATCACTTTTTTTAAAAAGATTTTACACAAAGTAACATTATTTTTTTACTAAATTCACAATTCAAATTTTAAAATTCTCCCTAAATTCCGACTCACATAAATTAAAAAAAAATACATAATCATTTCATTTTTTCTTATCTTTCCTATATAAATCCCAAAAATAAATTTCCTCAAAAATAAATTTCTTCCCTAAACAAAAATTTTCGCATTCAAGAGAGCTTAGTTAACAACAAAATGGCTCAGGATCTCATATTACACTTTTCTGTTACACTATATGTTACAATCTTAATAACTCAATGTTAATATTATTTTTTAAATTAATTTTTTACCAATGATATTCATTGGCATTCTACATAATTTTAATATAATTATTTTATTTTTTTACATTAATCTTGTATTTTAATATAATTTTATAGTATTTTTTTTATTTTTTAATCTCAATAAATTAAAATAAATATACCTTAAACCAAAATGAGTGAACCCTTAGTTCTAAAATTTATTATAATGCTAATTAATATCATTGGTGAAAAAATTAATTTAAAAAATAATATTAACGTTAAGTTATTAAGATATGTAACACATAAGGCCTGTTCTTTACCCGGTTCTCAGACCCGGGTCTGGCCATTTTTTGGGTCTCAACCCAAAAATCGAACCCAACCCCATGTTCTTTACCCAAAAATCAAACCCAGTTCACAAACCCAATTCCCACTTCCGCCGCCGCCCTCCCGCCGCCGCCACTGCCACCCAGTTCTTCTTCCTGGTTCCCGGCTCTTTCTTCTTCTTCTTCTCCTTCTCTCATCTTCATCTTCTTCTTCTTTCTTCTTCAGCTTCTTCTTCTTCCAGTTCCCGGTGCTGTCTTCCTCTTCTTCACACTTCTTCCCTTCCTCCTCCTCCTCTTCTTCTTCTTCTTCTTCTTCTTCCTCCTCCTCTTTCCGCCGACGGTCTTCTTCTTCTTCGCGCCGCCGGCCCTTCCTCCTCTTCTTCTTCTTCTTCTTCCTCCTCCTCCTCTTCTTCCTCTTCTTCTTCTGCGCACTTCTTCCTCTCCCTTCACAAACCCAATTACTCACTGATGTGACGCAAAAATTACAATAAGGGAGCGATGCTTCTTCACGGCCCAATGAACTCTTGAAGACAGTAATAGCCCAATTTGTATGAAGTTGTGCTGTGAAGGGAATGAACAAAATTGAAAATGATGGAATAATCTGAGTTGCTGAGCTCGGCCAAGATGATGAAGCTTGATGATCTTGCACTCCTCCTTTCACCAATTGATAATTAATTCAGAAAAGGAGCGGGGCTTTCCCCCCTGTATAGGCTCCGACGATCAAGTCAGCAATATGAAAGAGATAAGCATTATAGAACAAGAGTGTTCAAAGAAATTGTAAATGAGAGAATAGCTTCAGAATTGCTAGTGAGAATTGCCAGAAATTACTTATTGGAACCTACCAGAATGAGGCTTGTGCCTGAGTATTTATAAGCTACTCTTGATGGTTCCGTTGAGTAATGGAGACATACGCTCCTAATTATTCCTTTTGCAATGATGTTTTTTGCTTTTCCGGGAAAACTGGCTTTAACTTTGGCCCCTTTGTCATAATTGATCTGCACACATTAAAATAATGGCCCTACCATGATATTTTATATTATTATCTTTATTTCAGGTCGGCTTCACCGATCTAATCTTACATAAATTACCGACCTAAATAGGGATGAGTTATAACATTTGACCGATCTAACTTCATTAAGCTTTTACCGACCTGAGATTCTTGAATAATACTGACATAATCATACCGATCTGGGCTATAAGGTCTATCGATCTAAGATTAGTTTATTCCGACCTAAGCTTTAGTGAGTTTTCTTGTTCAATTCTTCATGACTAATATAAGATTATATGACCGACCTAACTTTGTAACAGAGACTCATTTTGTGTGATCTTTCTGACCTGAACATGGATCTGGGCTTCTTTATCTTTTACTGTTTCTTAGTTTTTAATTAATAGGGCTAGGCCCAATGGGGATTTCAATTTTATGCACATCAACAAGCCCCCTCAGTATTAGGTTTTACCGATCTAAAACTTAATACTCTTTGGGTTTTCCGAGCTAAGACCTAGCATAAAGGATATGATTTTCTAGATTAATCCGAGCCAATTTTCCGAACTAAGCAACATACCGTATTTTTACTAAACCGTATGTGACTAAGGCGATTTTCCAGTATTTATCCGACCTATACTTCATATAAAAACATGAAATATGAAATCCGACCTACAAAGAAGAGTCTCCTCCGACTGTGTAATAAGTGTAATTTCGATCTAAAGAATTTGAACAGTTTTCGGACAAATAAATGTAATCATAAATACGTACCTTTGCGTTACCCTAGGTCGGGATTTTGAAGAGGCGGACCGGTCGGGACACGCCTTTACATTTATCAATCGATACGACTTCCAAGGCCATTTTGTGTCCTCAAAGCGTCATTAATGAATGCAGCTTTTGGTCTGCCCACGTCTCTTCGATTTCCCCGAGGCTCCATTATAAAAACCGTGATAGCAACACACATTTGGCACCCTACATTATTTGCTTTCCTGAAAAGAGAGAAATTTGTTCTTACCTTCCTTCTCCTTCCCTTCGCCGGAATTTTTCGAAATTTTGCCGGAGTTCTATCGTCGTGTCCTAGTTCCTGCAATCGTCGCTAAGATTGTTGTCCCGCCGCTGTTACCTTCCGTTGCCATACCTTTTCTTCCTTTTATCAGTCTGCAATGGCCTCCGAGAGAAGCTCAGGTACCGGAGCATCGCGCCAGACTCCGGCAGCAGGTTAGTATCCTTGTACCTTTCCTTTCTGATGATTTATTTTCTATCCTGTTTGAGCATAGGATTGATTTACCTATGATTATTTGTAGATTCAGCTGCCACACACGAATTTAAACCCGAGGAAATAATTTCACAAATGACTATGGCCGATTTAATAAACCTTAGGTCGACCCATTATATAGATCCTTCTGTTCCTATTCGTTTACCCGAGCCTGAGGAGAGGATAAATACTGTTTCTGAAGGTTGGGTCGGGGTGTATGAATATCATATTAACTTTGGACTGAGGTTTCCGACCCTAGACCTGTTGATCGAGATATGTGACTTTCTGAATATTGGGCTGAGCCAACTAGTACCCAATTCCCTTAGGTTTTTGATAGGGTTCATGTATATGTGTTTCGGGGCTGGGGTCCGACCTACAGTAGACCTGTTTTTTCAATTTTATACAGTCCGTAAATACCCCTATGGTAAATGGTGGGTGACCTTCCAGAAGCGTAGGAATAGTCCTGTAATAATTACCGACTCCCCCGATACCAATAAACAATGGAGGGCTAGGTTTTTTATGGTAAAGGCTGAGGAAGCAAACCTACCCTACCGTTGGTCCCCATTTATTTTACCAGTTGAACAATCCCGGGATAAGTCCGACCCCAGAATTCAATCGGACTATAAGGCGTTAAGAATCCATAGTAGCTCGGACAAATACTCAGTTAAATTTCCTTCAGAGGTTCTACTTGTTTCAGCCGGGCTAAGCCAATCCCCCAATGTAGAAAGTAAATACCTGTCCCTTGAACTCTTTATTTATGGTATCCTCATCTTTCATAGCTCGGTAATTTTGATTTCTGCAAGTTGCTTATTTTCAGGTGGTCTCAGTGGGTTCGGAAGGAAGAAAAAAGCCAACAAACCTGTTGCTGCTTCGGGGTCTTCCAAAAGAGCAGCTGAGATCGACCTTACTGAAGAGGTCGAAGTGGCCGATCCTCCTAGCTCGGCATTGTTAACCCGGGTCTCAAAAAAGAGCAGGCCGACCCCGGAAGAAATTCAGGCAGCTAAAGCTGCCAAAGCTCCACAAACCCTGTCCGGCCCTACTTCTAGAGCTGAGCTGCCAAGTCCAGAAGATCTGTTAGGACCTGCAGACCCGGTGACCAAAGAAAGGGTCCTGTTTCTAAGGGATCAAAAGGAAAGACCGATCTCCTTAGCTCGGCCAATTCACCAGGTTGATTCGTTGGAGCCACCCCCGGAGGACCTTATGCCATTTCAAGAAGTGGCGGTCGAATCTTCTCAATCTTTTGAGGAGATTATCCGAGCTGGCGACAAACTCCGGGACCATTTGAATGGAGCGGTGGCGCAGGAGGCCCTTATAGCCGCACACATCAAAAAGGTCATTTTCCAAACATTAAGGTTTTTCTGAAATAAATGGTTTCCTGGGACATTATTCTCATAATATCCTTGTCTCGGATCTTTGCAGGTCTTGTTCAATTATGCGGCCACAAATAGAAGAATAACAGCTTTGGATGTCTTAGCCCAAAGCTATGAACTGGAGAGATCAAAGAATCCGAACAAGGCCGTGGAGGAACTAGAGTTTCAGCTGGGGCTTGAGAAAAGCAAGATTTCAGGTCTTGAAGTTGAAAAAACCGGGCTAATGCAGCAAAACCAAGACCTGAGCACGAAGTCCAGCCAACTGGTGACCAAAATCCAGGGCCTAGAAGCAGAGATAAAGGCCCTGAAAGAAGAAAAGTCTTCTTGGGGGAAGGAGAAAACTGCCCTGGAGAAAGCTGCCGATGAAGCTAAAAAAACTGCAGAAGAGGCTACAAAGAGAGCTGCCGAGATGGTTAGCCCGGATGATGTTGAAGCAGCTCGTCAAGCCGAGCTAAAAACTTTCAAGGAAGGGACCCTGCTGGAGTTGATGAATCGGCGCTTTTTTGAGTTAATCCAGTGCGGGTATACTCTGTGCTGGGATGAGCTAAAGAGCTCCAGGTCGGTGGAAGGTGCTCCAGAAGACTCCATAGCCCAGGGTTCTTTGCTTCCGGAGGGACGCGATCCTTACGACCTAGTAGAAGAAATCAAGCAAGAATGCCGAGACATCGGTGTTCCAATCCCAGAAAAGGTCGAGGAGGATCCTGTGGTCGACCCCCAAGAGACAGCAGATGAAGCTTCTTCTCAAGCTCCTCCTTCCTGAGATCGGCCTTTCTTTAGATCGGGCTTGCTCTTCCTTCCAGCTGTGTGAGGAATGTAGGTAGCATGCCTAGATGCAGTTGCAGTGATGTACTTGGTTTTATACTTTGTAGAATTTTTTCTGATTCTGATCCCTTTCGAAGAACTTTTGTACTTTTCAGATCGTCTTTGTAACCGAGCTGAATTATTGAATGAGAATGATCTTTTCTATTTCCTTCAAACATTTGAATGAGAAGTTGACTCGAACTGCTTTATTGATAATATTTTCTCAAGTGTACTGCATTCCAAGTTCGTGGAATCAATCGTCCTTGCAAGTCTTCCAAAACATAACTTCCGGTAGGTCGGGCTTCGATTATCCGATAAGGCCCTTCCCAATTAGAAAATAACTTTCCTTGTTCTTGTGGTTTGCTGATAGATCGGTTTCGTAAAACTAAATCTCCTGGTACAAAGGCTCGATGTTTGACCTGAGCATCATAGTGTTGCCGAACTAAATTTTTGTAATTTAGTTGATGTACATAGGCCGAGTCCCGAACTTCTTCTATCAGATCCAGACCAAGCTCCAAGTTTTTCTGATTTTGATCTCTTTCGAAGTGCATAACTCGCGGGGCTCCACTTTGTATTTCTGGAGGGATGACAGCATTGACCCCGAAGGCTAACTCAAAAGGGGTCTTTCCTGTGGCTGATTTTGGAGTAGTCCGGTGGCACCAAAGTACATGGGGCAGCTGTTCTACCCAATTTTTACCTTTATCTTCTAGTCTGGATTTCAGCCCGTGCAACAAAGTTCGATTTGTTAGTTCTACTTGTCCATTTGCTGGAGGATGGGCTACCGATGCGAAACGTTGGGTGATGCCAAGTTTTGAACACAAGGCTGTGAACTCCTTAGATTCGAACTGAGTTCCATTGTCCGAAATAACCGATCTGGGCACACCGAAACGACAAATGACTTGCCTCCAAAGAAACCGAGCTACGGTTCGCCCCGTAATACTTGTAAGTGCCTCGGCTTCTACCCACTTTGTGAAATAATCTATGGCCACAACAAGGTAATGGCATGAACCGACCTTAGGAAACGGGCCCATAAGATCTATCCCCCACTCTGCGAAAGGCCATGGGGCAATTATCCCCGTAAAGCTGGAGGCCGGCAATTTGTGAATTGTCGCGTTGTGTTGGCAACTGGAACACCGTTGAACATACTCTACTGCTTCTTGGAATAACCGAGGCCAATAAAACCCAGCCCCGATTATTTTTTTAGCCAAATTCCGAGCCCCAATGTGAGACCCGCAATCTCCTTCGTGTACTTCCTTCAGCATGGCCTTTGCTTCTCCCGATCCCAAGCATTTCAGCAAAGGCATCAAGAAACCCTTTTTATACAAGTCTTCTCCAATTATTTGATAGTATTCAGCCTTCTTTTGTATCCGTTGTGCTTCCTTCCGGGATTCTGGTAAAGTGCCATCTTGTAGGTATTGCCATATAGGAAATTTCCAATCCTGTCCTTCACTTATAGACAATATTATTGGTTCAGCTGTACTCCTGTTATGTATTTCTTCTACTAGGACGGTTTTAGTCAGGTGAGAAAAAACCGAAGAAGCTAATTTGGACAAGGCATCAGCATTTGTATTTTTGCTTCGCGGGACCCGCTCTATAGCCCATTTTTGAAAGAATTTTAGTTGCTGTTGCACCAATGTTAAATACTCCTCCATTTGTCGATCCTTAGCCTTATACTCCCCCAAAATTTGTTTAACCACGAGCTGAGAGTCTGAACAAATTTTTAGATTTTCGACTCCAAATTTCCGAGCTAGCTTCAGGCCGGCTATCATAGCTTCGTATTCTGCTTCATTATTTGTGGCTGTGAAGCAGAATCGTAAAGCATACGTGTGAATTTCTCCTCCCGGGCTGGTGAGTACGATCCCTGCACCCGATCCGGACTGGCTTGAAGCCCCATCTACATAGAGGATCCACGCATCGTCACCCTCGGCTATAGCTAAAAGCAGATCGGTTTTTTCTGACGGGCTAGATATGCTCTCTTGGCTGTCTGGTACTCCTTCAGCTATGAAATCCGCCAACACCTGTCCTTTGACTGCTGTGCGTGGGGCAAAGGTGATGTCATAATCTCCTAATTCAATGGCCCATTTGGTGAGTCGACCTGAAACTCCTGCTTTTTGCAAGATGGCTTTGAGGGGTGCGTCAGTATAAACGGTGACTCCATGCGAGTTGAAATAAGGTCTAAGACGCCGTGTGGAGTGAACTAGAGCCAGGACTAGCTTTTCTAGGCTAGAATAATTTTTCTCTGCGGCCTGCAAAACTTTACTAACAAAATAGATGGGTCTCTGGACCCGGTTATCTTCTCGGAGCAAAACCGAGCTAATGACAGATTTGGTAGTAGCTATATACATGTACAATTGTTCTCCATGAATAGGCATAGTCAAAGATGGCAAAGAAGCTAAGTATTTTTTTAATTGTTCAAAAGCATTTTGACATTCCGGGGTCCACAAAAACTTATCAGTTTTCTTTAAAATGTTAAAAAATGGTAATGCTCGTTCTGCTGATCGGGCTAAAAACCTATTCAAAGCTGCTAATCTACCCGTTAATTGTTGTACTTCCCGAATTGTCCTAGGCGGGTGCATTTTCAATACAGCTTCTACTTTCTTAGGATTAACCGAGATACCCCCCTCAGAAACCATGTATCCTAAGAACTTTCCTGAAGTGGCTCCAAAAACACATTTTTTTGGATTTAACCTTAATTTATATTGGGCTAGTGTTTCAAGGGTTTCACGTAAATCAGATAAGTAAGCAAGTTCATTTTTACTTTTTACAAGTAAATCATCAATATATGCTTCCATATTTCGACCTAACTGTTTTTTGAAAATTTTATTCACTAAACGTTGAAAAGTAGCTCCAGCATTCTTTAAACCGAAAGGCATGGTTATGAAGCAATATGTACCTTTGTCTGTAATAAAAGATGTTTTTTCTTCATCTTCTTTGGCCATGAAGATTTGATGATATCCCTTATATGCATCCAAGAAATTAAGGAATCGAAATCCAGCTATAGCGTCAACCAACACGTCGATCAAAGGCAATGGGAACCAATCTTTGGGGCATGCTTTATTTAAGTCGGTGAAGTCTATGCACATGCGCCATGAACCATCTGGTTTGGAAACTAACACGGGGTTAGCCAACCATTCCGGATAATCTACTTCTCGGATGATACGTACTTCCAACAGGGCGTTGACTTCGATCTCCACGTATCTATTACGTTCTCCCCCGAGATTACGCTTTCGCTGTCGGATCGGCCTATGATTGGGATCAATGGATAACCTGTGTTCAATGATATTTCGAGAAATGCCAGGCATATCCTCCGGTCCCCAAGCAAAAACTTCCGCAAATTCACGCAAAAGGTTAAGCAAATCATATTGTAATTGAGGGGGCAAATCAGCCCCAATTTTTATTACCTTGTTTGGATCGGCCGCGAGGGGAATAATTCTTACCTCGGCCCCTGCTTCAATGGACAGGTCCGAGCCACCTGTTAAATCGGTAATGTTAACGGAGGTCGGCCTGATTGTAGAAGTAATTTTTGATTTCAGATCTACGGGGGTCGGTTCCTTCAAGGAAGCCATGTAGCACTGTTTTGCCTGCAAGACATCACAACGAATAGAAGCTACCCCACCTATGGTGGGGAACTTTAAAAGCATGTGTACAGTAGATGCTATGGCCTGGAACTGATTTAGTCCAGGTCGTCCCAAATATACATTGTATGGTGATGGCTCATCAATGACCACGAAGTCTATGGTTTCCGTACGTTTTAGCTGTCCAGCCAGTAACGTGACGGGAATACTCAAGTGTCCCACAGGTATAACATGGTGATTGCCGAAGCCAATCAATGGTGTCCGAACTGGACTTAACTGTGACTTGTGTAATTGACAACCAGCCAGTGCATTGGTTGTAATTATATTGCTAGAACTACCCGTGTCTAACAATGTCCTACGTACTTGGTAATTTGAAATGTAGCAATCGATCACTAGTGGATCGTCACAATTGAAAGACAGAAATGTATCCGTGTCATCGAAAGTAATGCCTGGTGTCATGGTATCTGATTTACGCTTACCTAGAATAGAGTTCCTTTGCCGGTATACCTGTTTCCTTTGGCGGTTAGAGTCGCCTTGGGTTGGTCCTCCTGCTATGGTGTTTACAATCCCCGCTATATTCAGGTCGGTGTTACCCCCAGTATTTGGGGCTCGGGAGTCGGATTGGGGACATTCGCGGGCAAAATGACCGGTCTCTCCACATCGGTAGCATCCGCTAGGTCGTTCACGGATTGCTGAAGTCACCGGTTTAGGTAGAGGTGCTACTTGTGTATATTGTGGTAGTTTCCCAGCTTGAATTAATTTAGCTATTTCTGCAGCTAAATCACGACAGTCATTAGTATTGTGACCAATGTTTTTATGGTAATTACAATACCTGCTCGGATTGAGCCGATCTGTGGGACCCGTCATGGGTCGAGCTGGGGGCAGCAGCCCTTGACTCTGAATGGCAGCATATATGTCAGCTCGGGGGACTGAGAAGGGCTCGGCTACCTGCACAGTGTTTACACTTACCCCGGCCTTTGGAATGGAATTAGTGGTATTGGCAAAGTTTAATTTCTTATTTCCTCCCGATGTAATAATTGGGGAAGAAGCTTTCCTCTTACCATATAAATCGGAAAAACTTCTTTCCCTTTCCTGTTTTATAGCTGTAGCATCTTCAACAACAGCAAAGTTAACAGCAGTAACCATCATTTCAAAATAAGAATGTGGGGGTCGAATGGCCAATTCAGTAGCTAAAGGTCCTGACCGTAACCCATTAATAAATGATCCCATCATTATTCTATCATCTTTTTCATGACATTGCCTAGACTCTATATTGAACCGATCTATGTATGCCTGTAATCCCTCTCCCATTTTTTGTGTTATGTTCATTAAATGTGAAATTGGTTTAGACAATATCTTATTACCCATGAAATTGGCTAAAAACAGGTCACCAAACTGATCTAAAGAATGAATAGAATTTCGGGGCAAAGTACAATACCAATTTATGGCCTGACCTTTAAGTGTCAGATGGAATGTCATGCATCGGTTAGCGTCGGACAAATTGGCAGCATCCATGACGCTCATGCACTGCATCCAGTGAGCCGTGGGGTCGGTGGTACCGTCATACTTGTCAACCTTACCTAGGCCTCTGTATCCAGGGGGAAATTGTGCCATTTGAATCTCCCATCCAAAAGGATGAGACACGCGAGACGTGGGGGCAGTTCGTCCGATTTGAGTATATCCAGATCCGGGTAGGCCGAGCTGGGGGTATCCGGACTGACCTAAGGGGTGTCCCCCCAGGCCGAGGTAATAGTTTCCTAGGCCGGGCCCGGGATAATAATTTGGATTAAGTAAAGGAATATTTTCTAAGGGCGGCTGCATGACTCGGTTATTGCCTAAACCATAATGCTGAAACATTGCAGGGTTGGCTGTAGTGGTGTATCCGGGGTAATAACAGGGTTGATTCATTTGGCCGATTTGTATGCCATGGCCAGGTTGATTCAATTGACTTATTTGTTGTCCTAAAGTGGAAAAGGGCAGGCCTGACATAAGAGAACCGTTATTGAACTGAGCATTGGGGGCCATAAAGGGATCCGGAAAAGTAAGATTAGCCTGAGTATGAGCTACAGTGGTATAAACAGGTGGTGCCACAGAAGGGTTAGGAGGACCA
This sequence comes from Leptodermis oblonga, assembly GCA_016801395.1. Lineage (NCBI taxonomy): Eukaryota > Viridiplantae > Streptophyta > Magnoliopsida > Gentianales > Rubiaceae > Leptodermis > Leptodermis oblonga. Next base: position 37,757,259 of record CM028755.1, read on the forward strand.
GCAATATGACTGATTGAAGAAAAATTAACTCTCCCAGGTTGTGGAGGACATATAGATTGTGGGGGGAGACTAGACATTAAAGCAGCAGAGGGGTTGGACACAGGGTTGATGACAGCCCTAGGTGGGGGAACGGTTGGGGACCAATGTAAACCATAGGGGTGTTCTGTGTTAACTGCTTCTGTGGTGGTGGTTGTAATGGGAGGTTCTGTATTAAGAGTAGAGATGATAGGAGCAACATGGTTTATTAAGTGAAATATTTCTGGAAATAAACGGAAGAACCTATCTTTTTCTGCCTGTTCCTGTTCGGAGGTGAGAGTTTCAACAAGGGTGGTAGTAGTTGGTGGATCAGATGGAGGATTAGAACTGGTGACAGAAACGGTAGGGATCAAAGCGGTTGTAACGGTGAGCCCATTGAGGTTGTCAGAAGAAGAAGCACCCTTTCCTGAACGAGTTTGCGTCATGGTTTCAACAAATTTATTTAAATGAGGAAAATTTGATGAAATAATCTGATCAAACGTTCCCCACAGTCGGCGCCAGTTGATGTGACGCAAAAATTACAATAAGGGAGCGATGCTTCTTCACGGCCCAATGAACTCTTGAAGACAGTAATAGCCCAATTTGTATGAAGTTGTGCTGTGAAGGGAATGAACAAAATTGAAAATGATGGAATAATCTGAGTTGCTGAGCTCGGCCAAGATGATGAAGCTTGATGATCTTGCACTCCTCCTTTCACCAATTGATAATTAATTCAGAAAAGGAGCGGGGCTTTCCCCCCTGTATAGGCTCCGACGATCAAGTCAGTAATATGAAAGAGATAAGCATTATAGAACAAGAGTGTTCAAAGAAATTGTAAATGAGAGAATAGCTTCAGAATTGCTAGTGAGAATTGCCAGAAATTACTTATTGGAACCTACCAGAATGAGGCTTGTGCCTGAGTATTTATAAGCTACTCTTGATGGTTCCGTTGAGTAATGGAGACATACGCTCCTAATTATTCCTTTTGCAATGATGTTTTTTGCTTTTCCGGGAAAACTGGCTTTAACTTTGGCCCCTTTGTCATAATTGATCTGCACACATTAAAATAATGGCCCTACCATGATATTTTATATTATTATCTTTATTTCAGGTCGGCTTCACCGATCTAATCTTACATAAATTACCGACCTAAATAGGGATGAGTTATAACATTTGACCGATCTAACTTCATTAAGCTTTTACCGACCTGAGATTCTTGAATAATACTGACATAATCATACCGATCTGGGCTATAAGGTCTATCGATCTAAGATTAGTTTATTCCGACCTAAGCTTTAGTGAGTTTTCTTGTTCAATTCTTCATGACTAATATAAGATTATATGACCGACCTAACTTTGTAACAGAGACTCATTTTGTGTGATCTTTCTGACCTGAACATGGATCTGGGCTTCTTTATCTTTTACTGTTTCTTAGTTTTTAATTAATAGGGCTAGGCCCAATGGGGATTTCAATTTTATGCACATCACTCACAAACCCAAAAATCGAATTTTAATTTTAAATTTGAATCCCCAAATCCCAAATTTGGGAAAAATATGAACTTCAAGCTCAAACCCATTTGATTGAAACAGAAAAAAGAAAAAGAAGAAGAAGAATTTGATTTTGGGGATTTAGGTTTTGGGCCGCCGGCGGTGGCGGCAACGCGACGGTGGGGCGGACCGGTTGGTGATGGAATTTGTGTTCTGGACCCGGGTCTGAGAACGACGTTTCTTTGTTCTGGGTCTCAACCCATTTGGTCTCTACCTAAAAACTCAAACTCGGTTCTCAGACCGGCGTAAAGAACAGGCCCATAGTGTAACAGAAAAGTGTAACAGGGGATCTTGAGTCCAAAATAAAGGCAATCTGGATCTTTAGGAAAGACAAGGACCCGTCACGTGACATCCCCCCTCACCCCAGGCTCAGGCGCCACGTGGCAGGTCCACATAAAGATCCAACCCCACCTTTCTCACGTCGATCTTATCTCCTTTAACGTGCTTTTCGATCCATCGTCCACGTCACATCAGATCCACCGAGCACAAATCAACGGCCTAGATCCCCTCTCCCCCGCCGAAGACTTGCTCCAACTTTAACGCGTCTCCAGCCGATAAATACCCCCCGCCACACTACTTCTGCTGCTTGTAAGCTTCATCTCAGAGTGGAAGTGAGAGAGCATAATCTCAACGGCGGTGAGAAAAAACGGTGCTGTTTTAGGAATCGGGCAAACTGAGCCATGAGCTTACTTGATAAGCTATGGGATGATACCGTCGCCGGCCCACGGCCGGACAGCGGGCTTGGGAAACTCAGAAAACATTCCACCTTTAACTCACGTTCGAATTCCGGCAAGGGTACGCCTTCTCTTGATATCGTATGCCGGTTTTGGACATGGGATTTAATTTGATCCGCAATAATTACGTGTTTATTGAACTTAAAATGTATCGAAACGGTTGAGAATTGTAAATATCTTCGGTATTTGAATTTGCCCCATTATGAGTTGAACTTTATTTTGATCGTTTTTTGCCTCCCTGTTAATGGGTTGTTAACAGAACACCAAAACAATGGTGGAAGAGGAATAAGCTATTTATCTGTTTTTTTTCTACTTTTCCGGAATTTTACATATCCCCAAATGGATAATGATCGTTTATAATTTTGTTCGTTGGTACTATCAGTGATAACTTTTTGGTTGACTGGGGTTTATTTCTTGCTGTTTTCAGAATCTTCTGCAGTTAGGAGCACAAAATCATACAGTGATGGGGCGCCGCCTGAGGATGCAGTAAAGGTGACTAGGAGTATTATGATACTAAAGCCCCCGCAACTCGATGTGAAGGACTCTCCTCCGGCATCACCTGCCGGCTCGACAACACCCGGGTCAACACCTCCGGTATCTCCCTTCGCCGGTAAGCTAGTTTTTAGACATCACTGTTAAGTAAAGGTAGTGAACTGTGGATTATAAGTATTTCTTCCTTTTCATTAGAAGACCTTATTTAGAAAGAAATCCAGAGTTAGGTTCGAAAATAAGCAATACAACACTTAAAATAAGCTAATTTTCACTATTATTTCAGTGTTATTAATGTTTAAGTGTCATATTTTTATATTTTATTATATTAGTAAGTTAGAAAAAGTAAAATATTTGAAAGTGAACTTTATATTTAGACAAAAATAAATTTTGGGAGTGGATTCTTTTAATGGAGTGAGTATCTTTTTCCTCAATTGTTGTGATATAGTGTACTGTGCCAACCAACTGTTTTGCAAAATTAGGTTGGATATAGGTATTCTGGTAATAACTCTGCAGCTGGGATCTTTCAGCTGTGTTGATAAATGTAATTAGAGAATTATAGTAGCCATTGATGATTCCTTTGAAGCTAGAGTATCTTAAGAAAAATGATGGCCAGTTTAGCTTTGTGTTGCTTGTATGCATGACTAATTGACCATAATGTGTAGGAAAATATCTACATAATTTTCCATGGTTAAGATCAAATCGATGGCGAGATATCATCTATATAGTTAGATCACACGTAGATCAGATTAATCCTTGTGGTGGATAAGGGAAGGCAATAATAGGGGGGAGAGAGAAGTTTGGTGGAATGATAGAATGGTGGATATCACGGGGGCAATTATTTTAGTCATTGTGTTCTGACACACTAGAGTAGTTTTAAAGTGATGTCCACGTAGATATGGAGTAAAAGATTGAACATCAAAGAATGGTGTCATTTTCAAGAGCTGATAAGTCGTACCTAATTTTGCAACTTGCATGTTGATGACTTAGTAACATCGACAACAATGGGCCCTTTGAAAAGGGGAAATCATGTCTGCATTTCCTTTTCAATGTTTTCTTCCTTTCATTGCGGTTGTGACTTGTGAGCAGTAAGTTTCATTTGGGGATAACAGCAAAAGAGGAAAAATATGAGAAATTTCCTTTTTCTCCTAAACAAATTTATAATTTTTAACTCTTTTTAACGTTTGGAGGCACCTCTTTGTCTTGACAAAAGCTGTCCTGCTTGTTAATTTTCTGTCTTTGTAGAAACCAAAGTTAAATGTGTTTTCCAGTTTCTGTTGTTTATATTTCACTCTTGCAGACCTAACATATAATCAGGAATAATAGAACCTGTTTTCTTAGGCCCTTTTCGTTTGCATATTTTCAAAAACATGTTTTTGGAGTTCTGAATTTTATACTATTTCCTTTTTATGAAGAGTCTGATAATTTTAAATTCTTTTGTCACACTATCAAAATTCATTCTGAATTTGCTTACATAACATATCTTTAAAAAGCAAGGATAAAAATAAAAAATATGGTGGTGTCAAATTATGTTGTACCTTACATCCACAATAAGTGGTACAATGTTCGAACATAACTCTTTTAATGGGACGGAGAGAGAGATTTTTAGCATTTTCAATATACTTTTTAATTATTTAACTATTATCATTTTATATTTTCAATGCTCGGTCACATTTAAGAATCATTTTCAAAGCTCTTCAAAACGAACAGAAAATTCTTTGCATGTTAAATGTTCATCTGATAGTGTGAAGCTTATTTGTAAGTATTACAACAGAATCTTACTTCATTAGACATGCATGCATCGCTTAAAGTTCGTCCTGTGAGAATCGAACTAATTTATTCGAACATCCTCAAGGCATTTTGAACTTGTGGTGGCTGAGAATAGGAATTCTGCGGAAGAAAGGTGAAGATGGTTATGGGGTCGCTGAGATGTTGACTAATACATTCACAACCTTCAAATGGTCCCAAGCCATATTGTTGTAGATGCATACAACACAACCGACACTCTCTAAGCTTTATGTTTGTGTGGTCTAAAGCTATTTTCCTGTCAATATGCTTCTTTGCATTGTGATGTGATGTGGAAGCTTCCAAGCATGCATTTAGATCCATTTAGTTCTCTGTCTGTGGGGAAACTGTGATTAAACTTTTGCTTCATGGATCTTCACGTGTAGGTGCTGGAGGGAGAGAGGCATTTCGGTTTCGCAGGAGGTCGGCGTCATTCGCGTACGAGAAAGCTGGGGGTGGCGGTGGATCCAGGAACCCTCCTCCTCCTTACGACCTGTGAGATGTGAGGGCTTCGTTTTCCTTCTCCTCTTGAGCTGCAAAACTAGTCGGCCTTTTGATCAGCTTCTAGCTTGTAATGATGGAATCTTAGCCTTGAGTAAGCTAGGGTTGTGTTTGTGGAAATTAATGTTTTGTGGTTTGTAGAATCAGCCCTTTGTACATATGGTAATGTAGTGTTTGGTGTGTGTTGTATATGGAGGTCAGTCATGCGGACTTCAGAAGTAAAATCTGAAGTTGAAGTTTGTAAGGATATCCTTCCTGCTCTCTATATGCAGAGTTAATTATGTATGTGTGTGTTTTTACTTGTTTTTAATGAATAATGACTGATATTGCCTCAATTGTGCATTTATAATTCACAAAAATCTGGTATGCATGGTTTGATGCGTAGATGTTATGAAAATACGTGTATCAATTTAAAGTTTTCTAATATAAAGTAGTTTCCTAGGTATTCTGTAATAAATTAGTTTGTATTATGCATTGAGTTTAATTCTTTTTGAGAGAGTAATTTTCAAAAAAATAATAGAAATATTTAATACACTAAACATGGTTAGAGATTACAATGTTGCAAGAATTAAACTATGGTTTTCAAAACAAATAATAGATTGTGAGACATGATATAAGCACATGAGCATAGAGTGAAAATAGTGTATCACACTCGTTTAAGTAGCATATTACACTCATTTAAGGCAATTTTGGGTGTGACATTCTATCTTTCGAATTAAGTTTTAATTTTCTGTAGACATAAAAAATCATCGAACTCATTAAATATGGGTAATTCTCTTGAGTTAAATTGAGTGGTACACCAATGAGATAAGAAGGTTGCAAAGAGATGAATGAGCACACTCCTAAAAACAATCAAATGATGTGTCACCAAGTTCGAGAGGAATTAACAAGTTCTTGTGTTGCTGAAATCACAAATGTCATTTAAAGATACATAGGACATAGTCTATTTACTTGTTGATAAGTCTAAATATATCTTAATCCAAGAGCAAATGAGAATTGTTTTGATATATGTGAACAAATATGGACATATTATTGACTCTTTTTTGCTATTGTACATGTGCCTGACATTTCTATTTCTTTAAAGAAATTTGTTGATCAATTCTTCTCAAAACATAAATTGTCATTATCATGATTGAAAGGTCACTAATATGATGTGGCTTCCAGTATGCGAGAGATGAGTATAATGGATTGAAAACTCTTACATTGAAAAAATATTCATATGAGAGGTATGTTTATTGTTTTACTCAACAACTTCAATTAGTTGGTTGTTGCAGTTGCTAAGAGCAATCGAACTGTTAGTGATTTTTTCAATATGTTACTGTGATTGTCAATGTTGTTGGAGTTTCATATAAAAGAAAGAAAAGTTTAGACAATTAGAGCTTAATAAATTTCTTGAATGTTTAGGAGAAGATATTGTTAGTGGTAGTTTATATATATATATATATATATATATATATATATAAATATATATAAACTAGTTTAAAATGACTAGGAACACTCATGGGAGATCACACTAAATAACTATTGTTTGTCTAGTGTCTATGTGGGCTTCTCTATCACAACTGTTTCAAAATGTGTATGATAATATGATGGCGATAGTGGTATAGCCAAAAATTTGATTGATAAGATAACTATGAATTTGTATGTGATGCATTTTATGAAATATTTATTGAAAATCACAAATGAGTTGTCGCTTACTTTACAACAAAAGAATCACAACATTATACAGTAGGCTTGATCAAAATCGTGAAAATTCGATTACAGGAATTTAGAGAGGTGGGAGAAACTTTTGGATGATATTAACTCATTTAATAGTACCCACATGATCGCAATACCTAATATGGAAGTAAATATGAAGATTCATGGTTATTTCAGACGTAATAGACATGTGATTACCAATTTTCATCAATTTTGTGTGAAAGTTTTCTGTGATGTACTAATTTTAACTTTAAATATATTGTCTGTGTTTTCTTTATAGAGTATTTTTATCATTTGTATTTTTATTATTGCAACATTAAGTTGTTGATAAGGTGGTTGAAGAGATGAATCATCATTTTCTAGAATAAAATCTTAGATTCAAAATGTACGAGATGATAATGAGTTCTCTATAATAGAGGATTTGAGAGGTCTCTCTAAATAGAGATTTTAGACTAATAAGAATATATTTTTTGCATGGGTATATCGTCCGATAGTGTTAGTATCGGTTTCACTAGTTGCAATTATTTATGCTGAAAATGTATTCTTTGCCATGAAAATTATTTGATTTGTGTTATACCTTGAGAAATGAGTTGATAAGTGCCAATTCGGTAGTGTACATCTAGAAGGAGGTTTTTGGTAACAATTGAAAATGAACAAATTTTACAATATTTTTAACATATTGTTGAAAAATTAAACCAAACTTTATTAGAGAATTTGATTTGTAGTAGGATTTATATAATTACTTGTTTAATTTAATTCCAATTTGGATTTGGTTGCTTTTGGGAAATGAGTTTTTGTGAAGGATTTGGTAACTAGGATTCTATATAAAGAACTCACGGGGTATAATTTTCAATTGAGTTGAGTATTTAAAAAGGTTAGAAATTTAGCTTTTCGGCTCTCTTCCTCGGGTTCTGTGCGTAAAACTATTTTGGCTATTTTATTGCGAATTTATTTTGGCTATTTTATTGGGAGCCTATTTTGGCTATTTAATGTAATTGATTTGATTGAGTGGATTTGGGTGAACGTAGTAGGTTGTTTGAGATCGAACCACATTAAAATTGTGTGCTGTTTAATTCTTGTATTTGATTTATTTCACCACACCTTAATCTCATTGCATTTGGAATATTTTTAGGCCCCATGTGGAAGAGGTTTCAAAATATGATTTTGAGTTTTATTTTGATTTTATAATATTAAAATTACATTAGAAATGTAAAAAGGTGTGTTGAAAATGTAAAAATATTTATTGAAAATGACAAAAAACTATTATAAAATCAAAATCAGTCTCAAAACATGATTTTGAGTTTGGTTACTAAATGGGGCCTTATTTTTGTGTTTGATTTATTTCGCTGCGTGTTAATCATCTCATTGCGTTAGATATGTCATTGTCTACTATGATTCCCACTCCAACACTAATAGTTCAAACGTTAACAAATAGCTTTCGAAATTGTTATACGCAGTAACCGTTTTACTATTCGCAATAACATTCCCCTATGAAAAGACTAAAATACCCCTGACCCAAAAGAAAAAAGAAAAATAAGAAAACACGGGTACTGTTCACCCGTGGGGAACAGTAACTATTAAAAAAAAAAAAAAAAAAAAGCAGCCCGTGACTGCAGAAAAAAAAAATTGAAAACACAAAAGTGACCAAATTACTCTGCTTCAGTCTACAAATATACTGAATCAGAGGAAATGAAATATAATTGAGGCTGCGAAGCTGTGTGGAGAAGAAGGAATAACAAAATTAGCTAAATCGGATAAAACGGTTACTGCGTATACGATCGACTAAAGGTTAGTGCCTCAAATTAATATCTGTTTCGGTACTGTTTTATTTGTGAGATTATTTATTTGTTTGATTAATTTAGTTGTAATATGTCCGAATTTGTTAGTACCCGAAATTGTTAATTTTTTCTCTTGATCTTAGCAGATCCGGTTGGTTGTCACAGGACTGCAATGAAATACCGGCGGTCGCCGACAGTATTCATGCAGGGAAATACCGCCGAGCGGTATTTTTCCCCAGGAATACCGTCGGTCGGCGGCAGTATTTTTTGGGAAAATACCGCCGTCGGCCGGCGGTATTTCTAAAAAAATACCGCCGGCCGACGGCGGTATTTTTCCAAGAGCGGTATTTTTCGGAAAAAATACCGCTAGCAATACCGCTGGCCGACGTCGGTATTTTCCCAAAAAATACCGACGTCGGCCGGCGGTATTTTCGGCGGTCGGGAGAATTTTTTCGGATGTTTTATGCTCGAACGGGGCGACTTTTGCGCCAATACTTTAAAGTTTCTGTAACTGTAAATGTGTTCTCGTTCTTTATATGTTAGCAATTAATTTCGTATTGATAAATGCGCATTTATATTATTGCAGATGGCATAATCTTTTAGAAAATTGAATTGAAATTAACCAAAAGCAAAGCAAAAAGGATGACAATTTGCAATTGGGTGATAGAAGCACTGAGGCGACACAGTCCTTCTCTGAGAAATTAGGTGGTCGAATACATCCCACTGCATCCGAGCGGCAGAGAAAGGTTGCAGGAAGAGTGCATGGCTCTTCTCGCTTATCAAATACGACGAGGGAAAGTAACATTGATTACCGCTGGTGTGCATAAAATTGAACTTCCATTGGGCCTGGCCCAACGGACTAAAACGGAGATAAACAGTAAAGGATAGAAAGACGCATATAAAGCCAAGAACCCCGCTTAGGTCGGATATATCTTCGAAACCGAGCCAAGTAGTGTATTGGTCACGAGCCTAGTTCGGATAGATCCTTAAGACCGAGTCCGATAGTATATCCCTAAAAGGTTTAGGTCGGACACTGACTCCGGTATGACTTATTAGTTTCCCTCACATCTATATCGTGATAATCGGCCTAACCGAGCTAAGATAGTTAGGTCGGATTTAGCTATTTCACTGACACAGTAGGTAAAGCTCATCATAGGGTTAGGTGTATATTTTGAAATATATGCAGAGATTTCCAGATCTTCAAAGAGGAAGAAACCCATGAAATCCGGTCAGGACAGTACTAAATGTACACGCCACGCTAAACAGAGGGGAGCAGGTGAGCGTGTTAATCATGAAAGGTTCAATGGACATATCTCAATCTAGGAAGTATATATACTAAGGCTCTGTTCTTTTGTGGCTTGTGTAGGGGAAGTTTTGTTGGAGGAAAGTTTTTTGTTGGAATTTTTTAGAGAAAGTTTTTTTTGGGAAATTGTGTAGGTGAGAGATTAAAAAAGTGTAATGATTGTGTTTTTTTTTTGAATTTATGTGAGTAGGTATTTAGAGGGAATTTTAAAATTTTAATTTTGAATTATTGAAAAAGTAAAGTTGTTTCTTTGTGTAAAGTTTTGGAAAAAAAAGTGATGATTCTTGGGAAATTGCCACAAGAGAACAGAGCCTAAGTCTTCAGACTTAGTGAGGTACGCAACATTTACTATTTTGAGCTCTTTGTCAATACTATTCATCTTCTTCTACCTCTCTAACTTGACCGTCGGAGCCTATACAGGGGGGAAAGCCCCGCTCTTCCCTTGGTTTTATTACAGTTGTCGCCGGAATAGCCTTCAATCACAATCCTCTTCATCATCCTTGCGGATCCGAGCTACCCAGCTCGGTCTCCAGTCCGGTTCTCTCCTTTGCAGTGAAGCTTCCATCATTTTAGGTCGCGCTGTTCAAGAGAGTTCATTGGGCGGTAAGAAGCACCACGAGAAGAACATTTTTGCGTCACATCAACCACAAAATCCCATTTGCCCCACCATACATTGGAAATGCAGAGGAGGAGGAAGTTAGGGAAAATGCAGAAAGATTTGAGAGGGACATGTCTCAATCGCAGGGGTACATGAAGGAAACTCGGGGCGATTGGAGGATGAAAATGACAGGGAAAATGCATCCAACAGACGGAGGAGCGAAAAGGCAAAGAAGTAATGGGCTCCTCGCATAGGTCAGTGTCAGGGGTTGGGTCCGGTTCTGGCTCCAGAGGAGATTCCGGGTATAAGGCTTACCGGCCTCTAGATGGTCCGATTGACGGTGGACATTCACTCCGGAGTTGTTACAGAGTTTTAAAGGTCATGTTGCCTACTACATATGGCATCGACAGATATCGTTTTTATGCTTTATTACATATTTCTTGATATGATTTTTATTTATTTCCGATTTATGATTAATAAGTTGGCTTTTAAAATGTGTTATTTTATTCATTCCATTATGTAGGAACGTGGTGCATTGTTGTGCCATAATGGCTATAACAATCTGCAAAGGTGGGAGTTAGCCGAAGGGAAAATAAAAAGTCTAGTTGACCAATCCGGGTTGGCACATTTGGGTTGGTCTATGCATCCAGAGCTAGACTCTGCACTCCTAAGTGCCTTTGTTGAGAGATGGCAGCCGAAAACTAATTCATTCCACATGCCATTCGGAGAGGTGAGTATCACTCTCCACGACGTTGCGTACATATTGCGGATTCCGATTTGGGGGATCGCCAATTGGGTGGAAAATTAAGCCGGCAGAGATGAAGAAACTGCTGTTAGAGTTGTTGGGGATTCAGGATTCAGGAAGACCAGTTCGGGAATCGAGATTTGCAACTGTCAAAATGTTTCTTCTCCGCGAGCAATGTCTTAGTGGACAGGTGAAGGCCGCCAATTCTGCCGCAGGTTATTTGCTGTGGTTAGTTAGAAACACCTTGTTCGTGGATAAAAAAAAAAAACCCAAGTTCTTAGGCACTTCCTGCCTTACCTCCAAGATGTAGAAAGCCTAGGCGGACTTGCGTAGGGTGCAGCATGTTTGGCGAACCTTTATCGCAATCTTGGTTGGGCCTCTAGAGCGGAACGTGTCCAGTTAGGTGGGTGTCTGACTTTATTGCAGGTTTGTAAGAATCTTTTATAAATTATTTCAGTCCTTATACATGGGGAATAAAATGACTAATTTGTTTTTTATTTTTTTAATAGAGCTGGATATACGAATACTTTCCCGCGTTTAGTCCGGCGAAGCTGGGATCCTGGGATGTCGAGTGGCCAGCATCAACTAAGTGGCACATCGGAACCTGCAGGAAGCGCGAGCCTAACTGGGATTTGTTTACATACAGACGCGCCCTGGATGGAATGAAATCCGAAGAGGTAATATTTCTATGTCATTTAAATTTTTTAATGTTTATTATTGTAATAGCCGACCTAGTCGATTATCTACTTACTATGTTTCACATGCACTAGGTCAATTGGCTTCCTTTTGGGCCAAATACCGCAAGAGTGCACGCAATAACATTGTACAGGAGTCTTATTCATTGCCCTGGGGTCGCAGAGCCATACATGCCTTATCGGTTCCTGCGGCAATTTGGATTTATTCTGTCGATCCCTTACACAGTTTTACAGCCAAAGAGCTGTTACAGAGGCCCTGAAATAAAAATGTACTCCTACGTGTTTGATACGAATTTTAAGATTTCGCAAATGTACCCCAAGAATAAGGTGATAAGGGGGATGAAGAGGGCTCATTAGGCCGATCAGTCATGCCCTGAGTACCTCGACTACTTCCATCCACGGACGCACGTTCGTGTTAGTTCCGATGACATGGACGTGGAGGAGCCAATGGACCCGAAACAGCTATTTGCGGTTGCGGTACAAATTTATGCTTTTTTCTGTTAAGTAATTATATAATTGCGTCAATCTTTTTAACTATATTTCGATATTTCTTTCAAACGCATCGCTTGTAATATATAACAAGTAACATGTATTGTGCTCATCCCCGAAACCGGGATACCGTCCCAGTGACTTGAGGGAGAGTGCTATAGAGGAGGTGGCTCGCCATTTGGAGGATTTGATGCCGGTACTGTATTACATTGCGGCAGAGTCCCATGTTCTGTATTCGCTGTTTTTAATATCTTTTTTAACGCATTGTATAAAGTAATACCGCAATCGGAATGATGTATAAATATTTTATTTGAATTCAGTACTGGTAAAATTAATTACATAAAAATTCTAAAGATGAGGATTTTATCTTTGCGAACGTAAAATCAAAAATAAATTGCTGTTAACATTAAACTATTGATATGAAAAATATCATATACTAACACTCAGCAGTCGATTTATTCCGGAATTCACCCAATTTTTCATCCAAATGAGCTTTCCAAAGCTGCATTTGTTCTGAGGCCCGACTACTCCAAGTCGGATAGATTAGGGGCAGCAAGACTTCCCCTGTCGTTAACAAAGCAATGAAATAATTTTGTCTTATTAACCCCATATTGATGAAATTGCTCGGATCAGTAGAGACGCCGGCCCCCTGCCACATCAGCGGAAGGAAAGTATTACTCTGTTGGGCATATAATGTAACCACCCTCTGGTACTTCGTTGCGACAAGTATTCCCAAAAGATGAGAATCAAACCATAAATCCTCTTCTGTCGGAACTAAATAACAATCTAATAGCCTGAATGCTAAATCGTAATCGACTGCCCCAAGAACGAAGCGCCAAAAAGTAGCTTCATCCCGGAGTTCTTGGTGCAAATCTCTACGCACTTGGTGCCACTGCGCCTCATCTGCATCGTGTACGAAATAGGCAATTACCCTAAAATTACAATGTCCATCGGGTACTATATTAACGTGCCCGGTAATGTATTCGAACACGAACTGCTTCAGAAATACCGGAATGTCGTAAGGCCATTTAGAAACGTGGGGCCTCATAACCCTTCGTCTTCTCTGTCCGCCTGTGGATCACCGACCTGCGAGTGTAAAATATATTAAATTGAGTATGTGTATATGTCTTTAACCACAATGACATGTTAAAATTAAATACATATATTCGTACCTCGTTGTAGCGCATTCCTTTCGGCATGCTCGTACCCTGATAGATCTCGTTGGGTTGAATTGTGTCTGGGACGTCCCCTGTGTGGCCTACTAACCGGCTTAGCTAAATCAACAGTTTCCGGATAAAGCGTCGAATGCACAATACCCATGACCCTGTATATCTCAGCGCTTGGACGCGACATGACATCCACAAACATTTCATGCAGTCGCCCTTTAGCGGTTTGCCTCTCCTCATGAGTTTCTAGAATATATTTATCTCCCAAATGCAGCGTCTTCTAGAACACATCAACGTCGATAGGATCAATTGGATGGTACGCGCGCACCAACTGTTACATCTCACATGCACATGGCAGACCACAACTTGTTCGGAGTTCGCAACCACAAAGTACACCATCGTCCCTGATAAGGCCAATTCTTTTTGTATATTCATCCTCCACCATTGTAATACCAACGAAAGACATTCTACTGTTAAGCCTACTATACAGTAGGTAGTCGCTCTTCCAGTATGTTTTGCTGCGCGAAGCTTCCATTTTAGTCCGAATTTCATCGAGGTGCAACCCTATCATAATATGAATGTCGTGAAAAATACTTGGGAATGTCTTTCTATCCGTATCAATAGCCTTCTTCACCTGTGCATGTGCACTCTCAACCCTGACAATTGACATTAAAATTCTTCATAGAACATAAATCCTTATATAAAATATCGCGTAATTATACAATGTACAAATCATAAATGAAATCAATAAATAACTTACATGTTCGTTGTGCGCCCTCCGTAATGCTTTACACTTTTCGTCCAACAAGACACAAACTTTTCCTTGTGGGGATACAACCATGTCTTCTTCAAGTACGGAATAACATTTCTGAATCTCGATTTATTCCCATATTTAGTATCAATATAATCCACAACTTCCGTGAACTGTTCATATGTCAAGACTTTCACCACTTGCCCCCAAAGATATAAAAAGACATCCGTTGTAATTTTGTCGTTCCCAGCCGGCACTACATGTTTCTTGACATCCATTTCAATATGTCTCCTACAAAGTAGTTGGGTAGCATGTGGGAATATTAGTTCCACCGCATTCAGTAATGCGGTCTCTCGATCAGTTATAACCACGTGTGGGTATTTGTTTTGCTGGAATAAAGTGCTCAAATGCGCCAATTCTTATTAATAACTTGGAGTAGTCTCATCCCTCAGGAAAATGAACGCGATGTGAACATACTGAGTTGTAGGTACATGAGCTACTATTTACAGCAGAGGCATGTCATACATGTTTGTCTTATATGTCGTATCCATAAACAAAATGTACGGAAACAGAACAATTAGACGAGGCGCCTTCTTGTGCGCAAAGAATATGTGACCCACTGCATTACTTCCGTCATCGCCTGAGTACGCATAGAAGTATTCGTGATCATGCAGAAGTTTGAAAAAATACTGCATGTTAATCATACCTCCTCTCGCATCCCTTTTACTTTTTGCTGATTCGTTGTAAACCTGTGTTATGTGGCTGACATTTTTCGGATCATCCGCGCGCAATTGGGCCAATATATATGCTTCGGCCTTATGTTAATACTGGACATTTCTGCAATCTTCTTCTTCTCCATTCTGTTAACCGTGTCTGCGCTGAATGCCAGTTTCGAACTTCTTCTAATTCATGATTGTGCGTACCGTTTCTGACCTCTAACGTCCATTTTTCCCCATCAATTTCTCGTCCCTTCAAGTGAAATGGACAGTTTGTCATCTTGCTGCTTGTTTGCTCTGTCTGATTTTTTCTTCCGGTATGGGTGCCTTCTCCCTAACTTTTCCTGATCTATCGCACCCTCAACTCTACCTTTTCTCCCTCTTGTTAGGAACAGCCCCAACATTTTCGAAGAGGAAGTAATTTTTGCCGTCATATTATTTTCAGCTGCTCGTGCTTTAACCCATGCAATCATATCTTCCTTACTTCTGAATTCTTCGTTCGTCTGAAATATTTCGGTGTGGTCAGCATAAATGTCATCACTCTCAACACGAAAATCCTTTTAATATAAAAAACCTGATTAAGCATACTTAAACACAAAAATTTTGATGCAATAAATAAATTGCGCAATTATATTGTCGGCTAAAGCCAAAGTTCTGACAAAATTATGATTAGTATAGGTTGGAGAGATATTGCGATTGTCCCGGCATTTTCGGCAGGAAAAATCGCCGAAAAAACTGCAGGCGGCCGCCTGTTTTTTTCCCACCCGAAATACCGCTGTTGGCCGACGGTATTTCGGGTGGGAAATACCGCCACCGTCCCATAGAAATATCGCCGGGCGGTATTTCTGGCTGACGCCGGCGGTATTTCCCCTCGAAATACGGCCTGCCACAGGAGGTATTAAGCAGAGAAATACCGCCGGCATCCGGCTGTATTTCTATCACGGGGGAAATGCCGCCGGTCTCCGGCGGTATTTCCAATAGAAATATCTCCATGTGCATGGCGGTATTTTCAGGAATTTCGTCCGGGGAGACAGTCTCCCCGGCCAAAATGTTACAGAAACAGCAAAAAAACGTGCGGATAATCTCAGATTCGGGAAAAAAATTCCCCCGAATGAGTTTTTTTCCAGAAAATTAAAATGAAAGAGTATATAGAGAATTTATGCAAAATAATTTAAAGTAAAAAAATAAATACAGTGTTTACTTGCAGTGTAATATAGATCGTACTCGGGTATACCGGCCATATTTAAATAAACGTGTCAGTGATGAAATGGAAAACAAGTGTTTCTGCAGTTTAATGTAAATTGAAAACAACTAACTCTGAAGGTTGAAAAAATGGAATGAACTTGACACCTTACTTATAGGTGAAAAAATGGAAGAAAAATAATTTTTAACCATAAAGGAGAATTCGGACTTTTCACAGGGAAATATTACTGCATTTAATAAAACGGTTATTGCGTTTAGTATGTCTCGTAGTTTTTTAACAAGGTCGTATATATTTCCATTTTAATCATCATAATAATTAGTTGTATTCTAATGATTACATAAATCAAAAGATAAGTATGAACCAGCAGTAACCATTAAATACTCATCAATTTCAATCGAGATTGTTGTATTCGAATTACCACATGGGAAATTTATTGTGTTATTAATTAAAATAATTTTTGATGAGCGAATAATTTATTTGTAAAGAAAAACGTACGAGAAGGAAAAATTGAAAGGAAAATCGCATGAGTATTGGGTCGGAAAATAGAAGTCCTCGAACTCTGTAACATTGGACTGGAAAGTGGAAACATCGAAGACGATTGTGGCGGAAGATGAGATGGGAATACCACCCGCCGATGCGTCTGCTGCTGCTTTTGCTGCTTCCCGTATCAATCCACCTTCTACTCTCGCAGGTCTTTGCTGCTGGTACTTCTCTCAGATCCTCTTCTTCTTAATCCCAAAAAAAATTTGTAATTAGTTCGTCTGTGAATTTTTTCAAGATCGTTTTCCCCTTTTTCTGATCTTTTCTATTGTAACCCACAATTTTTATTTTTTTTTATTTGGTAATTTTTGTGGTATAATAATAGTTAGAAGTGAAAGTGGTAGTATTCTTAATTCTTTTCAATGATTTATGAATTTCTCTTAAAGGTAGAATCTTGCTTCAAACTCTGAGTAGTTCCGCTTAATTTATTCTGGGTTTTGCCTAATTAATACGTTGTTGGTCGGTTGAGGAACCTAGAAACTGGTAGGTTTGTTGCACAACACAGATGTTACTCAGTAGTATTGTACCCCAGAAAACAGAGATTGAGAGATGTCATAGATTCCATTTGGGTTGTTTGAGAGATGTCATAATAATGATAGGAATGAGTATTTTATTCCCATTTTCATGTTTGTTTTTGCAAGTAAGATAGAAATGTTTTCTTTCTTTTTCTTTCTTTTTTTTTTTGAATAGAAAAGAGTAATTAATAGTTCACTTTATTTTTAACATTTTCTTTATAAATTAATTGTTCAGGTGTTAACTGTTAACCATTAGTTGATAAACCATCAACTTAACATTCACGATCATATGTATGTCGCATTCGTCACCAGCCCCGTTCTTTGTATAACTCAGGATAAGGGAATGAAAGATCATCACATGTGAATTTCAGACTAATTACTTACGTGACGAGGTGCTCTTTCTTAATTTTCTGGCCCAAACAAAGGAATGGTAGGAAAGAGCATAGTTTGACCATTCCTCCATTTTCTCATTCCCATTCCTGAACCGCAGATACATCCTTATGGTTTTTGAGGGACAGAAATGGTTTTGATGTGTAGAAAACATTATCTGAAAATGAAGGATTTAATGCAACTCTAAATAATGTTTCCATTTCAACTTTTATGGGTGAGTTAATTGGACTCTGCCAACCTTTGATTTGCTTGTATGCGTGTCCCTGTATGCTGCTTTTCTTGTTGACAGATATTAGCTATTACAAATTAAAGTTTACCCTTTTTGTTGTTGTTTGTAGAATTTGTGCTGATATTATGCTGGCTACTATGCTTTGGAAATCACTGTCATTCTTCCACTTTGTTTATATCCTATAATAAGGAATTAATATGTTCGTGTGCAGAAGAAACTCGCGGTATCTGTATTTCTCCTGGTGGACGCTTTCCCCCATTTCAAAATGAAGGTAGGGTTCCCAGAAAAGTTAAAAAAGGACCTCGAGATTTGACCCTTTGTAGGGTTTTCCGGCAAAATACATGCTGTGATGTGGCCCAGACACTTCCTGCTTTTCTGTCTGTTCGGAGGTTAGCTTCAACTGGGGAAGCAAACCAAGAGTGCTTGCAGTTGTGGTAAATGTTGGAATGTTCCATATGTGATCCACGTGTTGGTGTGCAGCCTGGACCTCCTGTTATATGTGTGTCCTTTTGTGATAGATTGTATCAAGCATGCTTCGATGCATATTTCTCTATTGATCGTCACAGGTGCTTTGCCCTCAACCAATATAACACCTGTATGTTGTTTCCTTGCAATGGTTGCAACTTTTACTTGGTAGTAATTTTGTAGCATCTAAGTTTAACTTGCTAGGGAGTTTAATTCAACTGAGCCTATCCGTTAGTTTCTATTTTAGTATATTTTCCCTTAACAACGGATAAGCATGCTTTTGTGCTCAAACTGCTCTTGCAGCGAGATCCCTAGTGTAGTCTGAATTATTTATCAAAGCTGTCATTGATTCTTTATTTATATGCCAGGTCTTTGAACCATGTGGATTGAAAGACTTTGTATGTGGTAGAGCCTCAGAATGGGTCTCTAATGGCACAGATCTCTGCCGCATTGCAGGGTTTTCTGTTAAGCCTTCTGATGATCCTGAAGAACTATCTTGTTACGGTGGGAAGGCTAGTCTAGATTGTGTTTCCGAATTTTGGAAAGGTTCAGAATCTAGCTTTCCAGCAAAAACTGATGGTTACATGGCTGTAGAAGATTTCAAGCAATGGGTGAATGCAATGCCATTCAGTGAAAGAGTTTCCTGGGCAGTCGCTGGGATGGTTCTTACTGCAGGCCTTATTTTTGCAAGGTTAGCTTTTTTCTAAGTGGTAGTGGAGCATTAACCTTTTTCTGTGCGTTGGTAATGAAATTTCATTAATTCACTGGTTTTAAGCATGCGTCTCTTTCTTCCTTTTTCCCTAGATTATTGTTGATTTATGAGAAAGGAAGCTGAAGAGAGTTTAGATTAGTTTAGTTAGTTACTGAATTTTTGTAGATAAGTACTTCTGCCAACCAAGGTCCAAGGCTGGTTTTTTTTTTTTTTTTTTGTGGGGTCTCGTACAAGATTGTAGTCCGAAGAATAATTGTAGGATAAGATATGCTATAGCACATCTATTTCTGTTGTGTATGTGACATGACATTGTAGATGCTTCTTGGTAGAACAAACAACTTTAATAAGAAATGATTCCATCTGTAATTTGACTAGGCAAGAATATAAATATATAATCTGGGCGGATATAAAAGTGATAAATGAGGTGCGTTTAGCAAAGGACCTTATGGTATAGGTTGATTTCGTACCATATCAAGTACTGATGCTAAATTTAGAGACTGTTAAAATTAGCTGAAGGCAATAAAAATTTTCTGAAATCTGAATAGTCTCAAACTACCTTGACATTGCTGCTCACTGTCGAAATATAGTTTGAAGCTGCAAATGACAATCCAAGTATCAAGTATGATGATTGTAAAGATGAAAAGCTGCCAACCTGCATTTTTCTTTACTTCCTGGGTGGGGCGGGGCGGAGTGAGCGAGTGGTAAAGATGAAAACTAAAGTTTTCTGTCCAAATATCTTCTTATATTTCCTTTTTCTTGACTTTCCTTATAGATAGGTATCTGAAACTTACTCTTTGGGTCATTGATCGCATTCTTGAGCTATTTGTGGAAGTGTTCTACTTGTGCAATCTGTTTGAGGTTTTTAGGGCTGAGATTTGAATAAGCTCTTCCTACACACCAGGGAGGAAAGGAGGGGTTTGATTACTTTGATGTTCTGGCATTGCATTTTAGCCCATTCTTGTGGTGCTTAAGAATAACGTTCATATCTTCTAATTACATATACACTTCGTTGATTTTGTGCTAGCAACAAGTTTGTCTGAATTGTGAATTCTTATATGACGACATGTTTGGAAATGCAGTCGAAGGAAAAGCCATAGTCAACGTCAGAAACAAGCAGCTCTTCCGCGAACTGCAAGGAAACTGGGGACGAAGATGAAACCGAGCTCTCCAGGTAGTCAGGGAAATGAAAAGAGAAATTAGGGATGAACCTCAAACGCCTTTGTGGATATATATGATTGACCATGTTTATTTGCAGACAAGAAAATAATTAAAATTTTGTTGTAAGGCTTATATTTTGTTGTTGTGATGTTGTCTATCTTCTTCTTTGCTGCTCTACTGTTATATTGCCGAAGGCAAATGACTAGATTCTCAGAAGTTCATTTAAAGCTATACTTCTGTTTTAGGGTGTCAACTCTGAAGGAACAGGAACACGTTTTAGTAGTTTTTTTTTTATTTTAAACGAAACAAAAGAGTAAAAATTAATGGGTCTTTGGTGGTTGTCATGGCTTGCCGTTTGGATTTCTCAATCCTCCCCGCCAACCATTTAGCACCCTTGCTAAGTCTGGGGTGTAGGTCCTCGTATCAAAACTCAGGAGGGCTTGTGTTCTTAGTGTGTTTGCTACATGTGCAGTTTTTGTACTGTTGAAAATCTCATCCGAAATCGTGTTATATATAGATGATTGTTTAGAGAAAAAAAATCCAACCATTTTGAATAACAGTGCTTAAAAAGACATTACAGTCCATTGTACAAGATTAGAATTAGCAACAACATTTCAAAATGTAAAATTTCAAATGCTTAAACTCAGTCGTATGTATACCATGAACTTTTAAAATGTAAAATTTTGCCAGTTAGACCTGCTATGAAAGAGAAACTATGCTACAACTACATCTTTACTTTACCTTAAAAAAGAGTAAACAAACATCAAGATGTACCTAACTATAACTCGAAATAAGAAAACCATCATCACATGTGCCTAATAATTAGAAAAATACAAGAACATCCGGACACAAGGAGAGGGAAGATCCTTCCTAATTAGCATTTCCAGAAATGCCAACTAGAAACACTAGTAGTGACTATGGTGTCTAAAGAAACCAAGTAAACATCCACGTTTTCCATACAACATAAGTTACCAATTTACAGGAAGCTTCATTGCTAGACCATACCCAAAACCCATTTGTAGTGTCTGGAAAATGAAAGAAACAATTTGCTATAGCTCGAGTAGAGCAGCTTTCTCCACAAAGCTTGTTTATCAACAAAGAAGAAATGGAATATTGCCTGCCATAACTGTATGCCCGGTAGCAAATCCTCATTGCGTATTCTAAATGCTTTAGCTTCCAATCTTTGGAGGCTGATAAAGCAAAAACAAAGTAGCATCACAACAAAGTGTAACCCATAAATCAAGTTCCAATAAAATGAAAAAAAACAAATCTTAAAAAGAAAACGTGCATAGCTTTATAGGGGTGCAAATGAATTCAGTTGAACCTTTTTATTTTTAAAATGTTCATAATGAGTAAATATATAACATATAATATAATAGCTCAATAAGCCACCATGTTAATAATAATTGAATTCAAGCTTGATAGCAGTTTCTTATCGAGCTGGCTCGAGCTCAGTTTGAGCTAATCAACTTTGAGCTCAAATCAAGCTTGATTGCTCATACGCAATTGATTCATTTGCACCCCAATCGCTTTACAATTTTGTTACAAACATCGATATGGTTTACCTTTTTAAGATTCATTTTCGTGCCATTCAATATCGGTTTTAGTATCTCAAAAGAGCATATCAGTGATTCATCAACACTCAGCAAAGCACCTGCATTATCAAACTCGCCACCATAGTTTGGTGCTGAAAATATTGTCACTAATCTTCTTTTAGCAAAAAACTCGTATCCGTCCTCCACCACCTGATGCAAATCATATAATCAACAATTATGTTCAATAAAAATTGAAAGATTATTTATATTTTCAATAATGAATATAAGCTATAATCACGATAAATCCTGAAGATTTGTAATGATGAAATGAACTTATAGGTTATATTTACCAGGAAACATATTTAAAAGAAACGTTTTACCTGATGGCCTCGACATATTAAGTCCAAATCATTTTTGTCTAAGAACTCTGCAACTTTATCAGCTCCGAAAGTACATGAAACACCTCTATCACTATCGGACCAACCCTTAATCCTAGGATCAGGATCCGACCAGAGTAAATCGCAAAGAAGACCATTATCGGGAATCTCGCCGGGCCTTTCAATCTCGTTTATTTGCTCCAAATGTTCTAGGTCTGGAGAAAGTCCACCATGCATGCAAAGAATCTTCTCGTCTATTAAAGCTGCCACAGGCAAACAATTGAAGCAGTCGGTGAATATCTTCCACAGCCGAACGTTGAATCGCCTTTTACACTCATCGTAGAATCCATAAATCCGGTTGATTTTTGCATCTTCGTGATTCCCTCGTAGAAGGTAAATTTTATCTGGATGTCTGATCTTGTAAGCCAATAACAAGCATATGGTTTCCAAACTTTGCTTTCCTCGGTCAACATAGTCCCCTAGAAATAAGTAGTTTGCAGATGGAGGATAACCACCGTATTCAAAAAGCCTTAGAAGGTCTTGGTACTGTCCGTGTATGTCACCTGCAATATGATTTTGTAAGATAAATGATACTTGTTTCACAAAGCAACCAACAAGGCCTCACATAGTGTCTTTTCAAAGATGATAACTCGAGCTATGTCGATGATATGCCAGTTCAAAGACAGAACTTTCGGTCCCAAACAAACTAACACACGATACCCCAATTGTGCCACATCTGATTCCCAAATAAACATCCCAACGAAAACTGCAATCCAATTTCATTAGGCAATGTATAAGCAGAAAATGTTCAAATACATTCCCCTCCTCCAACAAATGCAGATAGCCATTTGCATAAAAATCCCACTTGACCATCAACAAAAAGAAAGCATCCATGAATAACAAAATGCATAATTTACTCCTCCATGAATGCAAACGCAACCAAACAGGATAAAAATACCAATCATTTCACACAATTATCAAAAGCTCCACCAATTGGAAACATTGAATGAGTTTTTCACCAAGAAAAGTAAAGGGTAAAAGAAGCATACCACAGATCCTGATGGGAGCATTAAGTTGAAGAAGATTAGGTTGAGACAAGAAGATTTGACGAGCGTTGACGCAAAGCTGCCGGATCTCACCTTCTGATAGCTGAACCTGTTTTCCTCCCTTCCCTTCCAATAGCCTCCTTATTATATCATCCAAAACACCCCTATCCATCATTCCCTCCATTGTCATCATTTTCTCTAACCAATTTTTGGACTAAAAAAGAAAAGAAAGAAAAAAAAAAAACTTTCCCCCCTTTTTCCCCCTTTCCCTCCCTTTCCCAAATCAACCAACCAATCAAGAAATTCCCAAAAAATCCTGCCTAATAAGCAAGAATCAAACAAAGGGTCTCCGGAGAAATGAACAGTAGCAATTCATAACGGGTAGAATTGATTGGATTAGGTTGGGGAAAACTTGATAGCTGAAGAGGAGGAAGAAAATGATGATGATGGAGGGTTATATCTAAAAGCAATAAAAATCATTGTTTTGGTGAAATGCCTGGTCCCAATGATGTTGATGATGATAGGTTCTGTGCTCGTCGTCGTCTATATCTGCCGATTCAATCTCTTTCTCTGCGTCCAAGAGTAAAAATCAAGAATCATTTAAAAAAAAAAAAAAAAACCCAAGAATCCCCTTCCCCTTCTCTCTCTCTTTTTATTTATTTTTAATAAAAAAGATTGCGTGAATGTTTGCCAACTGAGGAGGCCAAGAGGTAGGAAGATTCAACCAAACTGATAATACAAAAAACGGTTGAATCCTTCCAAGTGAAGATGGGTGACAAATGGGGAATTTTTCCGAGTGGTTTGACTGAAAGGTCGCGGGGGCGCACGATAGTTTTTAAAGTTAGTTACGTTTTAACCTTTGTGTGAGGTTATGGACAGCTCAGATTCCTAATTCATTCTTACAATTTTTTTACCAAAATTTCGTTTCGTACGTTTTAAGTTTAACTACTATAAACTATAGTACTGTTTTAAACGTTAAACGTTATCGTATCATTATCATACGGCTGTCCTCTTCTTCTTAATTCCTACATTAATTTATTTTGTTTGGTTTGACCCATTAGTCTAATCTCAAATTTTTTTTCTTGACGCCTCTATTGAATTAATTCTAAAAAATATTGCGCATATGTTATGAAAGCACTCATATCGCGTATAACCTTTAATGTATTGTGTAGTTTCTAATGTATCGTGTACAGCGAAAAAATAAAGTACCATATGTACTAAAAAACTAAGTATCGATATTAGGCTTTGTTCTTTTGTGGATATTTCACAAGAATCATCACTTTTTGGCTAAATAGTCTTTTGCCCCCCCCTGTGTTTACAGGGGAATTTCACCTTTTTCCCCCCGGTGTTCTTTTAATAAGTCTTTTGCTCCCCTGTGTTATTTTAATTAGTCTTTTGCCCCCCATGACCATAATGTAATGACTTTTATACCCCTTCTCTATTAATCATTATATTTTTGAACAAAAATACCCTCAACCAATTAAACATTAACAGTAAAAAAAATAAATTAACTATTAAAAATTAAAAGAATTTTGGTGAGTGACTTGAAATTATCAATAAAATTAAGAAATAAATCTATTTAAAAGAAAACATTGAGAAGTTTAACAATTGAAGTTCAACCAGAACGAGAAAGTCTAGGTCTGATATTCAACCAGAACACAAAAAAAAAATAATAATAATAAGGTAAAAATCTATGTATGATATTCACCCTATCATTTACCTTATTCTTTTTTTTTGTGTTCTGGTTGAATATCAGACATAGACTTTCTCGTTCTCGTTCGACTTCAATTGTTGAACTTATCAATATTTTCTTTTAGATAAATTTGTTTCTTAATTTTATTGATAATTTCAAGTCACTCACCAAAATTTTTTTAATTTTTAATAGTTAATTTATTTGTTTACTGTTAATGTTTAATTGGTTGAGAGTATTTTTGTTCAAAAATATAATGACTAATAGAGAAGGGGTATAAAAGTCATTACATTATAGTCATGGGGGGCAAAAGACTAATTAAAATAACACAGGGGGGCAAAGGTGGAACTCCCCTGTAGGCAAAAGACTATTTAGCCTCACTTTTTTCTTCCAAAAGTTAACACAAAGAAATAACTTTATTTTTTCAAGAATTAAAAATTAAAAATTAAAAATTCCCTCTAAATATCTACTCACATAAATTTAAAAAATAACACAATCATTACACTTTTTTATCTCTCACCTACACAATTTCCAAAAAAAACTTTTCTATAAAAAATTTCCAAGAAAAACCAAAGTTTCCCCAACACAAGCCAAAAAAGAACAAAGCCTTAATCATTGAAGTATCAAGTATAGTTTCTTATGTATAGTGTTTAGCTACTGATGTATTACATTTTTTTTTAATTAAAAAAAAACACTTTTAGTGAAAAGAAAATCTCGAAACCAATTTCTCTTGCCGCCTCTCCTATCCCCCTTTTCTCTCAAACTCTAAAATTTATCATCTTCTTCCCATATCCTCCTACACGTGAGGACGGGGGAAACAATTCTACTTTAGTTCATTCTTGCTATTTTTCATTTAACTTTTTGTTTTAAACTTTAGACTCCCAAATCGGAGTAGTAAGAGTATTTGTCTCTTTGTTTAAGGTGTTTTCTCTCCGTCTATGGTGATTCTATTCTTGTTATAGTGTATGAATCTGTGACTACGATGATTCTATTCATGACTATAGTATATGAAGACTCGGTCTAGAATATTCAGTCTCAAAACTTTCATCAGTAATTAATTGTAGATCTGTGACCATTGGAACGTGATTTGTTCATCGCAATTGGGAGTTTTATATTTATTCTACGTTTAGTACTTTACTATGGACTATCTCCATTCCACTAGAAGAGTCCATTTTGACAAAGGTATAACTTATTATTATTGTCAAGGTACAACATATAATATAGCTAATTTGACACCATTTGTTCCATTTATATCCTTAAAATTATTTTAAGTATGAGCTAATTGTGGACCACACATGATTATATTAGTAAGGGTAAAAGGAGTAAACAAATTGAAAGTGAACTCTTCTAATGGAACAAAAAATATTTATCAAAGTGGATTCTTCTAATGGGTACGAAGGGGGTATAGATTTACAATTTAGTAGATTGAGTACATTGTTGTGGTTCAGACATGATAATTATTAGATTAAATTTTTTGTAGTCAGTTGTATTGACTATTTTTATTAGTCTTCTGCCAATCGTTGTTGGATGATTTCCAACGCCATTAACGAAAATTTTCAATCTTTTAATAAAAAAATCGATTTCAAGGGTTTTTTTTTTATAATAAATTTCATATTTCATTACTCAAGAGAAAATCAGTGATCCAACCCGATCTGATAATAATCGGATGCAAATAGTTGAAAATAAACTAAACCCTAAACCTATACAGATTTAAGCAAGTAGTAATCCGTATCGATCTAATTAGTAGAACCAAAAATTGCCACCGCGTTGGATAAATCAAGTACCGGAGTATGAATCCAATCTCGAATATGCCACTAATTTTCTGATGAAAGCCCCCAACTGACTGAATATCCACTTGATAATAATAAAATACTCATTTATTTATATGGCGAAAAAACTCCCGTTTATTTAGAGAGATGAGATCTCTAAGTATGAGGGAGCGAAAGACTCCCATCATGGAAGAAGACAAAATCAAACTAAATAGAAAATAAATTTATTTCCCCCATCTCTCTCCAATAGAAGGGAGAGATGGTGAAGGAGATTAGAGAAGATGGAGGCTAGGGTTTGAGATGTAGCGAGAAAAGAGAGAGGCGTAAGGATTTGACGCTCACCGATTTTAAGGGTTTAAGTATCCTCTGTTTACAAAAATATCGTGTGTAATGAGTAAAACACGCGTATCAATTTAAAGGGCTAAAAATATTGTTTGTTGAGCCACCAGACAATCTAAATAAACTACCTCAATCGTTTTATCAAAGAAAAATTTACGTTCTAATTTTTTTCTTTTCCCAATCTTTTAGTGTCTCCCTCTTTATTTTATTATTATGAGTACTGTATCTAAATAAATAAAAGCACATATAAAAGATTTTGGGTGAGATTATAGTCCTTTTAAATAAACCATTAAATCTCTTGAATTTGTCATTGTATAAATAAATATGCAATTATATACTCAATTGCGTATGCCAAATTCAATGGCTGAATCGTCCATCTTTTACTATTGTTTTTCCCACAAAATTATATAATAAATAAGTTGTTTCATATAAAATATTATGCTTAAAGCCTTATTATTCCCCCCGAATATAACGGATTAATATATATGTGTTATGCTTAAAGCCTAGATTCTTCGTCTTAAAAAATATTGTTTCTTCAAATTTATTAGTCGCTAAAATAAGAGTCACATGTTTTTAAATTTTTTTTTTTTTAACAAGTACTGATATTTGTGACGACAAATTTATAATTACTTTTCATAACTTGTAACGTAATATGTATTTATTACATGAATTTTTATAAAATATTTATTAACATTGTATTATTAATTAATAAATGCATATTACTTAATTTATTGCTATAAATATGAATATCTTTGTCATTATCATTATTTTTTAACATTCTATGACTTCACTAATAATATAATTACGTGTTATTTAACTACAATTCAAAAATAGAAGTATAAATGAAAAGAAAAATGACAACTAATTGTCATACACAATTGGCTTGAAATACATGAATCAAAGAGAAAAAGAGTGAGTAAAAAATATAACCAATTTTGTACTAAATGTACAAATTTAATTACTTCATTCGTTTCATTATAAGATTTCACTTTTGTTCTAATGAAAGTTCACTTTTAAACTTTTTTCTCTTCCTACCCTTACTAAAATAATAATAATTTGCCCATAATTGACCTACACTTTAAAAGTAAAGACATTAGTTAAATAAATAGTAGTAAAATAACTATTTTAGGCGTTATACCTTAACATTCATAATAAGTTGTACACGATAGTCTCAAGGTGAGGCCCACGCTAAATTTTAAAAAAAAAAAAAAAAGAAGTTATGATTTCACGTTGTGGTTGTGCAACACTACAATGTGCACTAGTATAAATAGGTTGGTGGGTAGGTTTTGGTTATTAAATGGAAATTGCTACAAAATATGGATAACGCGTTCATGCCTTAAATAGTTTGGGCAAACGCTGAAACCGCGTTTCCCAAATCGACTAAGTTTTATTATTATTTTTTTATGGCAAGGTATCTTCTGCACCACGAGTGTGTGGGTCTATTTATTTGTGATTAAAATGTGAAATTTTGGTTTTAGGAATGAAATAAGTTTTGGAAAGAATTTCTTTTAAGGATTTGTGTAAGAAAGAGAAGAAAAAAATGTAATGATGAAATTATATTTTGAAATAATGTAAGTGGAATTTTAGAGGAATTTATAAATTTTAAAAATTAAAATATGAAAAAATGAATGTGTTTAGGTTGAGATTGTTCTATGAAAAAAATGATTTTTCCTGGAACGGAACAAAACCTGAGATGTTTACTCTTGTGTGGTATGAGAAGAAGTTGGGGCACGTCTCCAGAGTTTTGTTAGCCTTTATAAAAATGTGGCACAACCTAATAGAGATGGAAATATGAACCCCTGACCGTTAAATGGTCCGTCATGCATGATCGTGTGGACACAACCTCGTTATTTTCTTATAATATTCAGATAGAATGAGAATATCATTCTGTGTTGCGTGAGACTATGGCTGAAGATTTATGTCGTGTCCAAATTAGCGGATTTCGGTTTGGTGGATTTTTGTATTGACACTCTCTAGCTTTGACTTTACTTGTTTAATTATTGATGTTAGCATTCCCAACTTTACCTTACGGTTTAATAATCCATCTCAACATTTTTAACCCTAACTCGAATTGTTGTATCAGAAGTTACTCGTATCCGTGTTCACTAGTTTGAGTTAACATGTTTACGTGTTGACATTTCTAACCCCGATATTATCCTTTTAATTATTCGTGTTGATACTCCTACTCTAATTCGTTGCGTTGTATTAGAAATCACTTGTGTTTGAGTTTACAGTTTCATGTTGATGGATTTTTGTGTCGACATTTCCAATTATAACTCATTGATATCGTATCAAATTGGTGTTATGTCAAAAATTGCTAACCAACTCTAAGATAAATTACATTTACCTCTCTCTATCTCTCTCGATTTCTAGAAACTACCAACACCCCCCTGAGGTTTCATGAAACAACCATCACCCCTAGACCGGATAATATTATAACAATTACTCTCCTCTAGTTTGGTTAAGTTACATTGCCCCTTTGTGAGTCAAACAATTGAACTCAAAACTTAGGCCTTTCTGTAATTTAGCAAAATATTTTAGGAGTCCATTGTAAGATCTTATGACAATTCGATAGGTAATACTTTCGAGTTTCGCCATTAAAATATTAGATATGTAATATTTCATAACATATACTGAGATCGAATACAAGTTTTGGCAAAATTTTAGCTTTCAGAGGGTGTTGGTAGTTTTATGAAACCTCATAAAGATGTTGTTAGTTTCCATAAATCTCGAGAAGAGTAAATGCAGTTCACCCAAGATAATAATTATTACATGTGTTCCAACATCCTACACGTGAAACTATTTTGAGTAAAGTAAAAGTTTAATATTAATTACTCGTAAAAAATATGTGTAATTCAGATCTCTAAGTAAGGCTAATTAATTTGATAGGAACTTAATTCAATATTCATCCAATTAAGCAATTGACAAAGACGCTAAAAAAATTCAAATGTTATTGTCAAGTAAATTGACCTTTTATTTAATACGTGTATCTTGATTTTTGACTAATGATAGAATCGCAATAATGATAAGGGGGGAATCTTCAATCTCATTGTCTAGTATTCATACACAATATTTTAGCAGTTAAATTTAATATTTTTACTTTTTTATGTTTTAACATAATTATGATAGATCATAAACTAAACTCAATTTACTATAAGTAAAACTAGATACACCAAACATCATAAATTAAATTAACTTGATATGTTAGCAGTTAAACACATAGCCGCGATAAATTGAGACTAAACTCTGTAAGCAATACATCAGATGTTAAATTCGGTATACGACTTCATCAACATAAATTCATATTCACAATACATTAGAGTCTAAACTTAATACACTAGAAGCTAACTCAATATGTTATTTTTTAACAACTAAACTCATAATCACGATTCATCAATAATTATTCTCAGTGTACTAAAGGCTAAACTCAACTTGTGAATCTTGTGATATCACATACACTAAATTTGTCATGAACTAAATTTGATATATGTGTTAATCTTTAAGTAAAGTGAGTTTCCGCCCAATGTTTTTCAATCCATAGTCACGGTGTTCCTTTTAATCCAGGCCATATAAAAGCCCAAGATTCATCAGGAATAGTTGGGACGTTAGCCCAAATGCCCAATTTATTACTCCCTCATTAATTATCTATTATTCTATCTAGGCCCAAACAAATGATTTTTTTTTTCTCACCAATTTTTATTCTATCAGGGTAAGAAGGTTTTTTTTTTTTTGTGTGCGTGTGTTTTTTGGATTACCTGGTAAGAAGGTAATCTCTTATGTTCTTCAAGTTTTTGTCTAATTAGAAATAAAACTCTTATATTAAGAAGAGAATTTGAGCCAAGAGTGAAGTTTTCAAAAGTCTTTTTTTTTTCCTCGATAGGAGAGTTCTGGTTTTTATTTTTTTATTTTTACTATAATTACTAATATAATTATGCGTAATTCACAACTAATTCGAATTTAAAAGATAAAAATACAAGTGAAACAAATGGTCACAAATTAACTATATTAAGTATTATAATTTAAACTTTATGAAAAGTTATATTACTATATATCTTTGAAAGTAAACTTTCAAAGTAGAAGTTTAAGGGCCTGTTCTTTACAAGTTCTGATAACCGGGTTTGAGTTTTTAGGTAGAAACCAAATGGGTTGAGACCCTGAATAAAGAAACGTCGTTCTCAACCCTAAACCACAACACATATTCCACCACCACCCGGTCCGCCCCGCCGCCGCCACTGCCGGCGGCCCAAAACCTAAATCCCCAAAATTTCTTCTTCTTCGTCCTTCTTTTTTCTGTTTCAATCAAAAGAAGTTGAGCTTGAATTCCATATTTTCCCAATTTCCCAAATTTGGGATTTGAAGATTCAAATTTAAAATCCACTCACAATTGGGTTTGTGAGTGATTGCGGATGAGGAAGAGGAATAAGAAGAAGAAGAAGAAGAAGAGGAAGAAGAGGAGGAGGAAGAAGAAGAAGAAGAAGAAGAAGAAGAAGAAGAGGAAGAAGAGGAGGAGGAAGAAGAAGAAGAAGAAGAAGAAGAAGAAGAAGAGGAGGAAGAAGAAGAAGAAGAAGAGGAGGAAGAGGAGGAAGGGCCGGCGGCGCGAAGAAGAAGAAGAGGGCCGGCGGGAAGAAGAGGAGGAAGGGCGGAAGAAGAAGAAGAAGAAGAGATGAGGAGGAAGGGAAGAAGCGCGAAGAAGAAGAAGAGGGCCGGCGGGAAGAAGAGGAGGAGGAGGAAGAAGAAGGAGAGGAGGAGGAAGAAGAAGAAGAAGAAGAAGAAGAAGAAGAAGAAGAAGAAGAAGAAGAAGAAGAAGAAGAAGAAGAAGAAGAAGAAGAAGATGCGAGAAGGAGAAGAAGAAGAAGCTGGGAACTGAAGAAGAAGAAGAGGACGCCAGTGGCGGCGGCGGGAGGAGGAGTGCGGCGGCGGTAGTGAGAATTGGTGCTGAAAATTGGGTTTCATTTATTCTTAAAGAACATGAGGTTGGGTTCGATTTTTAGGTTGAGACCCAAAAAATTGCCAAACCCGGTTCTAAAGAACATGCCCTATATCGGAATTTTTACAAATTGCATCGTTAGTTGTTTGTGCTGTAGCATTGGACACGATGATCCATAAAGTAGATATCGTTCTGTGAAATTCTACGCAACGATATTGAGTGGGAAAAGTATGTAATGTATATTCCAAAAATATTTTTTATTTTATAAGAAGAATTAATTTTTAATAATTTTATTCTTCATGTCATTACTAATATAATTATGTGTAGTTAATAATTAACTCACACTTAAAATATAAAGACAGGAATGAAACAAACAATGTCAAATTAGTTATTTTATGTGATGTAGTTTACCATTTATAAAAGAGTGAACGACCTTTAATATACCTTTACTTTTCGAAAGTGTCCGCTTTGGTACCTAATTTTTTTTTAGCCACAAATGTACATATACTAATTTAAAAGGGGCTAAAAATGTACTTTGACCCATTTAAATTAGTATAGGTACATTCGTGGCTACAAAAAAAGTATAGGTACCAAAACAGACACAATCGAAAAGTAAAGGTATATTAAAGGTCATTCACTCTTTATAAAAAGTTATACATTTGTGAAATTTGACTTTTCTAGTAAAACAGAGAAAGTATCAAATAACATTTTAACATGAGATTCACATAATTTTTTTTGGGTTTTTTTGGGTTCAAAATTTGAAATGACTTATCGTACATGTACACCACCAAGTTAGCTATGGTCGATCAGTGCGTACGAAGATAACAATAGTTTTTAAAACATGGTTTTGAAAATAAGTTTTATAAAAAGTGATTTTTTTAAATGTAAAAAGTGTATTAAAAATATAAAAAGACATAATTCAATAATAAAAAATTAGATTGAAAATATTAAAAACTAATTACTATAATATATAAATTTTATTGACAAACAAAAACAATGAAAACGAACAGAACTGGATGATGACAAAAATCACAATTGAAGAACAAAACTATTATCTTATCACCACTTCAAAATATGCATATAAATATTTATGAATTAAATTTATGTATGCTTAATTTTATTGGAAATCGTTGTATGTTATTTTAGAGTTTGTTGCCCAAAAATATTACTGAAAGCAAAAAAAAAACGAAGTATATATATATATATATATATATATATCCTGATATTTTTGGTAAATTCATTCTTGAGTGAATCTCAAAACCCCAATATAACTGCCTTCCTATAATTTCAAAAACATCAAAATATACATTTCTTGATGTTTTATGAAACTTTCATAAAACTCTTTAATTATAAGAACATTTTTGTTTTGAATTTGTGGATATATATATATATATATATATAAAGGAGTCATGAACTGATTAAGGATATATTTTAATATTTTTTAAATTTTATTTTGCTGACGCCAGTTCTGTCACATGAATTATTGAAACGGTTTAGACTATAACCTATTTCACGCCTTCGAGTGGGAGGAACGATCCCCTTAACATTCTAATAACTAAGTTTACAAAAAGTATCGAGATTTTGACAGAGTTAATTCAACATATGGTGCGCGTGGGGCATAGCCTCTGGGCTGTTGGTGACTTGGATCATGGGTTGGGAATAGATGGGTTTCGGGTTTAGGCCATAATGTCTAACTAGACATACCATATCTTATATCCTTGTTTTACTTTTATTAAAGGACTCTTGTTTAAAACCTTTTTTGTGACATATAAATAATTAACTCTAAATTCTTTTAAATTCTAATGAAATCAATAGAATATAATCGTCTCACAAATTATTTTGAAATTTATGTTCCGCTATTTATTTTATCCTTGTAAACTGCTAAAAGTAGACAAGAATGGGAAGGGATCATCTGATCCAAAAATTTTGAGATAAAAGGATCCTAAGGTCCTACCCTCTATAGCGAATTCGAGGGGGTTGGGTTTGCATGTGTTGGCTAAGAATGACAGACAAGGAAACTTAAAAAGTCAACTACAATTTTTTTTTTTTTTTTGTGATAATAGCTATAAATTTTTTTAAGGCCAAAAGTCAACTATAAATTAAGTGGAATCAAATGAGAAACCCTTTAATTTAAACCTGCCAATCAAAATCACCCTATTTTTTAATTTCGAGACACTCGTACTAAATTGATGGTGAACATTAGTTGATTGAGACAAAGGGTAAAAAATATCAAAAAAAGGGGAAAGAAAATTAATTAAGGTCATAATATTACAGTATTTTGAAATTTATTGATTTTTATATATCTCAAAAAAATATTACAGCCTCATCATGCAATCATTAATTCATTGAATGGTCTATAATTTATTGCTAATGTCTACAAGGACTATTGCGTAGTTTTTTTTTTTTTTATAATTTTTTTATAGTAAAAGAACTGAACACTACTACAAATTGGAGCTATACCAACACCCCAAAAGTGATGCTTTAGGCCCTAAAAGTGTTATCTTAGGCCTAAGGCATCACTTTAAAAAGTATCTCTTAAAGTGATGTTACCTTAGGTCTAAGGTAACACTTTTTACCTTTTATACAACATTTTTTCAAAGTGTAGCAATAGGTAGCTAATGTAACGTTTTTTTCCTCCCTAATGCAACCCTTTTTCACCCTTGATGCAACGCTTTTTGGACCTGATGCCACGCCTTTTTGGGGCTGTTGCAACGCTTTTTGGGCTGATGCAACACTTTTTTGGGGCTGATGCAACGCTTTTTGGGGCCGTTGCAACGCTTTTTGAGGCTGTTGCAGCGTTTTTTGGGACTGTTGCAACTCTTTTCGCCCCAATGCAACGCTTTTTCGCCCAAATCCAACACTTTTATGCATCTGTAACATTTTAATACAAATATAATATTATTGCCCACATGGTATCATTTATTCAAATCCACTATAAAATTGATAATCCAAATGCTCGTATTACAAAAGTATTCATAGAGTTCTATATACTATGATTACAAAAGTATTCATAGAGCACAAGACTTCAAAAAGTCAATTAAAGAATTTAAAGCGCTTCAAATCTTGAGCTTCACTTAAGAAAGCCTCACTTTTAAACCTGAAAATTTTCACAAACAAAATGAAATAGACAATTAGACTCGAATAAAAATTATAAACAATCACAATGTAAGTGCTGAAAGAAGTACTTTGCAGATGCTAATCCAGCAGTCAGAAGCAATGGTGTCCACCAGCCCCTGAAGCAAAAGGTAAAACCATCTGTACCAGTCCAATTAAGGGAAATGGCTGCAGTCCATGTGTATTTTCAGAAGTCCTTTACCTTTTGTGGCTAGAACTTGGAACAGAAGCCTTTAAATCTCTGTTGGAAACAAAAATCTGCAACAAAGATATTAGGAATGTAATCTTGATGGCATATATATATTGAAAATTTCTGTGTCTCATGAACCTACCATGAATAGATTAAGCAAACCTTTCTCTTTTTCAACTAAAGAAATGTGTCCCCATTAATGTAGGCATCTGCGAGGCCTAAGTCGGCTTGAGTTGCAACCTGGAAACCAACATTACATTGTTAATAACAGGAAGAGAAAGAAAAGGAAACAGCATTACAAGAAATTTGTATAATTTAAATGGAAATATAATACGCAAAACTTAATCCGGTCTTTCTAGCCTAATGTTCTTTTATAAAGAAAATGTTGCCATGTTCAAATCAGGATTATCATACCTTCCAATAAAACTGTGGACTGTGCACTTTCACAGAAACTTTCAGGAAGCTTTTCTTCATTGTTCCTTCAAAAGTGAACATCGTGCCGCCTTCTTCTAGTAAACTGCTCTTCTACCACAAAGTTAGTACCCACCTCATAGACAAATCAGAAGTGTGTAATACCTATCTGATTTATTTTTAAACTCACTCACATTAAGCAGCCGGTGGCAATAAAACCATTAAGAAATCTGGCAACGAGAAGGCGTGCCCCGGCTTCTGTCCAGGACGGTAATTTCCAGCAAAGTACACTTCTTTTTAAGCAGGCTTTGTGCAGCAGCCATACCAGCCTACAAAGAAACAATCTCAATTGCATCCAATTTATCAACTTTTGGAAAATGCAGGGGAGACGTAATTCAGCTTCATTTTGTTTTCATTTAAGCATGCTTGCCAAATAAGATACGATAGATCGAGTACC
This sequence comes from Leptodermis oblonga, assembly GCA_016801395.1. NCBI lineage: Eukaryota > Viridiplantae > Streptophyta > Magnoliopsida > Gentianales > Rubiaceae > Leptodermis > Leptodermis oblonga. The sequence goes on from CM028755.1 coordinate 37,793,338, forward strand.
TTCAGTCCATCTTCATGGAAACCATATCCTGCAAAACATACAACTGATGTCAATAAGATCCCACAAACAGCCTAATACTAAAACAGTAAAAAGTTCTTTATCAAGTGTGTTTATGAACATGATTATATACCTCATCTCTGCGACGCCAAAAGCGGTTTTTACAATTCCTACAAGGACACTTAATCTGATCTCCCACGGATGCTTTAGCAAATGATATGTTAAGAAAGTAGATCACCCCATTTTCAAATTCAGGCATCAATCTAGACATATACATCCAGCTTCTATCTTCCCTCATCACTCTAAACTTCTGAAACTAACAATAAAGAGCTAATCAATTGTCAGCTATATGGATCATATCTCACCATCATAAATGGTCGAAACAAGAAAATATTTTTGTTTAACAGGGAAGGTAAAGAATGACTGTTTGTACTTGTAAAGAAACATTATATGCCATTTAGGAAATTCTCTCTTATTTGAATAGCTCATCTCTCTCTATCTGAAAAATTATCCAATGACCCATGAAGCTGAAGCTGTTAATTACCTGGTTCAGTATATCCCAGACTTTTTGCAGCAGTGACAACTTGGCTAAATGGCTTTCCAGTTTGAAGTTCACTCATCACATATCCAAGTGTACCTATTCAATGAAATATTTAGAAAGTCAAAAACAAAATCTGCAAGCCAAACAAGCACAAGAACTTCCAGAAATAGTACCACTTAGACTCCCAATAATACGATGGACTGGATCTCCAGAAGATATAATGCGATTCAATGACACTATAACATGGAGGCCAGCACCAACCTATCAATGAATGAAGAGGGTCATGGTGATTTCAATGAAGAAATTCCTAAACTATAAATAAGGTTAAGAAACTCAGAATATATATCACAACTGCCACTTTTGCTAGCAGTGATCCAACTTAAAATTCTCCATCAAATCTTTTATCTTCCTTCCACCAACTCACCAAGGGATGGAGGTAGGAAAGGAAGGATATAGCTTGGTAAACATAAACAACCTTTAATTGCCATTTTAGGGCTAGTTCTTCTTAGAGGAAGATAGATATTTCATGTCTTATGAATCCAGAAAATTGACGTTTTATTTACCTTCAAGAAGACAATATTTCTGATCAAGAATGATCATAGAATTTTAACTGCCAAGGAATTTAGAGCTGATTGTATCAAGTGGTTAAAAATAAGAGCTGTTTCCTTCTCTGTTTCTCGGTTGACCAGATATCAAGGAGGTAAAATACAGAAAACAATAACTATGGTCATCTGGTTCTAAATATCAATCATGAAAAACAGCATTAAACATAAGAAATTCTAGATATGAAAACAAATTTCAAGCTTTTCAGTTCTGAAATACACAATACTAATGATAATATTGTCTGCTACATTCTGTACTTGCCACAAAGCATACAAGCTCCAAGGATTTCACAAATTTAGGCTACGGTAGTCTAATTGACAAAAGCAGCATACATTATGATATAAACACTTACAGTTGACTCATGCCTAATGTGGCGAGGTCGTGAAACCAACTTGTCATAGACTTCCTGTTAACAGAGAGTTGATACAATTCAACAATGATAGTGCTCAACAATAGAAAATTAGGCAAAGCTTAAACCCTTGCTAGTGTGAATGTGAAAAATAATAAGATACCATGTTAACAGTAGCTAGAGTAAAAATGCTTCCACCATTAGCACATCCAATAGTTTTGGTTAGACATTCATTATCCATGTTTTAGAGTTTCCCCAATATGAGACTCAGGAATTGGATATAAGAGGTCTGAAATCACAAAGGAACAGTTACCAATGAAACAGTAAGTGGCTTCTTGTTGGCAAGCACCACAGAACAACCAAAATCTACTACTTGATTTAGTATTCCAGCAGTTTCTGAACTAGCAGAGCAATCTACAGTAGCCAGACCTATCACAAGTAAAGTTTTATCAGCAAATATCAAGGTACTAAATTTGGAAGATAGGAAGACAAAACAGCCCATAAAGAAAAGTCCACTGAACACCATTAATTGCTTTACAATAAGCAAATCAAATAGGCCTAACAGCAGATTCCATTACCAAAAGGCTGAAACATATCCAACAGCATCTGTTCACAGCATTCAGATAATCAAAATTAGTTGTATAGTGGACTCACACCAATGTCAAGGCTTAGCTGCTAACAGAGAAAACTGTAAGCACACTTAGCAGCATAACCAACAAAGATTAAGATGAAAATGTACCAAGGGCAGCAAGCAAATTTTGAAGCAGCAAGCAAATTTTGAAGGTCAAAAGGTGCAGTCTATTTTGATTGAATTTCAGAAAACATCTGAGGTGCTTATCGACCCTTTATTTCAGTCCCCCACCACTGATAACCTTAGCAATGAATACAGAAATATCAGACTCTTCCACAATGAAAAACGACAGCTTTAAGCCAGACTTCATTGAACATAACGCTCCTTTTTATTCTTGCTACCTATCATGTTGCATTCTATCAGAACACAAACCAGCTCTTACTGTCTTTTTCTTTGGTGAAGAAGTAACTAACAAGTCAGTCCATTTATGTTCATTCACTCTGCTTACCAGAGTGGTTCATAAGCTTAATAAGTCTGACAAATTTAGTTTAAAGGGCTTTGATAGAGTGTGCCCTGGTGCCCAAGAGTACATTTCAGGAGGCAAAGTGCCATTAGTGATCAAATGGTGAAATTCTAGGATATCTTAAACTTATTTAGTGAAGTGAAATGAGGACTTTAAAAACTACTGGCAAAATATCAAGCACAAAGGTATAAACAGAACATTCACAAATTCAATCATTCATAAACAGTCCTCAATGACTACATAAACAAGATTATAAACAAGACTATAAACAGTCCTCAATCATCCTAGTCACTCCACACACATCCTTACCTTACCGTGGGAGAATCCTATGAGATCTACAAAACCCAGCCCAAGAACAAAGATGCCTCACCCCCGGAAGAACAATTACAAAAGTAAGCAGTAACCTTAGCCATCACAAATTTGGCACATTAGATACTTTAACATAAACACGTAGGCCTTTAAACTTCACCAACAGATTCTAAAACAGAGTGGGAGCCAAGAGAATCACAAAATAATAATAAACCAATGGATTTTCTCCAAACCAAATTTAAATATATGTATGAACATTAGTTTAAACTTAAATAAATACTTACTAGGAGATATATCTGGAGCTATCAATGCAACATCTTCACATGAAGCAGCTTGTTAAGCACCTGATCTTACAGTTCCCTATCCTTGGTGTGAAGTTACGCCCTAATTTCCTTCGAGATTATGAAAAAATAACTAAGGAATCGCTGAAATTTGAACGAACATAAATAACATCTAGATGAAGAACAACAAATAGTGAATTTCTAATTTCTAATTCACGTTGAAAGTTTGTAGACGAATGTGGAGAAAAAATTACCTTCACAGAGACAAATCTGAGTTTAACCTTAGAAAATTTGAGCGAAGTTAAGTTCACAAAGCAATTCCGTTCGATGGAGACTAAATGGAGCGAAGGATGATGGCTGAAATTCAATTCATCACATTACCGATTGAAATCGAAAATGACCTTCGAGACTGAGAGAGTTTGCATCGCATCACATTACCGATTGAATCGAAGATGACACCGTTGGTTACAGAGAGAAAGCCGTAGGTTTCTGCAAACTTGATTGGGGAGAAATGAGATAGAGACGGTGCAAATTTGATTGAGGAGAAATGAGATAGAAACCTTCCGATCAGGACTTCAGCTCTGTTTTAGGGATTGGACTGGAATGCTGGACAGGAAATCCTTCCGGAGTGACAGCAAAATCGAAGGAAATGGAAGGTGAAAAAGTTTAAGACAAGAGTTACATGAAACTCGATAACTCGGATTCTTAAGACAAGAGTTGGATGTATTTTGTTGGAAGACGAAGAGAGATACAGGCAACCTCCGGCAAGATTTTCTATCGGAACCGTGACTGGGTAAGTGTCAGTAGCGGAGGTGGTGGCGGACTGGAAAGCTGCTTCGATGGCCGTGAGTTCTTGCTCGGTCAAATTCTCTTTCTTTAGTTTTGAAGAATAGGCACATAAAAATATATTTAACAAAATGGAATCTGCAGTTTTAATTTTTCTGAGAGATACGGATTTTTTTTCAACTTGAGTCCCATTAATTCTGATCAACGGATTGTATTTTACGCTTCTTAGTTAAGATCCACTTAATTTGTAGGTTGCAGAAAATGGATGTTGTTGAGGTCAATAACCTTTGGATCAATTTTAGATTTCTTCTAATGTTGTAATTTGTAAATGGATGCTGTTAAGGGTTGTTTTTTTTTTTGGAGGGAATTTCTTTATGAAAAATTGTATAAGAAACAAAATAAAAAGTGTATGATTGATTTAATTGTTTTTCATAATAATGGTAGTGTTATTTTTTTAGGGAATTTTAAAATTTAAAATTAGAATTTAAAGGTGTAATTTTAATAAAAAGAGTGTAATTTTTCCTTTAAAAAACTAGATCAAAAAGAGAAGGAAAAAAAAAAGTGTTTATAAATTAAAAAAATAAAACAAAAATCATATTGATAGCAAGAGAGGAGAATTAGCCACACAAAAAAAAGCTAAACAAGTGTTGCACTAGATTAAGAAAGCGTTACACTAGCCTTATAAAAGAGAAGCAATAGTTTAAAAGTGTTGCATTTGATTGAGAAAAGCGTTGCCCTAGCCTATAAAAGTGCTGCAATAGCTGGAAAAAAACGTCGCAAAAGCTTTTTAAAAAAGTGTTGCATTAGGCTCAAAACATGTTGCTCTAGCTTTCCAACAAAGACAACATTTTGCAATGGTGTAGCATATTGTAAAAAGATGTTGCATTAGACTTCTATAGCTACACTTAATTATGGTGATGCATTTTCATTCAAAATTTTTCTCTATTGTAACATTTTTAAAAGTGTAACCTAGAAAGTGATACTATAGGCTTATTTTGTAGTAGTGGAAATTCATTAAACGATTAACATATCTCACACAATATAATAAATAAATGATAATAAAATTATAATTTTATCCTATATCTAATGCCATCAACGTCTAATGGTCAGTATATAATTATATATCAGATGATTAAGATCGAGGTATACATCTAACCCTATAAATAATACAAAATTATTCTAAAAGTCAACTGTAATGTTTTTCATTTTTTTTTTGGATACAATGGAGCTTGTTTCCCCTTTATAAACAGCCTTAATTCCATAGTGTAATTGAAGCTTTGAGTTGATCAATTAGCATATTAATGGCGGCGTCGGCTGATCGTGATGATATTGTAAAGCTTCTTGGGAAGATCTCAACCCCACACGTGAACCGGGTTCAGTTTGCCCTGAACCTCAAGTCAGTAGATTACGAGTTTCTCCTGGAGAAATTCCCTGCAAAGAGTGAGCTCCTTCTGAAATCGAACCCGGTTCACAAGACGGTTCCGGTCCTCATCCATGGCGATAAACCCATCTGCGATTCGCTTAATATCGTGCAATACATCGATGAGGCCTGGCCGAATGGTCCTTCTATCCTTCCTTACCATCCCTACGATCGCTCAGTTGCTCGCTTTTGGGCTGCTTATATTGATGGAAAGGTACGTATATATCCTGTATCCATGATGATATATCTTTGTTTTCTGGAGAAATGTCGATCTATTGACTTAGGGAGTATATATTATCTTTCTTTGATCTTTCAATTTGAAAAGTTTCATTAGTTTCGTTGTTTAACTTGAAAAATAGTTATCTGAAATGGTTCGAAACTCAGATTTTGACAACATTTAAGCTATTTTCGGCTTGCGGCGTTTACGATATTTCAAGACATTAGCTAGTGACAATGAAAAAAAGAAATGTTAAATCACTTTGTTTGACCTTTTTAATTAGTTTTAGACAGCTCGTGTTAGTCAAAAATAGATTAAATCTTGCTAAATTTTGAGTTGTAAACCATTTTAAAATTAATTCTGAAGTTAAAAGGACGCAAATGAAATTTTTTCAAATTGAATGTAATTTGCCCCATCATTTTTATATCTTTAATTGCGAGTGAAAATTCCAATATTGTTGCAGTGGCATCCGCAAATGAAGGAGTTTCTGAATAGTCCAAACCAAGAATCAAAGCCAGGAAATTTGCAGAAAATGGGTGAAGGCCTGAGGCTGTTGGAGGATGTTTTTGTGAAATCCAGCAATGGAAAGGCGTTTTTCGGCGGAGAAAATCTGGGCTTCCTGGACTTGGTTTTGGGGTGCTTCTTGGGTTGGCTCAAGGTTGCTGAAATGGTTTTCAATGTGAAAATATTGGACGAAGCCAAGGCTCCTGGGCTTGCGGGATGGGCTCAGAGGTTCACTTCTCATGAAGCTGTTAAGGGAACTCTTCTTGAGACTCAGGAACTCCTCGGCATTTACAGAACCACTCATCCCGAGGCGGCGGCTCCCAAATCGTGAGAAAATATTAATCGCTACCCCAAGATTCTATTGATTAATCGTGAGTTATACTTCTGGATTTCTGCTGTGTGTCAATACTTATTTTATGTAATTTGGTTTCTATAAATTGATTTTGCATTAATATATTAAGGTTAAATAACTTCGTTTATTACTTAGTTTAGACTTTTTGTTTTGATCAGTCTATTTCTGGTATCGTATCTATAGTTAGCGCATTCATCAGAGTTAGTAATTGGATCAAACTTTTTGATATATATACATGTATTTCATTTGGACTTGTGATCTATTTTATGTGTCAGTTTAATCTTTTACCACTTAATTCGTTTTTATATTATTGCTTATCTTTTGCTTTCCATTCCAAATTAAGGAGTACTTGTTTGTCAAATCATATTATAAGTACAAAGGATGGGGAAACTGCCTAAAGATAGTTGGGAAAATTCTTATTAGAAGCAGTGGAAGTTTTAAAATTAATAAAGGGAATGTAGGTAGTTTTCACATAATTTTTAATAAAGGCATTAACGTTTATTTACTAAGAAAATATGAAATAGAAATATATTGGTATATGTTGAAGATTTCTTCCACGTCGAGGTTCCGAGTCTCGTCCTACGCCGTGACACATGCACTCCGATGTCTAAATTAGTCTCTCAACATATATCACAGTATAAGATAAATGTGTTAAATATTCATTACCTTGCTTTGATGGTACAATCAAGTATTTAGATGAGGATGTTCGTGGTATCTTCAAGAGGAAGGAGGATGACACGTCATCCCTTCTACAATGAATTTATTCACTCTTATTCAATAGTAACCGCTTCATCTTTCTGGACCACCATCTTGAGGCCCATTTACTTATGGGAGGTCGTCTCTCATCTAACCTCGTCTCTTCCCTAGTCTCTTTTCGCCTATATTTATATATCCAACAGTATACATATAAATACCCTCTAATTTTTCCTTTTCCAAAATTTCCTCAGTTCAATCTTCTTCTTCTTTTTTCTTTTAAAGGTTTCTATCGAGCCGTTTTCAACAATAAGGCGGAATTTCATATTCCTCAAATTCTGCTGAAAACGATTGCAGAACAATAACCCCAGACTTGAAAACGTTTATCGCAACAGTTCTACACCAAAGAAAAAGATTTTTCATACCCAAAAAAAAACTCTAAATATCATTATTCCATACATAATTAAGTTTAAATAATAATGTTATCAAACATGTGCTAAGTCATTGGGCATTGGGCTCCAACTCCAAGGCTTCCGTCGGTCCTATAAATTGCATAAATCACCAATTGAGCTGCCTCAAGAAGTAATCCCAGCCCATTTGATGCCTGCATATTCACACAAAAAAATAAAATGCACTTAATATCGAGTCGAAAATGATTTTATTTTATTTTTAAGGGAAAAAGTCGGCCTAGATGGTAGTCCTAAGAAGTACATGCTGGCAAAACAACGTTAGAATTGTGACAATAACATAACAGAAAAAAGGACCTAGATGTTCTTAGGGGCCGACTCCACTATGACAGAGTTATAAAAAGAGATATTAATAAGGGTAAGATGAGTAAAAAATTTGAAAGTGAACTCTTCTATTGAAACAAAAAAGTATTTGTGAAAGTGGACGCTTCTAATGAAACAGAGAGAGTACATACTATCCATCTTAATTATATACTCACTCTGTCCCACTCAAATAGTTCACTTTAAAAAAAATTCTTGTCCCATTAAAAGAGTCCACTTTAAATTTGTTTACATTAACTATCCTTACTAATATAATAATGTGTGGTTCACAATTAACCCTTATTAGATATAAGTCAAACAAGATATAGTGTTAAATTATTTATTTTAAGTGTTGTACCTCATGACCCATAATAAATTATATATTTTTTAAAGTGGACTTTTTGAATGGGACAGAAAGAATAATATAGTAAAATCAAGACTTAATTGTTATTGTACCAAAATAAAAAGTGAAAAGGCACTGAAATTGACCCCTATTAATTAAAATAATAACACAATCGTCCAAGTAAAAGGGAAAACCAAGCACAAAAGACAAATGGCATGAGTATTTTTAAAAGAAAAAAATCATTGGCACAGTGAAAAAAAATTGGAGGATTTTCATCGTGACTGATGTTTCATCTATTTAGTATAATTATTAAATAATTTTATTCAAATTACCCAATGACATTTCTTCAAATTGTTGTCGCCTCAGTCACTGCGAGAACTTTTTGAGTTTTTACACCGAGTTATGTATCATTGCTCTTTTTAGGTTCGATTCGTTTCGAGATTTTCAAAAACATATATTTAAAAGTTGAATATTATACTAATTTCTCATTATTACTAATACACATTTTTACTTTTTAACTACACATTCTTATATTTTCAATATATTTTTCACATTTAAAAACTATTTTAAAAATTAAATCATGAAAACTTGTTTTCAAACATCTGAACATGGCCTTAAAATATCTAACTAAATTTGTAATAAGTAGATAAAAACTTATCTATCCACATAGCATAGCTTTAGGATAACTTAGTTTCTAACCCAAATTAAGAAAAGACAGAAAATAGACTTATTCCAAAAAAAGTAATTTCTTTCAACCAATATATATATATATATATATAGTAATACACTGAAAATTTCTAGATTCACAATTGCATAAATGGTAGCCACAAGTATCTTGCTTTGAATCAATTTATTTATTTATTTATTTATTTTTCATGGAATAAAGATCAGGGCAAAATGAAAAAGGAGTTATTACGCCAACTACCATCTCAATAATATCTTTAATAAAGGTAAAGGCAAAGGCAAAGCGAAAATGAAATTTTTTTGGGGCATACTATTTGCAGTAACATTTTTACTATTCACAGTAATATTTTTCTGTGAAAAGTCTATAATGCCCCTTAGGTCTTAAAAAAAAAATTTATTTTCACTCTAATTATAACCGATAGTCACGAGGACGATCCATAGGGGGCGAGATTTTGGAAGAAAATACTCTAAGCCTAAAAAAAAAAAAAAAAAAAACAAAAATACCGCCTCCTCGGTATTTTTGGCCAAAATACCGCCCATAGGAGGCGGTATTTTTGGCCAAATACCGCCCGAGCATTGGCGGTATTTTGCCAAAAATAGGATTTTTTTTTCTTTTTTTTAGTGCAGGAACATTTTTCAGGGCGCTGCCCCAAACCCCACCAACTCACCGTGGAGTTGGATCCACGAAAGCTGTGACTGGATTAAGTTAGCTTTGATACCATGTTAGAATTTGAGAAAAGAAGAGAAGAAGATGAAGAACATGAAGAATCTGAAAAAACCTTGGTTACTGCAAATAATAATTCTAGACAATATTTTTTTGTTAAAAACCCAATTTTACGTAAAAAATTTTTTTATAGATTGTTTACTTACCGTGTAATATGGATCTCCCTCGTGACTATCGGCCATAATTAGAGTGAAAATGATTTTTTTTTTTAAGACCTAAGGGGCATTATAGACTTTTTACAAAAAAATGTTACTGTAAATAGTAAAAATGTTACTGCAAATAACAATTCCGTTTTTTTTTTTTAAGGATAAAATTGTGCAACGTACTAATGTGGTTGGAAATTGTCCAACAGTGTTTTGAAGTGAAAATGAGTTCTTACCATATGTGGAAGAAGAGAACCATAGATATTAATGTGTAAGCCGGAGCAGAAGGTACCTATTACATTGATCCTTTCTTCTCCATTCACCAACAATTCTGCCACTGCTATTGCCGCACCCAAGTATCCCACATCTATTATCCCAGCCACAATTGCAATTTTCTTCTGTTTAATTTAAACCCATAGTTTATTACGTACTCTAATTAATTGGACTGAAAAATTATATAATATAAAGATGAACAAAGGAAAAAAAACAAGGGTAAAATAAAATTTTTTTTTTAACCACTGACACTGACAAGGGACAACTGTAATTTGACCGGACCAAATGGTTAGTCTAGAGTAAATAAGTGAGAATAATTTCTAAATCCTTAAGAGTAATAGTTGATAAAAAGGGTAAAAATATTAAGACTAAATTACATTTACTCAAAATTTCGTGAAACTACTATATATTATCCTTCGAGGTTTAGTTGACAGGGGACGATTGTAATTTATCCAAATTAAAAAATTAAAGATTAAGTGTGAAGAAATCCCATGTGGTTTCATAAAATATTGAACCGTAATTTAAAAACTTGCGAAGAACCCCTGTAGTTTTATAAACTATTAAAGACTTTTGTGATTTGAAAACCTATGAACAACCCCCTCATTTTTCTCTAACTCTATAAAATGGACAAAAATTTTACTAACTAACAAGTGGGTTTCTTCATAGATTTATGAAAAAACACATAGGTTCTTCATAGGTTTCTAACCACAGGGGTTCTTTAATAATTTATAAAACCACGGAGTTCTTAAAAGTTTTCAAATCACGGGATTTTTTCAATATTTTATGAAATCACCCAGATTTCTTCACACTTAACCCCAAAGTTAATTATCGTACTAATACCTAGTCAATGACAAATGACAATTTCCGGAATCTAAAATCATAATGTAGTTTCGTGAAACATCGAGAAGAGAGATAAATGAAATCTACCCAAAAATTAGTGATTCGTGAATGAATTACCTTGGATTTTGGAGGTGCATAGATCAGAAACAAAGAAACGTAAACAATTTCCACAAGCACGGCACGCCAAGACCATTAACCGTGGAAACAAGGTATTTTCTTGGCCAAAGGGCATCTCCAGCAGTTTTTCATTATTTCAGTCACCTCCACCTCTCAGTTTCAGTTTCTACAGTAAATTTGCCCCAGCAGAAAATTCTACCTTCCAGTTTTTTAAGAATATTCTTTTTTGATTCCTCCATACACATAATTTTAAATTCAATTTAATTACTTTTGTACTATTCAAGTTATTTATACAAAAACCCCAACTAATTAGTTTATTTTGCAATTTCATCTAATATGATAAATTCATTTAGTTAAAATTAAACGATAATTATATTAATGTCACAATGAAAAATGATAAAATGCAAACTAAATTAAAAGTAGTCCCGACACACGAAATTTAATAATACTAAAAAAACTTACATAATTATTTAGAAAATAAAATTTAAATTACTAAACTAATATTACTAATCCGAGTCGTCTACAGCATTCGAATGACGCTCCCACAAGTGCTCTACAGCATTCTAATTTGTATTTTAATCTTCTTTACTTTTATGTAATGTCTTTTTATTTTATATTTTATGTAATGTCTTTTCATATTATGTATTTTTTAATATTAAGTAATTTTATAAATATGAATGCTTGAATTACTATATTTTTTATTTTGAAACTTTTAAAGTGTGTTTTTCATAATTATATTATGCAAAATTTTAAAATTTTCTTTATAATTAAGTAGAGTTCACTATAATTATTTATATTTTAATCACATATGAAATAACAAGTAAATAAATTAAACTCTTAAATTTATAATAATAACAAAGTTTGTTTTTTAATTAATCAATGAGTTCAAATAATAGATAAAAGTAAATTTGGAGATTAAACTGTAAATAAAAAAATAATAAAAAATTTAAAAAAAATAAGGGAAGTTGTGAACAGTGGACCTCGGCTCCCCGAGGTCCACTGTTCACACCTCTGCGCAAATCGCAGAGGTGGTCCAGCCCACCTCTCCAATTCCAACTCTCCAGCAGCGTTTGGCCGCTGCTGCTGGAGATGCTCTAATGGTTGCCTAGTAAGTCTACAACGATGAACTCAGAAGGGCACAAACGTAAGGAAAGCTGTCCAGATCTTCAGTTGATTTGTTCTTCACAATTCTACAGATCGAACGTTTTCCTTCAAATTAGTATGAATTAAACAACCGATTCTTACCTTAATTAAAACACGTACTTTCAATTTTTTGACTCACAAAGGAGCAAGAAACACGAGCACCGAGATAATGTTTCCTGCAAATTAAATAAATTAAACAACGTTAATTAATTCGAACTAAACCCACTAATAGAAAGAAGCAATTCGAGTAAATTAAATCTTTCAGAATTTTCGGAGATTAATAACACCTGCTACACCGACAGAAAAGCTCAAGATCTCCATTTTGAGCTGTAAAACCTTGTGGATGGATGGTGGCCGATCGATCGAGTGGATAATGCCTTTGGAGATGGTTATATTCATTTCAATTTGTAAATTACAAAATATCCTTTGAAAATTGTCTAAATTATTGAATAGACTCTAAAGTATTATGAAATTATCAAATGAATCGTATATAATCTAATAACGTTATCAAACAGACTTTTAGATTTATTTTGTTAAGTATATATTCAAGTACAGTGATAGAGCTAGACCCCCAAGGTTAGTTAGGGCCAAATTTGTAGGTAAAAAATGTTATACTACATTTACATTTTGTGTGTGAAAAATTGCAAAAATACCTATGTTTGACTATTGTTGGTTAAATGTTTATACTCATATTTTGCCTTACCAAACTTAAAATTTACTAAGAATACTTGTATACATTCTAGTAACAAATACACTTTTAATTAATCAAATAATAAATTATTTTAATTTTACAGTTTGCCCGTATTTTCTTAATTTTTTGGTAGGACAAAATTAACTATTTTATCTAATTTTTGTAATTTCATATAACAATTAGGGTATTTTGAAAAAATTAAGGTAAGGCAAGTGTTATACCAAACAACAATGTGATTCTGCCCCTGTTCAAGTAGTAAAGCACTCTGTGCAACTGGCTATTGGTTATGAGTTTGAAACACATCATTGACAAGATTTATAAAATATTCAATAATTTTTTGTCAGAACTATAGAGAGTGGTCTTCCTCAGTAATGGAGTACGTTGAAGCATGTGCGTATCTGTGATAATGGTGTATTGTCCTCAATCAAGGTGCAGAGGTGTCATGCCCCAACGTGCCTAGAATACCAGTTGTAAGGGCATCTCTAATGAATTGCACAATTTTGGTGCAAAATTTTGCATTAAAATAGTGAAAACAAAACACAAACTACTATCACACTAAATTTTACACCAAAAAAAAAATTCTCCCAAACCTCTCATATTAGGATTTTTAAAAGGAATTTAATTTTCAACATACACATTTATATTACTATATACTTTAAATATATATATATTTAATATTAATAATTTATTTTATGTACTTTATCATAAAATTAATAACAACTAAATAAACAATATATTCACTAGTTAATTTTATTACATAATTTATTAGAAATAAATTAAATATAGAAGAATATTATAAAATTATAACTAATTAAAGACGAGAGCTGTTGCATTAAGTAGTAAATTGTTTCCAATACATAATTGGAAGAGAAATAAATTCCAAACGTAGCATGTATCGGAAAAATCAATTTTGTTAAAAATGAACTATGATTAATTTACGGAGGATAAAATAAGAAAATTAAAGCTATTAGCTTTAAAAAAAAAAAAAAAAAACATGGGTTATAATTGGATGTTCTAACATGGATTATTTTTTTCAGTGCCTTAATGTAAATTATGTTATTGTCCCACAAAGAAGCTATTATGTTGGGATCCCATTGAACAAGTTGCGAGTGTAAGTATGAATGGCACACAAATGGCACACAACAAACGATGAAATATTGGCTCTAAAGCTCTGTTCTTTTTTATTTCATCCCCTCAAAAAAAAAAATTCTTCCAGTATATATATGCGTAAATTTGTCTAAAAGTAAAACAACTCGTTTTATAGAAAACAAATGGTTATATCCCAAGCAAAGCAGCCCGTCTTGAGTATTCGAAGAACATAGTGTCAAACTAACTTAGACAACGAAATTTAGTTAAGCACATATTTTTGTTGTGCCGTTACATAATGCACAAAGAGATGCAGTTTTTCTTTAATATACATGGTACACCAGATAAGATATTCGGTCGGTTGTAGACACTGGAATTTTTTATTTGTTTTCATGAAATAAAGAACACTGGATTGATTCACTTAATCCTCCCAATAAAAAGGTTTAAGAATCTGAGGAGCACTATTTTCTATCATATCAATCTGTTCTTCAGAAAGTTGCATGAAGACGACCCAATCTCCATTTCCAGATGGACTTGGCATCGGCGTTACAAAACTCGATTGTGCGCCCTTTTGAATATGGTATGATCCGAATACCGGCATTCCCCACCCAAAGTCTATTTCCCTGATCGGAAACCTCAAACCCGACGATACTACCATAGCCGGCTCTTCCCGGCTCACTTTGGACGCATAAATCTTTGCCAACACCGGTTCCGGACGATGGGCCTCCACGAAATCAATCAGGCCCAGAAAATGTTCCTTCGTCACCGCCCCATCAAGAAAATTGTGGATCTCATTGGCTATGGAACTCAACGCCATTTCTTCAAGCTCCTTATTTTTCTTCTCCCCAAATGGGAGCGACAAGACATTTCCAAAATAGTTAGCCATGGCTAATTTCCCTCCATTTTCATCATCTCCGTCGGTTATTCTACTCCTTCCATCGACCGTGATGCCCAACCGGCAATAATTGTCGCCAGCGTTAGTCGCGGTGGCGATTAGTTTCCATAGGAAGGCACTGAAGGCTTCAAACTTGCTCCTTCTAGATTCCAGGGAATTGTTTTCATGGTTGGCTAAAAACTGGAGGAGGCGGATTTGTTCGGCCTTTATAGTGTATATGCGGTTTACCGGTAGCGGTGGAATAATGCTACCGTTTGATTTTTTTTCAGGTGGGGGCAATTTATAAAGTAAAACGTACAAGTCCTCAATTGAAAGATCACACTTTCCAGGGCGGCGAGCGCAGAGGGAAGCTCGCCGGAATGAGGGAAGTATGGAAAGTGGCTTGGATTGGGCTGTTTCCGCCCATGAAACAAGAAACATGTTGGCTGAGTAGCCGTCGGCGACGCGGTGATCGAATGTGCATCCCACCACCACTCCTCCGCAGGTGAGTTGAGTTACCTGTTCATATATCACACTAGTTAGTTTTTGCACTTAAAAAACTGTTTGTGCATCTTTATAAATATTTTGTTTCCGGACCTATTGTTTTGGTTTTGGTAAATTTAATATATAATAATTATTTTTTATCAAATTTTTACTATTCAACTATATCTTTTTATATTTATAATACACTTTTTACATTATAAAACTATTTTTCAAAAATATATTTTCAAAACATTATAAAGAATACCCCACATTTCTTATGGATCCTATCACATAGTTAGCGAACAATCATAGGAAAAAAAAAGTTGGTCACTGAAGAATCATTCCGTCCTCATATTTGGTTTTGAGTACATTCATTGCATAGCCCAAATTCAATTACTCAATACCATAATCATATACTAATATTTAGGCTTAATAACTTAACCACTTGTGTTTTTAAAATAGATGTTTTATCTCCTAAATTACCACTACCCACCATCACTACTACAAAATAGAGCTTTAACGGCTGCGGATTAACGGCGGAAAATAGAAAACCGCCGTTATAAAAGAAATACGGACTTTCTACGGCGGTCTAAAAATAAACCGCCGTAGAACGGGACTTTCTACGGTGGTTTTAAAATAAACCGCTGTAGAAAGGGGACTTTCTACGGCGGTTGGGACAAACCGCCGTAGAAAGTGGGTTTTCTACGGCGGTTGGAAGGTAACCGTCGTAGAAAGTGAGCTTTTAATGTTTATGGCATAAAAAGAAGTTGCAAAAGTATCATTAATTTCATGCACTACTACAAAAAGGGCTTTTAATGGCGGTTTTTAAGGGCTTTTAACGGCGGTTCTTGGTCTTTTTGAACCGCCATCTATCTGGTAGCCGTAGTAAGTTAGCGGACTTTCTACGGCGGTTAGAACCGCCGTAGAAAGTGACCACTTTCTACGGCTGTTTAGTTCTAAACCGCCGTAGAAAGTTGCCACTTTTTCAGACCCAAACCGCGATAAAAAGAGAAAATTAATCTGGTTTAAAGCAAAACCTGCTGCTAAAAGTTGAAATTTAATATAAATATCACCAATATACAAATTGAAATCGCTATTATATTACAGGGGCATATCCAAAAATATTTGTACAACTATAATATGAACAAGTTTCATTAGTATCCTTCAACTACGGCTAATGCTCCACAATATAACTAGCGCATATTTTTCTCACAGCATCTATATCCACATTGCTTAATGGAGTGCGGTCGAGCTTGAAGTGCTGCAATAGAGTTTTTGAAATTAAAAAGTAACTAAGTAGCAAAATGAAATACAGTCAATTAAGTAAGTTATGAGAAATCATTTACCTTTTCGAGTGCCAAAGTGTCGGATTTCATTGCGATTTGGTACATGTAGTGCATGACATAGTAGCCACACTCCCAGTTAGACGTTTGCTTTTTATGCTAATGAATATTAATATACGAATTAGAAGATCATCCAATTGTATACAACACAACGTTGAGTAAAAAATTTAATAAGAATCAATTTTACCTTAACTACTATCCACTCAGGTTGCATATGCACATTTCTGGGCAATCCTAAGAAAGCTTGATAATTAAACATCACCCTGTAAAAATGAAAGCGGAACGAAAATAATTAGCAACATATGTATATATATATGATTGGCATTAGAAATTATATAGGCATTCTAACAGTAGTTAATATATATAACTCACTCGTCTATAAGTATTACTGCCTCCTCTTTTTGTGGGTTTTGTAAAGAATCAAACCAGTAGACAACCTTTTCAATCGGTCTAATGGCTATAAGCATCCAATGTTCACTGCAAACGAAAAATTTAATGACCTCAGATCTTTAAATCAGTGTTTCTTAAATATTAGAGAAGCGCTTACAGTGTCACTTACCCCTGAAGATACGACACCAGATAAATTTCTTTATTCCGATCCTTCAAGTTTCGTGCAATGTAGTGTACCCTATCTTCATATGTGTTTCCTAGGGCCGTGACATGATCAGCTGAGAGAAACCCTATCCCCTTCCGGTCATTCCTTTCAACTAAATCATGTAAAGCTCTAAAGAATTTACATTATCATGCATCATTGGTTAGTCTAGGCACATGAAATGCATACTATATATAACAATAATCAGAAATAGGTTATAAAATTAAGTGGAAACTCACTTGGTGAACAATTGCATCAAACAGTTTGAGACCATGCTTTCTCTTGACAATAATTCTAAGACATCCTCTCGATCCATCGAAATAGGAAGATCCACACCTATGACATCTCTTGTCATTTGAAACAAGAAGCCATTGAAGTCCGAATCTTTCTCCATTCGGAGCTATAACTCGTGCAGTGGATCAGATGTCAATGAGGATGACATTTCAATCGGAACCGTCGCCGAAGGAGATTTTATATCATCCATAGAATTCACACGGCCTTTTTTCTTTTTCAAACATTTATCCACCTAACAACTTTTGAAATAACATTAAATATACAAAACGGTATTAAATAATTCACAAATAAATGTAAGAATGTACCTGTGTTACTGGATCCGGCCGAATAATTTCAATCAACTGTATAGGCCATTCCACGAAAAAGGATCGGGTCATTCCTACAGTTGCAGCCTCTTCCTCAGGAAATGGTAGCGGGGCAAAGTCATCATATAAAATTTTAATTGTAACCCTCGCGCAACCTTTCCTTACCTCGCGGCCGTGGTGCTTTCTTTGCTTATAAACATTTCCCTTGGCCACAGGCTTACGCCTCTTTTGCGTATCCTCAGAGATGAACAGATAACATTCACACCCGTCCTGAGATAATAGGCAAGCGAATGAACATTAATCAACTATTTTCGCTAACTTAACAAACCAAGTGTTATCATGAAACCAAAGTTAAGCGTCTTTAATTAGAAGTGACAATATGAAAGAAATTATACATTCAAATTTAATAATTAAATAAAAACCAAAATATAAATGTAATATTTCATTATTGTAAAATAAAAATAAAAGAAAGATGTTTAATATATTAAAAAAATTGATAGTTTTTTTAATTGCAGTATTATATTTTTAAAAGAAAAATATAAACTTTATTTTAAAAAAAATATAAAGTGTTTGAATACATATGTAAAAAAATAAATAATGAAAAGAATTTAAAAGAAAATTAGAAAAATAAAAGTCTACCCAAGAAGAATAGCAGTGATACTCTATAGAAAAATGAAAGACATAAATGTATTTTAACTACCTTGTATTCGCCTAAAGAACTCAGATCTTCCAAGTTTGTTGCAATAGGGTTAGTCTGAACCTCAGAGGCTTTGATCGGGTCCGTAGATGAAACAGGTATCATATCTAACTCAGGCAAACTTGTAGGGATAAGAGGATAAAAATCTTGCCTACGAGTTTCTTTAGGGTGTAGCGTCGGACTCACAGGGGAAACATTGCTACCATGGACCTCAAACATCTCTGGGGCCATTCCGGAGGTTTCTGGGTGCAAGTTCTGAGCTTTGGCACTATTGATGACAGTGGCTCTTAATGTATCATAGTCAGTCCCCATCTGACCACATATAAACCCAACCATCATTTTCAGATGTGTTTGACATTTATCGAGCTAGGCAATGGTTTTGTGAAGCTGTCTCTTCGTTAAATCTAGTTCATCTTTAAGCGACGGCCTTGTTTTCAGGAAAACCTCTGTGATACGTGCTCTGGTAGAATGACCGCGATAACGACCGAGGTGATCGGTCTTTCCCGTTGCAATGACAAGAATGTCATTCCTACCCTCTGCAACTTTCTCCCCTTGGGACTCGCGGGAACATAGATTTTCCTAAACGTTTTGCCAAAAATATGAAATGTAAATAGATCAATTATATATAGTTTTAAATATATGCGTAGCTTAAAGAACTGAAACATAAGAAAATGTATGGTGCAAAACTTACAATTTCAATCCCAACACGACCAGCCTCTGGCGTGAAGTATTCCCCTTTTTTGTTTGTGTGAACTTGTCTCCAAAGTAGATGCCGGCCTGGCCCTGCATAAGAATCTTTCCCTTCTTCTTCGGACTGACCGTCCTCTGAAGGCTTCTTCCCAGATGCAATCAAAGCCTCTTCATGCAACTGCTTCTTTAGCAGTCGGTAGCCACCGCGAGATAAATTATGGTAAAAATAATTTAAAGTAGCATTCTTTTGCACTTTTTCACGAATTGCCTAGAGAAAAATAATTATCCATAAACTGAGCAATTTCAAATATCCAAAAAAAAGAAGGAAATCAATTTCAAAAACCCACCTGCCATTCTTCTGTTTCGCGGCTAGCCTTGAACTTAATCCATGTCTCCCTAGGGAGATATTTATATTCAAGGCATGGGTCCTCACCCTTCAAGTCACCATTTACATATCTACCTAAAAAGGATTTCCAATCTTTCTAACGTTTACCGGCATAAGAAATCCACTTGGTTTCGAGTTCTTCAGTTGATTCAAAAACAAATAATGCCTACAGTAAACAATAGAAGTAAAAATTTAGGTAAATTTGGGTTCATTTGTATGAAAGAAGAAACAAACAATGCATTATAATTTTGTGGAGTACCTGTATTTCCATCCACACTCTGTTCTTGATCTCGTCGGGAACTTTGGGCCATGATGCATATTCCATAATGTCCACTTTGCTCCGGGCCGTGAATGCTACGAATGTAATCCACTTTGTATGATAATTTTTAGGCTCATTTTGGAATCAAACGAAATCTCAAGAGTTTTCCCCTTCATACGCATTTCCAAAAGATCGTTGCAATTTGTAGGCCCTCTACCTCTTTTAGCTCTAGTATAAGACCCATCTCCATTGCTCTTTCCCTCATCACTATGGTCCTCATTGTGTTTTCTTTTTCGGGCCATTAGATTACCTTAAACTTCATGTACATACAAAGAGAATTCAAGATAACATATTTGCAATTAAAGAAAAGCTTTAATTTCAAAAACAATAATGCTTGTAATGTTTAAATATAAAAGGCAATGTACATTTCGCAAACTTCACTCCTAAAAATACTCTCCTTCCCTAAAACAAGAGAAATACTTTGTGCTTTTGCAATAAATAAGATTTACAATATTGATGCAAAGATAGCCTCACTTTCAATATATTAGTGGCATTCATGACATTAAACCAATGGAGGAACACACCTTCAACTCAACCACAAAGCATTACCCTCCTTTCCACTAAAGAAGAAACACTAAATCGCAAAAGGTAAAAGATTTAAGGAGAAGTGATATTTCAAACTCGACATTTATGAAAAAAAATCCCCCTCATCAAGGATAATGACTCACAAAGCATATTTCACGCTTTTCAAACAAATATAAGGGAAAGCGAAGAGGAGATAGTGATATTTGCAATACACAAGTCCCATTATCCAAATTAAACCAAAGGAGGCCCAAAATATTGGACTTATAAAGGGTACCATTGATAAAGTACTTCACATTTCACAACCAACAATTAATGAGAACAATCATTAATTTCTACTAAAGGAAAAAGCCAAAATTGAGTGAGGAAGGTAAAAGCTTCAAGGAGGAGTACTTCACTCCTAAAAAATACTCTCCTTCCCTAAAGGTACTTGAAATACTTTGTGATTTTGCAATAAAGAAGCTTTACATTGATGCAAAGATAGCCTCACTTTCAATATATTAGTTGCATTCATGACATTAAACCAAGGGAGGAACACACCTTCAACTCAACCACAAAGCATTGCCCTCCTTTCCACTAAAGAAGAAACACTAAATCGGAAAAGGTAAAAGATTTAAGGAGAAGTGATATTTCAAACTCTACATTTATGAAAAAAAAGCCCCCTCATCAAGGAGAATGACTCACAAAGCATATTTCACGCTTTTCAAACAAAGATAAGGGAAAGCGAAGAGGAGATAGTGATATTTGCAATACACAAGTCCCATTATCCAAATTAAACCAAAGGACGCCCAACAAAGTGGACTTATAGAGGGTACCATTGATAAAGTATTTCACATTTCACAACCAACAACTAATGAGAACAATCATTAATTTCTACTAAAGGAAAAAACCAAAATTTAGTGAGGAAGGTAAAAGCTTCAAGGAGGAGTACTTCACTCCTAAAAAATACTCTCCTTCCCTAAAGGTACTTAGTGCTTGTGCAATAAAAATGCTTCACATTCATGCAAAGATATCTTTACTTTCAACATATAAGGGGCTTTCAAGACATTGAAACAAGGGATCCCCAAAGAAAGAACCCTATAAAGATTAAATTCCACATAGTGGAATCAACAACAAAGCATTTTCCTCATTATCACTAAAGGAGGAACACTAAATCGACTAAGAACCGAAATCAAACACCAATGTTCTAAAATTAATCAAGCAAAACCGAAATCAACATTTGTGTTTTTCATATTAATGAAGGAAACCCGAATTGAAAGGGTACTTAATTGAAATCCCAATCAAAAACCTAGGTTCTCAACTTATGTAGGACAAAACACAAAATTCAACAACCAAACCAATGCAACCAACAATCAATAAATCCCAAAGCATTCCAATCATTCATCACTAGCATTAAACCCGAAATGAAGATTATATTGTGCACAAAAACCCTAGTGCAATGGGAAGCAATTACAAAATGGAAGGTAACATTGCAAAAGTTTTAAAATGCAAGCATAGAAGGTGGATAAACCGTTTGTGTGCACTCCTACAACCAAGGCCGAAACTATTGGAGGGGGGAAATGGAAGAAATGTTGGCCGGGGTAGTGAAGCCACACACACCGATCGGCTGTGATGGTCCACGGCGTACGATAGGCCCTTGCTGCAGCCGACGAGAAGTGCGGGATAGAGGCTGAGCTCGCCGGGTTGCGCCGGCGACGGGATAGAAAGCGAAGAACCCGAACCGCCGCGAGAGAAAGGAGACGGAAACAGGGGAGAAGCAGGGGAGAAGAAGGGGAGAAGAAGGGGAAAAGAATGAGAGAAAGAAAATAAGTCTAAGTTCAAATTTTTTGAACTTAGACCGGCTGGGTGGTTCAACGGCGGTTCAACCGCGAACCGCCTTTAAACCAACTTTCTACGGCGGTTCAATCGTGAACCGCCGTAAAAAGTTGTTTCAACGGCGGTTCTCGGTTGAACCGCCATTGAATGTTCTCGGTTTTCTTGAACCGGCATAGAAGAGGGGAAAAAATTGGAGCTAATTCCCGCGCGGGCATATTTTGATATTAAATTTTTTTTTTCCATTTTCAAAAACTAACCCCACAATTTTGTAAATATAATATTACATACCCAATTTACATTATATTTATTAATTATGTACACAAGCTCGACTTTTATGAACCATTTCATAATTAAATTTCAAATTTTCAATTGAACCATTTGCATTTAAATTTCGCGTGCTATTACACAATAATTATAGGTGAAAGATAAAAATTAATAAATTTCGTAAATTTACATGTAAGCGTCGATAAAGTAATAAGCTTCATTATCTTCCCTAAAATTTCTACTTTTTCGACTTGGGCGAATGGGATAAAATAATCAAATCCATAAATGCATTAGGTACGTAGTAATATAAAAATTAATGGTTAAGTGGCCGAAAAAAAAATTAAATACTTACTGGATTTCATTACCTTACATACATATATATATATATATATATACATCTTCCTCTTTTCTCCTTTCCCCTCTTGTACGTACATCATCCAACTCTCTCCTCTCTGCTATCTCTTGTAAATTTCCACTACATATATAAAATGTTTTCATTTGAAGAATTGAAGACTTGAAAACAACTATATAAGTAAGTCTTATATATATATATATATATATATGCAATTACGATAATATTAATCAAATATGTATAGCAAAATACATTAAATTTAGTATGCTGCAAAATATAGTGTATTTTATTTACTTGCACCGGTTGATCATGATTAAATTGCATATACAATATTACAGGGGAATGTTGGGAGAATCAGGGGAACTGTGGGGAAATTAGATATTATACCAAAACCGTAAACCCTAAAACCTAAACCCTAAACCCTAGGCCAACAAATTTGAATTTAGACCGTCGCTTTATTCTACGGCAGTTCAAAAATAAACCGCCGTAGAAAATACTTTCTACGGCGGTTCAAAAATGAACCGCTGTAGAAAGCAACCTTTCTACGGCGGGTTCAAAATGAACCGCCGTTGAAAGTTGATTCTACGGCGGTTCTCGGTTGAACCGCCGTAGAAAAGTAGTTTCACTTGGAGCCAATTCCCGCGCACGCATAAATTTTCTATTTTTATATCATTTTCTGATCCCTAAACCCTAAACCCTAAACCCTCCTCCCTATTAAGTTTTTTTTCCCATTTTCATAAACTAACCCCAAAACTTTGTGAATATAATATTACATACCCAATTTACATTGTATTTATTAATTACAGAAGCTCGCCTTTTATTAAACATTTAATAAGTACATTTCAAATTTTCCCGTGCACCAATATTCCACCGAAAAATTTCATGTACTATTACACAATAATTTTAGGTATAAGTTAAAATTAGTAAATTTCGTAAAATTACATGTAAGCTGTGATAAAGTAATAAGCTTCATTATCAGACCTAAATTTTCCGCATTCTCGACTTGGGCGAACGGAAGAAAACAGTTTCAAATCGATAAATGCATTACGTACGTAGTATAAGAAAAATTAATGCTTAATGGCCCAATTAAAAAAAAAAGAAATACTTACTGGATTTCATGACCTTATATATATATATATATATTTGGACTTACGGACGATAACAGTAATCAATTATGTATAGTGAAATACATTAAATTGAGTGTGAATCAAAATATAATGTATTTTATTTACTTGCACTGGTTGATCGTTATGAAATTGCATATCCAATATTACAGGGGAATGCAGGGGAGAAGCAGGGGAAATGTTTAGGGACTATGCTTCATAAAATGAAATAAAAATAGAAATTTATGCGCGTGCGGGAATTTGCTGCAATTTTCACTTTTCTACGGCGGTTCATAAACAAACCGCCGTAGAAAGATGACTTTCTACGGCGGTTGTTTTTGAACCGCCGTAGAAAGTATTTTCTACGGTGGTTCAATGAAGAACCGCCGTAGAAAGTTTTTTCTACGGCGGTTGTTTTTGAACCGCCGTAGAAAAGTGGGAACAAATTCAGCCAATTAATTTCCGCGCGCGCATAAATTTCTATTTTTATTTCATTTTATTAAGCATAGACCCTAAACATTTCTAGTTTCTTCATGTTCATAAATTAACCCCAAAACTTTGTACATATAATATTACATACCCAATTTACATTATATTTATTAATTATGTTATCAAGACTTGTATGAAAAATGCTTTACTAAATATATTTCCAATTTTCCCATGCAACATTCCACCGAATCATTTCAGGTACTATTACACAATAATTTTAGGTAAACGCGCAAAATTCAGTTTATTGTTAAATAATTATCTCTATTTTAATAATTAAAAGCAAGCAATAATTACAATGATGTTAAGGTAAAATAAAAATAGGTTGTCGCTGGTATGGAGCGCGCCTCAATATAAAATATATTGAATAATCTTTACAAAATAATAAAGCATTATTAATCGATAAACGAATAATTAATTCATTTAGCGGTCAATACCCAACCTCGCTAAATGAATATCTTTTTTCCGAGGCACAGACAAGTAATTTATGAAGAGTTAAATATAAAATCAAAACAAAAATCATTGTATAGCTTCCCCTGTAAATTTTACCAAAAGTACTACTCCTTGAAAAAAAAAAAAAAAATACATGAGACATTTATTCATAAATGAAAAACAAGGAAATCAATTTGCCAGAAAATTCGACAAAGTCTCCCCTATAAATGTAACATACTCCCTGTCAAGGATATGCACATACTTAAATACTTCATTAAGATTCCAACTACTTCAAATAATACGGAATTCAGTTTCAAATCAATTCAGACAAAATCTCCCCTGCTTGTTTTTGACCAAAACACTTTGGCATCATAACATCAACACAAAGCTTCACACAATTTCCAACAATAACATATTCATTTATAAACATTTCGCTATATGAAGTCCCTGGAAATTTTATCCCTTGCTTGCGCGGCTTCATCCAAGTTGTGACCTGTTTCAATCAGACAGTACGAAGGATAAAAATAAATGTTGTTATAAAATTATGTCCACCTCGTTTCATTAAAATCAAAGAAACATATACGATACACACACACACACACACACACACACACACACAGAAAAAAAAATTTAATAAAAACAAACAATATACCTGAAAATGATTCTTAACTTATTATCTTTCTCTTATGGGACACTTGATCCTTGAACCATAATCCTTCGCTGTGGTCATCACGAAGTATGTATTTATCAAGTTCCCTATCTTCTTCATCTGCTCTCGATTCAGGTAACCCACTTGAGAAAGGGCCCGCCTCATAAAGCCCTTCTTCTGTATCAATCCCTTCCACTCCGTGATGTTGTTTACCATGAAGAACAACAGACCAATGTTCGTCACAAGGATCGGTGATATAAAAAACTTGTTTGCCTGCGATGCAAGTATAAATGGTTCCTCCTTGAAACCCTCTCGATTAAGGTCCACCAAGGTAAAACCCAATGGATCATCAGTTCGAACCCCATTATTGTTATCAACCCATTTGCAGCGAAATACAGCTACTTTGAAACAAACATAGTCAAGCTCCCAAATATCTTCGATCACCCCGTAATATGCCATGCTTGCATACAATGGATTTTTATCCTTCCTGCTAGAAACATGTAAAGCCTCCGAGATTAATGTAACACCACTGTTTTGTGCCGTACTCTTCTCATCTTGTCTCTTAGTAGCAAATGAATATCCATTTATGTCATAGCATGAAAATGCTCGTACCGCAGGGCTGGGCTTAAACGCCAACCATTTCAATGTCTCCGAAACGTCTTTGCCCATGACAGCATTACCAAACCAATAGACAAATGTCCGAATATGTTCATTGAGCACATGTTGATCCGTCCAAGCAGGATAAGACGTTCTTATTGAACGCATATGGTCTGTCACATAGGGCGCAACTTCTTCAGAATTGCGCAGTATGTAGAGATGCGCCTTCATCAATTCAACATTAGAAGGCGTAAACATTTTCCTCCCCTTGTGCCCATACCTGTAATCCTCCCATCGTGCCGATTCTTAGATATTCCAATTGATGCTGTATCGGCCAAGTACTCAGTGCAAAACTCAATTACCTCCTCAGCTATATAACCTTCAACAATACTAGCATCAGGACGATAACGATTCTTAACATACCCCTTAAATACTTTCATATATCGCTCGAATGGGTACATCCATCGCAAATGAACAGGCCCGCAGATTTTTATCTCTCTAACCAAATGAATCACCAAATGCACCATAATATCAAAGAAGGCGGGTGAAAAATACATTTCTAATTGACAAAGGACAACAATTATTTCATCTTGTAACTGATCAAGTCTTTCGCGCGCGATAACCTTGCTACATATAGCATTGAAAAAGAAACAAAGTCTTGTTATACTGGACTTAACATGCTTGGGCAATATCGAGCGAATAGCTACAGGCAACAATTGTTGCATTAAGGCATGGCAATCATGAGACTTCAAACCAACCAGTTTTAAATCTTTCAAGGAAACAAGTCTACTTACATTTGAAGAATATCCGGATGGAACTTTGATGCTACGCAAACTTGAACACAGTTGTTTTTTCTCTTTTCTGGACAAAGTGTGACAGGCAGGGGGTAGATATGTGCGTTGTCCTCGAGCTACTGGTGCTAAATTTGATCTTATGTTCATATCAACCATATCAAGTCTCGCGTTATAACCATCCTTAGTTTTACCAGGGATGTTCAAAAGCGTACCTAACATGCTTTCACAAATATTTTTCTCAATATGCATAACGTCGAAACAATGTCTGACATCCAAGTTCTCCCAATATGAAAGTTCAAAAAATATGGATTTTTTCTTCCAACAACATGTATCATTATTGCTGGACTCCGAAGGTTTACCAAACTCCACATTAATGTCCGTCACACGAGCTTTCACCTATGGCCCGCTCAAGGGTTTTGAAGCTTTTCTGAACTCTTGAAATCCATTGAATGCTCTTTTCATACGGCGATACGGATGAGTCTCGGGAAGAAATCTGCGATGCCCAAGGTATACTGTCTTCCTCCCATGTGCAAGCTGACAAAACTCTGTACTCTGCTCACATATTGGGCATGCTTTATGCCCTTTAACAGAGTACCCAGACAAGTTTCCATATGCAAGAAAATCATTAATGGTACAGAACAACATGGCACATAATGTGAACATTTCTTCACGGTATGCATCAAACACAAGTGCGCCTTCATCCCATAACTTTTTCAAGTCTTCAATAAGAGGAGCAAGATACACATCGATGTCATTTCCTGGTTGCCGTGGGCCTGAAATCATTAGAGACATAAGTATGTACTTGCACTTCATACACAAGTAAGGCGGCAAATTGTAAATAACCAACATCACCGGCCATGAGCTATGTGTGCTACTCAGACTGCCAAACGGGTTCATTCCATCAGTACACAAACCAAGCCTCAAATTTCTGGCTTCTCCCCCAAAAGAAGGATACATTGAATCAATTTTTTTCCACTGATCTGAGTCTGATGTATGCATTATCACCTTGTCATCATCACTGGGAATACACCGATCTGAATGCCATGTCATAAGTTTTGCATCTTTTGCATTAGCGAACAACCGTTTAAATCTCAGTATTATGGGAAGATACCACAGAACCTTAGCCGGCGACCCCTTCTTTTGCGTATCAGAACTGTCTTCAACGTCATCACACAGCTGCTTGTTTTTGTATCGTGAAGTTTTACACTTAGGACAAACCAATAAATCCTTATACTCATTTCTGTAGAGGACGCAATCGTTTAGGCAAGTGTGGATCTTCTTATACTCCATACCCATTGGACACAATATTTTTTTCGCCTCATAAATTCGATCTGGAAGTTCATTATCTTCTGGGACATATCTTTCAATACCCTCAATAAGGCTGTAAAACTAGTATCTGACCACCCATTTGCCGCTTTCAAATTAAACAACTTCAAAACACTAGACAAGCGTGTATATTTAGTGCAACCGTTGTATAGAGGCTTCTCATTGTCACCCAAAATGGAAGCAAGAACTTCCGGTTTATCAGCAAAATCCTTGGCCACATCCTCAATCATGTCATCTAATCGATCTCTAGTAATCCCATCATCTCCTTTTGCATGAGATTTTCTTTGCTCAGGTAAACTATCAATACTTTCACCATGCCAAATCCACAATTTATAAGAAGGATCAAATCCGTTCCGATATAAATGGAATCTTATTGTATCTGAGTTATCAAACCGCGCACCATTTTTACAAGCTTTACACGGACAATAGACGTACTTTGTATTCTTATAAGCCAATTCAATGAAATTCTCAACTTCTTTCGCATAAAAATCGGAGGTCCGATCACCATACAACAAGACATTTCGATCCATGCGTAACTAACTCCTTCAAAATAATTAAAAAACCCAAATAATAATTCAACAAGCAATGTAAAAAGTATCAAGTTGCATGCTTGTCTTAGCACATGTCATACTAATGTTACTCATATAATCAAAACTAATATAATACCTCAATGAAAAAAATAATGCATAACCAACACATGCGCATTAGACATAATCAAATGAAGAAGAACCCATAAGCTTTTCATTTATGCATTTCGTCAAACACATGCAATGCATAAAAAATAATAGACACTCTAAGTAGTGCTAATTATATGAACATGCTCCATTAAAAATCAAAAACTATAAATCAAATCACATCACCAAGAAACTACATAGTATAACAAATAGGGTTCCACAATACTAAGGTTCACCATATACATGGATTGCAACTTTAATTTTCAGCTCTCTACCATAAATAAAAATAAATTCTATATACACATATCTAAAGTACAAGCATAAGCAATTACTGAGAAATTTTAGAAGTTTCTAACCTTAAGGTGGTAAATTTTAGCTCCAAATGACAATTCTTTACATCAAACATGCAAAACCGTAGTAGAAATTTGGAGAAGAACACTTTCGGCCGCGATATGGAGATACACGTTGTTATTTAGGGTTAAATACGTCAATATAACGGCGGTTATAATCAAACCGCCGTAGAAAGGACCTTCTACGACGGTTAATTGTTAAACCGCCGTAGAAAGTGGGCTTTCTACGGCGGTTGGAAGGTAACCGCCGTAGAAAGTATGGACTTTCTACGGCGGTTTGCTTTAAACCGCCGTAGAAAGTCCACTTTCTACGACAGTTAACAATTAACCGCCGTAGAAGGTCTCTTTCTACGGCGGTTTATCCCAACCGCCGTAGAAAGTCCCTTTCTATGACGGTTTGTTTTAAAACCGCCGTAGAAAGTCCGTATTTCTTTTATAATGGCGGTTTTCTATTTTCCGCCGTTAATCCGCAGCCGTTAAAGCTCTATTTTGTAGTAGTGCAAACTGGGATTTCGGATCAGTTTTGAATTTTAATTTGCGGGTTCTTTTTCGGATTGATTTTCCCAAATTTTCCTTTGTTACTGTTTTTTTTTAATATTCTTTTTATACAGTTTTCTATGCTAAAACCAAGCAGTCAGTATCCTTCTTCCTTACCATCGCAGAAAGACTTGGGCAATTGAAAATTATAAAATAAATCCGCCCCATATTATATAAACCCACAAAACAAAATACTGGAAGAAATAAAACTACATCCGCCATGGAAGCATCAAAGCTAATCACTGACCTCTACGATCAATTTTTTAAGTGAATTCTCGCCGATGGACACAAGGCTCATTTGAGGGAAATTCTCGCCGGAATCATCAGTTCCAGCTTGTCCTGTCTAACCGGAATCGTCATCGACATGTTCTGCACCTCCATGATCGACATAGCTAACGAATTTGGGATTCCGTCCTACTTTTGTACACATCGGGTGCTGCTTTTCTCGACTTGCTTTTTCATAGGAGCGGTTTTGGATAATAATCCGTAACCCATCCGAAACCCGTTTACATAAACCGTCCGATCCGATCCAAATTTCGGGATCCGTTTAGGATCGGATTCGCGGTTTGATCCGAACCGTGAATATTTTGTCACCCCTAGTTACTAAGAGATAATTTCAAATGGTATAAAAAATTAGAAACAAACCCTTGTGATTTTCTAGCCCCTCCTCTCCCTTCTTTCAAAAACCTAAAATTTATCATCTTCTTTCCTCATCCTCTCTCACGGAGGATGAGGGAAGCAGTTTTACTTTTGTTTCTTGTTATCTGTTAATTAGTTTCTTTTAATTGAGTTTCCTTCAAATTATGGTTATTTATTGTGTTTTTCTCTGTTTATGATACTTTCTTTCTTGGTTATGGAGATTTTCTCTCTAACTATAGTGATTTTCTCCCTAGCTATGGTAATTCTATCATCGTGGCTATGATGTATGAGCTTTTTTGTTATGATTCTATCCATGACCATGGTGTATGAAACTTTCATTAATAATTAGTGGCAGATCCGTAACCGTCGGTACGAGATTTGTTCAGTTTTATTTTTCTACTATGTTTAGATCTATATTAGGTATAGATTTACAGTTTAGTAGATGAGATACACTGTTGTGGTGGTTCATATTTGATAATAATTTGATCAAATATTTTGTAATTAGTTATATTAAATGTTTCTTGATCTTCTATTGTATTAGCTGTTGGACGATTTCCAACACCATTAATGAAATTTTTATTTCCAAAAGAAAAAAAAAACAAAAGCCCTTGTGATTTTGAAATAACTAAAAACTCCTTGCGGTATGCATTGAAAAGTAAAAAGGGGGTTTGATTACTTTTATTTGTGTTCTTGGTAATTTTTTGAAAATACTAAAGAGTTTTTGTGTAACACGGATGATGTATCAATATTTCTGCTTCTAAAATCGATATGTGCATTTTAGACGATACTTGTTGCTTTAACATAATAACGATACCTCATTCGTTATAATCACAATATGTTAACAGCTAAAAACTATATATAAGAGGTCAAATTTAATATGCGATACACATAAACAATACATTTTAAGTTAAATTAATTGATGGGCGCACGGTCGGACAGTTCGACCCATCGGATCCGAGTTATTTTCTCTACGTAATTATGCTTTTTTTTTTTCTTTTTTCCAGTTGAATCCAATTAGATCAAACAACAGAGCTCGACAATTTTGAAGGTACAACACGAGAAGAATATACCTAATTAATTAACTCTGATTTATTATCTCTTGACGGCATTTTAAACTCAGTCACAGAGCATCGACAAACAACATCTAAACTAATTGTTCAATGAATTTTTTGTTTTTTGTTTATTTATGGAGGTAATTGTTTTTTTTTTTATTTTGAATTTGGAGCCCACTGAACCCCACCCTTTTTTCATTTTTTTCACCCCCACGTGAATTTCAAATGTACAACATTCGGGAAACCAAGTGCTAACATCTAGGCTGTGGGTTCGAACCCCAAGTAATTATTCAATGATTAGTTACGAAATCACATCGGTGATGATAATTATTACTGGGTCAAACATAAACCAATTCTTCTATTATTGCAGTTTTATTTATTTAAATTCGAATGCACTTTATATATATATATATATATATATATTACTAGAAGTAGCATTTGTTCTTATGAAGTACAGAGTAGCATTTTTTTTCCTCTTGTTTTTCTTATTATTTTTTGTTCTTAGTGTTTTTTTTTTTACTCTTTTTCCTTTTTTTTAATTTTATTTTCTTCCTACTCTTTAAAAGTAGCACTTGTAGTCTTAAATACTATCACTACTACTTCTATGAAGTAGCACATTGTTTTTACATATCTTTTATTATTTTTATTATTATTTTTTCTTCTTAGTGTTACTCGTAAATGTAATAGTGTTACTCTTATAAAGTAACACTTTTTTTTTTCAAATAAAAGTAGTAATACTACTCAGATGAAGTATGATGCGATCCGACTTAGCGCAACAAAGTGCAAGATTTTGTTCAAGAATTGTGTGCATGAGAAGACGGACAAATCGTAGAATTGTGTTCTAGAATTCAGTCAGTGCATAAATTAGCCATGCTGGAAGGCATTTCGGATGATTAATTTGTGCGATATGGATATCCATTCATGCTAATTAAAGGCTATTAAAATCAGATTCTTTGCCACCAATTCAGCTTGGACTTTCGGTCAACATTAAAGGCTCAAGGAGTCTCTTCACTTGCATGGGAGTTTCGGCCAAAGTCCAAGAGGTGACTCACTTCATTCAAATGCATGCAAGGAATCAATGCTGAATTTGGAAGGATTGAGAAGGTCAATTAGCAGCCATCAAGCAAGCTCTTCAACTTACCATTTTAATGGCTGCATGGAACCATATAAAGAGAGGGGCATTTGGAAAGGTTCAGCAATTAAAAATTTGCAGCTGAATTAATGAATGGAATCACGCAGAAATGAAAACCAAGAGGTGGAATTAATTCTGTTCAGCAAATACATGGAGCTTCCAAGAGTTTTTGCTGAATTTAGATCACAATTCAAGAAGTCCTATGGACTATTCGGCTACACCATTAAATGGGGAAAATCTGATTCAATTTAAGGCTTTCATTTATATTCTAGAATAGTCTTTCATTGCCTATAAAAGGCTACCTTTGTAAACATTTGAAAAACAACTTGGATAATGTAACTTGAGAGTTTGTTAACTCTAAGTTCTTTTAGAACTTTCTGAACTTATCAAGACTTCGTCTTGTGGCGTTCAAAAACTTATCGAACAATCTTGGTGAGTTGTTCGTGGCGTTTTCTATACCGAGGTTCTCAACATTGCACACTCGTGGGTCGAGGTTTCTATACCGAGGTTCCGTTTTGTCCATTTGTTGGCGGGTCGAGGTTTCACCAACCAACGGAGCAACCCTTAGAACGGTCGTCTTTATTGTGTTTTAGTCCATCCCCGGGCTGGATCACATCAAATGGTATCAGAGCCATCTCTAACGGTTGCTACGGTCTCTTCTCATCTAGTCGATTTCCAACGGTTCGGAGGCTCACGGTTCGGTAGCGGGTCTTGTCACAAGTTGGCAAGGTTCTTATCACTGAGTTTCTCGGGTTAGCGGAATTCAATCTTTTTCTTTTATTTTAACTCCGTGTGGAGTATATCTTGTAATTTTAGAACGTTTATTATAAAAAAATAAAAAATAAAAAAAGAGAAAAAAAAAAGTGTCCAAGATTTGGACGTTTCAAAAAAAAAAAAAAAAAAAAAAAAAAGGAAGAAAGAAAAGAAGGTCACTTGGATTACGGAAAGTCATCGTGGAATAAGAGGTGTCTCTTAGAAGACGAAAGGTGTTGAGTTCCTTTTTACTTGAGTTTCAATTTATTTCTTTGAATATCTTGAACTCTTGTAAAACACTGGAAGATTGTTGTTTAAGTCTTTGAATTCCTCAAGGCCACAAGCTAGTCTTGTTAATTGATCTTTTAGTTCGATTAGAACTTTGAAGTTTTAAAAAAAAAACAAGAGTGGTAAAAGGCAGTGTGGTGAGACTATTAGAGTGAAAAAAAAAAAAAAAAAGGCATTTTGTGTGATACACGAGTGTAAACACGTGAGGAAGAGTGTTTGCTAACTTTTCTTGCAGGTTTTCAACAAAATGTCTCGTAGTCAAAGGTACAGCACCAAGAAGGCTCAACAAAAATTTCTTCAAACTCCTTGTGTTCAAGCTTTCATGAAAGAATTTTAGAAGGTCGCAAAGGAAGTGATTCGTGACGAGTTGGATTGTCACAAGAGATGTTATAAGTCCGATTTCAAAAGGGCTAATTCTAGTTCACGGTCACGGAGGTCAAGTTCCTACATAAGAGAACATCCACCAACTACGACCACGAGGGCTAAGACCAATCCATGGAGTGATCTTGAGAGGGCATGGAATGCATTATGTGCAACAACTCCAACCTCTACATCAATTCCTAAGGTTAAAGTTCCTAGTCAAGATTTATCCCTTAAATCTAAATTTCCTAGTCTTGGCAATGATGGTACTATGCATGATGATGTTGAAGTTGTTGAAAAAGATGTTGTCCTTGAAGAGAAAGAAGTGGAAACCCAAGAGGAGGGGTTCAAAAGTGATGATGTTCTTCCTATTCTTCCTAGTCATCCTATGCAACTCAATGAAAAAGATTCCACCACGAATCAAAGTGAAGAAGTTCTATCAATGGCTTTGGTGGAACAACATTTTTATGTTGTAAAAGAAGACATTATCGTTCAAGATGACTTGTTTGGAGTCAAAAGTGCAAATTTTGAGAAACACTTTTCTACATGGAGTCCTTGGCAAGAGCATGTCCAAGTGCCTTTTCCCGTTAAAAGGTACATCAATGGAATTTTCTATGTTGTTGTTCCAAAGTTTGTAACTCATTTGATGTTGGGACGTGCTTGGGTATTTGATAAGCGTGTTGAGTATACTTTTATACTCAACAGAAGTTTTGAAATTGTTTTACTCATGCCACCGGTGCAAGTTTGTGGAAAGCAATTGAGTTTTGAAAGAAAAGAAATTGAGAGCTCAAAAGAAAGTGAAAAAAAGTTGAGAGAAAATGAGATTGGAAAAGAGTTGAAAGAAAATGAGTGGGAAATTTCTGTTTTGAAAGAAAAAGAAAATTTCTTAAATTCACTCATACTTTTCTTGAATGAAAAGAATTTTATACCCTCTAAATCTCTAGCCGGTTGCGTACCGAGCAAAGTTGCCTTAATTGCTTTGCAGGGAGGTGAACTCTTTTTGGTTCAAGTGCAAGACATATGGCAATATCGTTTGTGGTTCCAAGAGTTTGGAATGGAACGTGAGGCATTCACAGACAAAAGAACAAGGAGTGAAGGGTATACTTTGAATTCTTTTGATTCATCTTCAAAGAGGTATGCTTTGAACTCATCTTTTACTTTTGAGCATGATAAAGATTTGTGCTATCTTGATTCTTGTTTTGATAATAAGTCTTTTGTATGTAAATGGAAAGCGTTGGGTATATGTTTCTATCGTCTTGGTTTTACCTTGTGTGATGGATTTTTTACCCAATCTTTTGGGAACTTTTTCCCTCATCTTGATTTCAAATCTTGTGAAGAAGTTTCTAATTTTGAATTCTGTGATGAATTGATTTCTTGTGATATGAATTCTTTTGGGAATTTGTTGAAGCATGATTTTGCTAATTCATGTGAAGATTTTCATGAAAGAGATGAAGTTTCTTTTGGAAAATTTGTCAAGAGTGATGAACTTGTGATTAAGGCATATGTATTGAGTGTTCATTCTTTTGAAGAATTTTTCAATCGAGAGTCTTCCTTTGAAAATTTTCTTGGTTGTGGAAAGAAAGTTTTGGGAATGTTTTGCAAGTATAGAAGCTTTATGTTTGAAAGGATTTCAAAGCCTAAATTTTCTGGATTTTGCAAGTACTTTTGTTCTTTTGAGAGTTCTAAGTTTTCTCAAAGTACTTTACAAAAATTTGTCAAGTTTAAAGGATTCTTGTTTGAGAGATTCAAGTTAAGTTGTTTTGAGTGTGACATTGTTGTGCACAAATTGTTTCTTGATTTTGGAATTATGGGAAGTGCACATGTAAAAGATATTTTTGAAAACACTTGTGAGAGTTTTGTCATTTGTGAGAAAGTTGCTAATATTCAACCCAAGTTTATGTTTGTTGATAATCTTGTTGTGATTTTTGGGTTTGATAAGTTGGAGAATGTGACATTATTCGTTTCTAAGTGTTTACATTATTTGATGTTTAGAAATGCATATTGTGGTGTAAAGTTGTATGGTTTCTTGGCCAACAAAATTTTTAAGATATGTTTCAAGGAAATTTCCAAGATTTTTGGAATGGCCAAACAAAGCATTGATTTGTGTTCTCATCTCTCTAAGTTTTTGCTATGTGAGTTTGCTTCATTGAATCTTTTGGGGTTAACTTATTTGCTCTTAAGTGTGTTTGTGAATTTGGAGAGATCACAAAGGAAGAAGTTTGACAAATCAAAGCATAAGGAGCCAAGCCCCATCATTGAGCCAAGGAAATGTGCCATTGTGAACCAATTCAAAGAGAGGCGTCAAAGGCTCATCTTTGAGCACATGTGCAAGTTTGGAATTTGGATTTGGTTACATTTGAGGAATGACAACGTCCATGTTCTTAATGTTGTATTCGGAGGATGTTGCTTGCAATTCAAGTTTTGGAGAAAACTAAAGGCTCACCACACTTGGTAAGTGAAAGTGCTTTAGTGATTTCAAATCATTCTTATGTTTGTCCTTTGTTGTTAATGCAGATACAAGATTTGAGGACAAATCTTCTTTTAAGAGGAAGGGAATGATGCGATCCGACTTAGCGCAACAAAGTGCAAGATTTTGTTCAAGAATTGTGTGCATGAGAAGACGGACAAATCGTAGAATTGTGTTCTAGAATTCAGTCAGTGCATAAATTAGCCATGCTGGAAGGCATTTCGGATGATTAATTTGTGCGATATGGATATCCATTCATGCTAATTAAAGGCTATTAAAATCAGATTCTTTGCCACCAATTCAGCTTGGACTTTCGGTCAACATTAAAGGCTCAAGGAGTCTCTTCACTTGCATGGGAGTTTCGGCCAAAGTCCAAGAGGTGACTCACTTCATTCAAATGCATGCAAGGAATCAATGCTGAATTTGGAAGGATTGAGAAGGTCAATTAGCAGCCATCAAGCAAGCTCTTCAACTTACCATTTTAATGGCTGCATGGAACCATATAAAGAGAGGGGCATTTGGAAAGGTTCAGCAATTAAAAATTTGCAGCTGAATTAATGAATGGAATCACGCAGAAATGAAAACCAAGAGGTGGAATTAATTCTGTTCAGCAAATACATGGAGCTTCCAAGAGTTTTTGCTGAATTTAGATCACAATTCAAGAAGTCCTATGGACTATTCGGCTACACCATTAAATGGGGAAAATCTGATTCAATTTAAGGCTTTCATTTATATTCTAGAATAGTCTTTCATTGCCTATAAAAGGCTACCTTTGTAAACATTTGAAAAACAACTTGGATAATGTAATTTGAGAGTTTGTTAACTCTAAGTTCTTTTAGAACTTTCTGAACTTATCAAGACTTCGTCTTGTGGCGTTCAAAAACTTATCGAACAATCTTGGTGAGTTGTTCGTGGCGTTTTCTATACCGAGGTTCTCAACATTGCACACTCGTGGGTCGAGGTTTTTATACCGAGGTTCCGTTTTGTCCATTTGTTGGCGGGTCGAGGTTTCACCAACCAACGGAGCAACCCTTAGAACGGTCGTCTTTATTGTGTTTTAGTCCATCCCCGGGCTGGATCACATCAAAGTAGCACTTCCTTCTTACCTTGAAGACTCGGTAGAAAAACAAAAGCACACGACAATTCCGAACGTTAAACACTTGAAGAATCTACCCAATAAGATGTGAGTTGCAAATCCTCCATTTTAAACTTTATGATAAGCTTTTTGGTATCTTCTTGTTTGGCCAAATCGTAAAAATAAATAAATAAATAAATAAAATCCTAAGAGTGCGTGTTTGTATATTGTTTTGTTTGTGTGTTATTCATCTTTTTCATAAGAAAATTTTAACAACAATAATTATTTATGATTAGTAATATATAATTTTAAAATAAATTATTTATTAAAACGGAGAAAATATAACTTATGAAGCAATATGTTTCAACATCCATTAAATTTTAATTAATAAATTAAGATTCAATTATAACAATTTATTTATTTGTTTGTTTGTTTATTCCACTTATCATTTGGCAGGAAGCATCTGGGATCAGCCGATCAAGACTCTTGTGTACAATTAAATGTTTTAAAAGGGATAAATTATTCAGTGGTGAGATCATCGGGGAACATATTAATTGTGTTTCAATGCAGGCTGTATTAAGTGTGTTTTTTTTTTTTTTTTTTTCCTTCTGTGAATCTTTAAAAATAACTAATAACATAGTTTAATTTAGTTGAAATAACAAAGAAATTATGGTCAATTAAATGTGTATATATGTGTGTGTATATATATATATGTATATATATTTCAATATATATGAAATTTAAACTCAATTTATGGATATTTGAATAATTTTTTTAGATAAAAGTTTTGATTAGAAAAAAATCTGAAAAATTATGAAAGTGATAAAATTATCTTGAAAAAGATACCATTCGAAAAATACTTTTTTTTAAACCTAATTTAAAAATATAATTTTCTGTAGAAGCTCAGTTTAATTTTCTTACATTGCATTTCTTGAACTATGCTTGGATGAAAGTAAGTCCAATGCCACAGTGAGATTAAATTTATTTCGAAATCTCCGTCGTTATACAAGCAATATGCACCATGCACTAACTTAAAATTAATATTTGAATTCATGTTCAAATTCACCGTTCAAATTTGCGGCTGGTTTGGAGTGTTTTCAGGTTTAAAAAATCATTTCAAAACTCAAACTTGTTTGACACCAATATAAAAGTTTATTTTTATATTGGGTTTTCAAAAAAGGTTTTTCACTTTTGACATTGGAAAACATTGTCGCCCAAAGTTTAGACGAAAAAAAAGATCTCCTGCCGCTCAAACTTGAGATGAAAAAAAATATCTCCTTGCTTTGTCTCGCAACTTGATAAAAACAAAACTCTCATCATTTTTAAAAATCAATTTCCGACTCTTGTTATTTTGCATATTTTTGAAAACCTACTTTTCAAAACCTCTTTTCAAATATGATAATGCAGAAGTCCTACATGGAAGTCTTTTCCTTCCAGTAAAGATTCAGCTACCTCGAAGTTAATTTCAACTTTTGATTATTGACAAATTTAAGATCGCATTCATAAGTACACATGATTTTGTCGAGCATAATGACATATTTTCATTGTACTATTTACATATGTACAAATAGTTTTAGATCGCTTTTGGGGGAAAAAAAAAAAAAAAAGGTTTAGATCCGTATAAATTTAATTCAATAAATTTGTAACTGTTTCAATATGTTATTATAGTCCGATTAAACTATGTAATCACTATCGTCTTTTGCTAATTTTATAAAAATAATAAAATATAATCGTTTACTCCAAAATGATCATACGAATATTCCCAATAGGTCCTCGTTTTGACGCAGCGGGTTTCCTACTCCATCTACCTATTCCATTTCCTATTCCACCCAATAAAATCCTTCCACGTGTGTAACTCTAACTCAACACCATCTAACCACAAACTCCCGTCAAAATACTATCATATGGTAAATTTTTAGAAAGATCAGGACTTTCACAATCAAGACTTTTCCCCCAATTTTTAAATCCTTGTTCGAGCAGTGCTTGTGGTAGAATTCTCAGCGAGTTGCTTCAAAGTAGAACCCCATTTTCAAAAGCTAAATAGTAGAAACATTTACCAGAAGAGAAATACAAGTCACCACAAGATGAGGTTCAGGATTATATGGAGGAATTTTGTGGGAGCTGAAGTTGCTGGTGCTTTCCACATAATGGTTTCACAACAAGCGACACCATGGCAGCAGATACTAACTGATAAAAAAACAGGGTAGGGAAAAAGAGACGGTAATGGTTTATCATAAGGAACAAACATATACTTTATATATATTGTAGGATATAAAAAGATCCCTAAGGCAAAGAGAACAAAACAAACTGGAAGTTGTGATCGAAGGAAATCTGAAATCGAAAACGCAAAGCCGAAAAACTTGTGATCACCGAACACATCAAGAGCAAAGCTTGATAATATAATAGTCTGAATCAAACAGTTTATATGGGCTTATGCAACTTAATCGTCCAAAACCCCAGAACATCAATTAACTCACCTAAATTGATGATGATCCCTTCTGAACTTACTGTATTAGGTGGCAAATCAAAGTCGGTCGAATTCTTTCCTTGATCAAAAACTTGTCAGCAACTAACTTTCAATCAAGCAGAAGGCTTCTTTAGTCCAGAAGTAATTATTTAATTCAATGAATGCACTGCGCAAAATTCAACAGACGTCCACGCCACCAACATATTTCTTCTCTAAACGGAAATTCAAGAATCCACGACGAGGCCCTAATTTTTTCTGGCTCTGATACCATATATACATCCTTTGAAGGCAATAAAGCAGAAATTATCAACGAAAATGTCATTATTTAGAGGTGAACAAGTATATAATAATATATATCTAGCTCTCCCCTATGTACAGGGAAGCTCTCTTTGTTTTTCTTTTCCTTCACTGTTGTGTTGGCGGACTGGGAAATTGCTCATCTTCATGATGTTTTCCTCGTAGATTGAATATACGCCGTTCAAGTTCTAAGGATCAAGTTTCGAAAAAATCGAATCTCTGGAATTTCGAGTTCTTCTTTCTTGAAAATTTGCCAGTGGCAACATCTTCATCGATTGTTTGTGAGGAACTTGGCAGCATGGTTTGAGAATGAAATATCTTCCCTTTCGAGCAACTGGTGTTCCAGTCCACTCCCTCTTTCATTGAAACCGCAATGAAAATTAAGCAGTTAAATTTTGAATTAATATAGGAGAAGCCTTCTAATGTGTTGGAGTGGTTCTTGTTTGTTTTTATAGCAAAGAGTTTTGTTAACGGAGTCATACAAATCTAAAGATCTAGTTAAGTTAAAAAACTGTTAGTGAGTAAATGATTAAGAGTTAGAGTTAGACGTGGCATAATCTTATTGGTGGAATAGGAATTGGAACAGGTTGGTGGCATAGGAAACCCGCTGCGTCATTCCGATTGACGTCGGAGACATCAACCGTAATTACAGGTGATTAAACATTATCAACGCCAAATATTCCCAATAAATCCCTTTGAGTTAGCGAAATTACGGAATATATTACAACTTTAATTCGTTGATCAGTTACGTTGAATTGGTTGTTAATATATCGTATTATTTCAATAAGTTTTTTGTATAGTACACGAGTTTTGAAAAATTATGAACTAAATTTGCTCTGTATATAAAGATAAGAAATACTATAGTTCAGTTATGGAATCATTCAGCCGCTGAATAATGGCCTATGCAATTGCATTATTCAGCGATTAAATAGTTCCGTGAAGAAACTATAGTCCCACCCATATAGATTATGTACCAAAATTCCAATGGTAGAAAATAAGAATTATCCCTACGTTTTGGTCGCATCTCTCCTTAGTTTTGTGAATTGATCGATCAGTCAGCTTTAAAGAACCTGAATCACATTTGTTAATTATGCAAAGATTGTAATTCATGCGCTCCATTATAAGAGTTCGGTTTTATAAATGTACGATTTTGTATAAATGTTATGGTGCAACACATAAAATAACTAATTTATTTCATTAATGCCTCACTTTTTAAGTGTGAGTTAATTTTGAACCACATGTAATTATATTAGTAATTAAAGATATGGAGAATTTTTTTAAAAAATGTTTACTCTTCTAATAGAGCTAGCAAAAATTATTTTTAAAAGTAGACTTTTCTAATTGAACCAAAAAATAAAAATTTATTCCAAATAGAAAGTTTTGAGTGATATAATCAATAGAGACGACATTAGGAGCTACTCTCTTATGGTGGTGTGTTGAGGTGTGGTGTAAAGGATATCGACGATGTTAGTGTGCAAGTTCACATGCACCTAGTCCCCATAATAGTGTTAATTAGTTTTCGTCCCTGATGTAGTGTAGAGACACCATCAAAGCAACAACTGTGTCCCAATGTGATGTTTCAAATGCAATAGGACATGTTCTGTAATGTACATATATAGTATCTCACATAAGTTATAGTTCAGTACTTAAATTCTTAAATAGATTATTATAAAAAATAATAATAATAATAATAATAGAGACGAATTTATTTCAATGTAAATTTCTGGTACATATAACATAACACGATCTTTTAAGATAATAAAATGACAACACGAACATTAATTTAAAGAAATTAACATACACGCATTTAATTTTAATTCAAACATTCTTTTTGATGAAAAGTGAAAACCTTCATATTAGTAAGCCGTAGTGTCATCACCCGAGTAATATGAATTTTGAAATCTGAAATCTCAACATTCGACATCGCAAAGGCAAAAGCTGTCGGGGCCGCAAAACGTATCGTAAATACCTTTGTTACTTCCGGCACTGCTCTTGCATTGGGTATCGCAATCTTGGTCACCAGGAGCATCGCAATGCCCCATTTGAAACCTACACGGAAATGCTTCCACAGCTGCCTTTTCTGCCATGCATCATTTTCATTTTTTGAGTTAGTTTTATAATTTTCAGACACAAATCAAAATACGTCGTATTTGGATCATCTGTAATACTTTTGTAAACATTTGAGTACTATGAATATGCCTTAATAATTAATTGTAAATTTTATTTTGTTTTTGCGTTGATTCGTTTCCTACGATAATAATCACCTTTGGCTAGTTAATTATATGTAGTAATTTCACAAATAAAATCGTCACCCTTGTTATAAATTGAAGAGTAAAAAAAATAAAAAAAATAGTGTATATAATTTTTTTACCTGGGTTGATGGTGATCATCAACAGAACCAGAAAGATAACCCTAGTGAAGTTGACGTGGAAACTCATTTTCTCTGTGTGTGTGTGAGTTTGTTGGCTTTAATTTGTGAGTGATGGATGGAGGGATTGATGAAGCATCTATTTATATTGTGGTGCATGCATATCCTTCCAAAAATTATGAAATTAACAGTAAGATATTGTAATCATTTACTAATTATCTTATTGGCCGGCAAAAACTAATTTACTCTACATCTTTTATATGAATATATCATATAAATAATGTAAAAAAAAAAAAAAAAACCGAAGTTAGAACAAATGAATTTGTTAGGAATTATGCAATTTGAATGGCCATTTATAACTAAGTCGACTCCCACATATATTTAGTAGTTGATTTTCAAATCCCATCCAAAATAAGATGAGTGGATAGTTTTCTTTAAAAAAGATTGAAAATATTATAGTCTCGTTTGGGGCATAGAGGGTTGGGGCGGTGAAAGGGGAGGGTTAGCAATTCAGAGGTTCTATGAGTTCAAATTCATATATGCGACGTGTTGTAATTCAGAAGGTGCTAAAATGGGTTTATGTATGCAGCGCATTGTTCTGTGTAATTAATATGTTTAGTAATGTATCTATAGTTTTTAATTTCTATTTTATAAGGTATTTACTTTAAGAGTTAATTTCTTGTAAAACGGGTTTATGTATACAACATATTATTCACCTGAACAGTATGAATGCTACTCTTTATGGCTAAAATTGATAAGTCTTGAACAAGTCTTTTTTTTAAGAGAAAAAGGATGTGGACTCAAAGTCTCAAATTACACTCTTGTATCCATAGTTCCATTACAAAAAAAAAAGGTGGGGGCAAATTACATTTACCTCCCTAGACTTAAAGTATAACAACGGCATCTCTACTGTTTTGAAAACTACAAATAACTCGGACACGATGGGATCGATAGTATTCTGCATTGATGTAGTTCAAAACCGTAAAGATAGAAACACGCAAGAAAAATTCAATAGCTCTTATGACTGTAGTATAGAGGTATGAATTTACCGTCCAGAGTATTATTAATAGTTTTCGAAACAACATGGATAATTTTGTAGTTGTACCCTAAGTTCAGGGAGGTAAAGGGCAACACTCTTATAGTTATCTCTCTGGGAAATAAAAAGTGAACAGCAATTGATATAAGGAGATTAATGTAGTTATGCCTTTTTTCTTCAGTTAAATACAATTAGATCTATCAAACCACAGCTCACACGATAGTTTTGAAGGTTCAACACTTCTTGAAGAATATACCTAATTAATTAACTCTGATTTTTAATCTCATGACGGACGGTATTTCTAGCACGGTCACATGAGATTTTTTATTTTTTTATTTTTTGGAATACCTGATTAAGTGGTTAGTGGGCTTGACTATTCTTTTATTAAATATAAAAAGTGACAAATTTACAAGGAAAGGAGGGGGAACATAATGCGCCTTACCCTTGCGTAAATTGTCACTATGCTACATATATTTTGTAAAGGTAAAAATGGAAATTTCTTGTTTGAGTGATGGAAAAAATAGAGAATCATATCTATTAACTTTAATTTTGATTAATTTGTTAGGCTAAAAATAGATACAACGGTTGTATAAAATAAATTTTCATGTCACAACGCATCGATCAAACAACCGCTGTACTAATTGGTCAATGATTAATTAGTAACGAAATCACATCATAAACCAGCTATATATTCTATTAATGCAGCTTTATTTATTTATTTAAATTCGGAATATTGCAACTTGTTCATATTACCAGAAAATTCGTCTTGCCCGCCGGATTAAACACAAATTCTGAAATGACATTTTTAACATCACTATTTTTTAAATCCAACAAAATGAGATTTTTATTTTTTTTTTCAATCGAGGGAAGTGCTATATA
This sequence comes from Leptodermis oblonga, assembly GCA_016801395.1. Taxonomy (NCBI): domain Eukaryota; kingdom Viridiplantae; phylum Streptophyta; class Magnoliopsida; order Gentianales; family Rubiaceae; genus Leptodermis; species Leptodermis oblonga. The sequence continues at coordinate 37,837,991 of CM028755.1, forward strand.
TGTTATTAATTAGGGTGAAATATAGTATACTCTATGATTTTGCACTACAGACAGTTTACTACCTATGATATTAAAACTAACACATGGTTTAGAATTAAAGTATCCAACTAACCAAGAGTATCAAAATTAACCGTGTGTTAGAGTTAGTTGGTACAAAGTGAGAGTTTGAAACTATAATATTCAAAAATATGATAAATACAATGTTTCTAAATAATAGTTTGTAAATTTTGAGTCAAGTCGGACATTTCAGTTCTAAACCACAGAAGGGTAACGGTCAATCTTTAAATCATAAAGGGAAAACTATTCGTGCTGCAAAATCATATGGGGCAAATTGTATTTTTTACCATTTTAATTAATACGCTAGCATTTCAATAATAATATATAAAGTTATGTTTGATAGATAAGGTGACTTCAACTTATTATTATTTATTAAATCTTATGAAATTTAAATGATCAGATTTTTTTGGGATTCTCTGGTTTGCCGAATTCGTAACAAAATCTAATTGTGTGTACTTTTATTTTGTTTGTGAGTCAAGAAGGATCAAAGTCACTAAATAAATGGATATTGAATTCTAACTAACAATACATGTATTTCATTGGATTGGAAGAATCTGGATTAAACGGTCGAGAGGTTTGTGTACATTTAAAAGGGACAAATAATTCATTGGTAAGATCGATCATTCCCAAACATATATGAATTTGGCACCAAGTCAAATGTCCTCATTAATCTATACAAAATCACAATCTAATCCCACCTACTTCCTTCTTTTTGTCTTCTCTCAAACTCTTATAATTTTTTTTTTGCCCCATCTTTTTCCCCCATATCCCATGGGAGACGGAGAAATAGTTTTTTTTTTTTTTTTTACTATTTTCTATTTAGTTTTAATTTCTCTTTTCTTGTTTGATTGGAGTTTTTTTTGTTCTCGCATAGTTAGAGTGTTTGTCTTCCTGAATAAGTAGTAATTTCATTCATATATAAGTTAGGAAAATGATATGCATAGTGAACAAGTTGAGAGAATTTTTTTAGTGATTGTCGTGGACCAATTAACTGCCTGAAATAAATTTTCCAACTAGATGCCAGTATAACTACGTAGGATGACAAGTGGAGATTGTTGAGTGGTCCATGTTAGTCGCTACAAAATTTTCCTAATTTTTTTTCATTCTGCCTATCACCACTCCAAAAATAAATGTGTACTTTATTATTTTCAGGTAAAAATCTAGTGTTTTGGAGGCAGATTAGTAGTAGATCCTTGATCGAATTCATCTTTCAGTATGAGATTGCCTCGCGTATGGCGATTTTCTATTCTAGTACTTAGATCAATCTGTTTAGATATGTATTGGTTTTGATCATTTATTACACTATTGTGTAACACTCCTGTTGCATATCTTAATAACTCATTATGAATATTATTTTTTGTAGTATTCTTTTCTACTTATAATATTCATTTTAATATACCTAATTCTAATTTTCAAATTGTTTTTTCAATAATTTTTTATTTTAGTATGATTTCATTGTATTTTTTTGAATTCTTTTATACTATAAAATTAAAATAAATATACGATACACTAAAAAAAATTGAACCGTTAGTCAAAAAAAATTATGATGAAAATGAATGTCATTGCTAAAAAAATTACTACAAAAAATAATATCTATAATGAGTTATTAAAATATATAACATGGGATGCAATACTGTAGTGTAACTCAAGAACCAAAACCGTTTGTTTAATGTATTTTTAAAGACTTCTATCTAATTATTGTTAGATCAAATCATTTATTGTTGTATCGAATGTTATAATGAAATATAACTTTTATTACAATTTTCGTTTAAAAAATACAATCTAATCTGTATCATCTGTGAATATCTTTGATTTGTTTTATGTGTGATGAGTTTCTTCTATCTTTTTAACAAGAGATTATTTGATGTATCTGTTGCAACGGGTAAGATGGCACAACTAGAAATATTCAGGGGAGATAGTGATGCATCCAATAATTTTCTCTTTAACCTTTTTCTTTTTTTTTTTTGGTTCTATATTATTGCTTATCTTTTGCTTTCCATTTATCGATTAATTAATGTAATGAGAAAGTGGAACATTGATAGAGTTTTTCCGATTCACAAAGATAGCTACAATTAAGATGCAAAAACAATGTCTTATATGAACCAAATTAATTGTCGTTTTATTAAACGATCATATTGTACGAATATTCACCATTGATGAAGTCCGATCGATTCTGGTATCGAGCTATTAATTAGGTGGATACGAGGCCCGGCCCAAAGGACTGGGCAGTTCAGGCTATGCCCAAGGCCCAATACTTAGAGTGATATAATTTTTTTTATGAATATACTGTAGGATAATATAGTAGTATTTTTTGTTCATTAAATTTTATGTTGAGGTTCACAAATATTTTTTTAAAAAAAAATGAATTAATGCAAAGGTGAATTTTTTTTTTCTTTTTATATTGCTCAAAACCCACATTTAAGGTATATATTTATTTATTTATTTTTGAAAGGTTGACGCAAGAGTGAATTTTTTTTTTCCTTTTTCAACTCAAGGCAGAATTTATTTTGGTTTGAAAAATGTTGATGCAAGAGTAATTTTTTCTTATTTGCAGTTCAAAGCCCGCATTATAAAAATAAAAAATAAAGTCATTGAATTATCGCATAATATTTTTCTTCGCGATCTAATTTACTATTGGGCCCCGAACCTACTAAGTTTTAAGACGGACGCTGGTGAAAATGGAGATGGTGGTAACCTGTTGCAAAGTATCTGGTAAAGGAGTACGTCATACGGCAAGACCAGATCAAAGGGGTTAGAGATTAATTTATTTATTAATCTGTCATTGTTTTTCTAGATGAATATCCGGTAATTAAGTCAATGAAAAGGCTAAGCAAAGATATTGTGTTGAGTGTAGAATAGAAAAATAACAAAAAGATTTAGAGGGGAGTCTCCAATAAGTCGCATTTGGTGTCTAACGGTACCGATCGACAATTGATATTTCAGCTATTGAAATCGATACGTATGTTTTATTTACTATAATCTATGCCTCTTTTCTTTAACAATTGAAACAAACGATGCATATGGATACGCATTACATTAATACATGATACACAATATTTCAACCCTTCGAATCGATACATATTTTTCATTACATGCGATTTTATTGCTTTTAATTAAGAATCAAGTGATACATTAGTAGTTAAACGTGATACATCCGAGGTTATAAGCTATACGGGATCATCATAGGCTATACGTGATACTCAATATTTCAACGTTTAAACTCGTGTTTGTTTTCTCACCACAAACGATATATCAACAGTTAAATTCGATATATATTTAGGAAAGTCTATTAAAAAAATTAACATCGAACCATCCTGTAAATCGAATACAAATTTTTGCCAGTCAAATCAAAAATTATTTAAATCAAACCAAATAATACAATATAGAGGCATAAACCTTGAAGTCGATCTACCCTTGTAAAATGGTGAAACAATACAGTTTCTATCATCTATCTACCCTTCTATAATTATAGAGTCACATACTCACACCCCCCACATATAATTAAACACGCAAATTACAATAATTAAATATACTCCCTCAAATAATTTGACTTTTGAAATTTGAGTATATTGATTTTTTGAGATTGAAATGTACTTTTTTTATATCTCACAAAAAGAAAATTAAAAAAAATAAAAATAGTCCTCTATTGAAGTAGGGGTTGACGAGGGGAAGCTTGTTCTAAGTCAGTGACAGTGGCTATTGGAGTCCAAGAAGTGGAAGGCTTTCGATCTCTATAAATTCCATAAAGTACCAATTGAACTGCTCCAAGAACTAAGCCCATCCCGTTTGGTACCTGCATCCACATTTAATTCCAAATCAAAATCACTAATTTTTTAAAAATATTTATAATAAAAGTCATATTTCATTACTCACGAACTACAAATAGTAGAAAATATAATAAAATAAATTAAATTAAATCTCTATGGATTCAAACAAAGCCATTAGTAATTCGTACAGCTCTAACTAGTGGAACAAAAATTGATCACTAATTAAGGTAAAACTATAATCCCTTCAAAGAACCATTCAGGCATTGAAATTCAACCTATGCAATTGCATAGTTAATTTATATAAGATCAAATTCAATAGCTGAATGGTTCTTGAACGAATTATAGTTTTTCTCATATATATCCTTGACACCTTTAATTAATCCTTTGACAAATTACCCTAGCTAATCTCCCTGTAAGTTAAGAAAATGAACACGAACTACAAAAGTCTTTTTGTTATTTTTGAAAAAAATGACATCCAAGAGGGAAAAAAAATTGATATACACGGTGTAAAGATTTAGAAAATTCTCTCAGAGAATGATGCGTCATCTACATGACAACCACTTGGAAGAAGTTTTAATTGTAATTTTTCATTAACCTTCCTCCAAATAGTTGCCACATCATTTCATAAGTGAATTTCTAATTTTTTTACTCTGTGTGTATTATCACTCGAGAGAACAATAATAGTTTTTCAAAATAGTAGAGATAAAAACGTATTGTTTAACCTCAAGGGTAACAAATGAAATTTACCAAATTAAAATAATGAAAAGTGAACAAATAATTTTAGCCAGTTGGATGATTTGACAGAAGACCCTAGCCAGGAGTACGAATCAAATAAGGCTGAGGCCCTTTGTCTGGGAAGAGGGATCAATTACTGTTGTTTTTTTGTTTGTTCTCTCATTCAATCCAATAATTAATTTCACAAATATTTCATTTCCTCAAATTTCATCATCCTTTTTGATGTTTATATATATATATATATATATATATATATGTATGTATGTGTGTGTATCCTAGCTAGACTCATGAGAAAAGAAAAAAAAAACAATAAAAAGAAATTTTAATCTTATTTCATATTTACATTTTCAGTGCAATTTTAATGTTTTAAAAATAAATTTAAAAACATTTCTAAGATAAAAACAACTACTTCTATTATTCTATATTTATTTTTATAATATAATACATCAAGTGAAAAAACAAACAGAAATAATTAAAAAAAATCCTCTAGTCAATCGCCAAGTTTATGGTTTGTGGCCCTAGTTGCTTTTAGTATATATACGATCTATTCCCATTCCCCAACTGGTTGGTAGCATTTCAAGATCAATGACGGTAACAGTTTCTCTCTCTCTCTCTCTCTCTCTGGAAAAAAAATATATATATATATATATATATATATAATTACAAAAAAGTCACTATTTATGTGTTAATAAAAAATTTATTACTACAACTATTCACGAGTCAAAGAAAATAATTTTAAACACGAATCTTCCATCGATAGAGATGAAATAATGTAAAATACTCATTCCGTTCTATTAAAAGATGAATGTTTTAAAAATATATAATTTTTTATAAATTTGTATACAGTTATTTAAAATAAGCAATTCTTTATCATATTTTTCCACTTAACTTTTCGAAGATAGATTCTTGTATTGAAATAGAAATCAATTTTTAAACTCATCTTTCCTAATAAAAGGGAGAGAGTTTCTAAATGGGGAAAAAAAAAAATTGCCATGAAGGGCATAGAATATAATTGATGACTAGTGTGGTGTAGGGGAATGTTGCCACCTTGGTGAGTGAAGCCCTAAACCTTCCACGTATGCTACCAAAATAAATATCAAGAGTGACAATATTCGGCAAGAAAATGATTGGAAGACCGAAAACGTAGACCGAACGATGGCATCAATATTAGTTTCACTTAAACGTTTTAGTTTTAAATGTTTAATAAATTTTTGTAATGTGAATGTCACGTTAATCACTCTATAATTTTAATCTAAATTTTTAATGAATATATCATCACTCGTTTGGCAACAGTGGAAGAAAGGGTCAATTGAAAATATCTCAATCACTCAAGATCTACTTCGATTCTGTATCGCGTTTTCAACAACAGAAAACCATAAATTATGACCCATGCCAGATCGAAGGTCGTTTATTTAATTTAATTATTACTCTAATTATTTGGTCATTGAACATTGCATTGTCACAATCAGAATGAGTAATTAGACAATATTGTTTACCCCACCACTCAACAAATTTTCCAATCACTAATTTATGCACATGTAGAAAATATAGCCCTATTTTCCTTTCATACCGTCGGTAGGTCCCTTAATAATTCATGGAAATTAGTGTGTCTAATTAGGGCTGAACAAAATATCCGCTGGTCGAATTGAATCACATATTCGAACTAAAATTTCAGATCAGATCGGTTGGGATATTTAATCTATGGATTGAAATTGATTTTGAATCTTTTTTTGGATAATTCGAAACCGATCCTCGAATAATCGAAAATCAATCTGCAGATAATCCAAAACCATCCACGGATATCAAACTAGGTTAAAGCATTCAATTCTTTACACTATTAAGTAAGGAGTGAAGGCCAAAAAAAATAATTTTAACAATAATAAAATTGAAACCTGCGATTTTGGATCGGATCAAAACGCGATTTCAGATTAAAATCGACCCGATCCGATTTGAAACTACACCTCGATTAAATCTGAAACCGATCGAACCGTTTCGGATCAAAAGTTCACCCTTAGTGACTCTAATAGATAGTTGTTTGTTCAGATAGTATATGCTATTGTAACTCACTTTTATGTGCTAAGGTTTTTTGTAATTTTTTGGTTGCTATTAGAGAAATTTATCTTCAGTTTTAGCTGAAAACAAATACCTTATAGTATCGTTTAGTTACTGCTAAAGAAATTTATCTACAACAATGAATTATTCTTGCACAAATTATGTATTTAGCTGTCAAATTATCAAGTATTTTTAATTATTACGCAGAAAATGATGAATAGTTTCATCTTTATGTCTATGAGCAAATCTAACTAAATGTCACATAAGTCTTAATGTCATTTTGCATCCATGTAATATTTCAAAAATACAAATATAAATTCTTAATTTTGAAACGAAAAAAAAAAGGTTGCCATTTTAAGGTAGATAAATATATGATCATTAATTTGTTTTCGAAAGTGTGGAAAATGGTTTACAAAACAAAGAAGTAAGCGAAAAGGTAGCTATTTATTTGGTAGGAAATAAGAAGTAAGAGAGAAAAACTTACGCCAAGAAACCAATCTCGCATTAGCACGGCATAGACTGTCCAAATCCCTCCATTCAAGCAAAGGAAAAATGAAAGAAGGAATGGCATATACTCCACGCTCTTGGTCGTCACCACTGTTTTCTACAATGTTCAAGAAAAAATCAATATTCATTTACATTAATCACGAGAAAAAAAATTCAGTATCTGATACGACATGAATATTCAATCATTTTCTCTCGTTTAGTTAACGTACGCATCAATAACCGTGGAATAATTCCCGGACCCTTCCAACCATCTCCTACACCCTTATTACTAGTGTGTATATATATATATATATATATATATTTTAAAACGTATTTTCTGAATTCGCTACTGCACATCACTGTCAATTGGACTGTTCTTCTCAGAGGTATTCAATTTCTTCCCCCACTCCCACCCCCACCCTCGACCCCCTCCCTCTCTGAAAATGACAAAGAAACAAAAACTATTTAAAGAATCCTATGAATATCCTATTTGAACCTACCCTTCCACTTTGAACCTAAAAGTCAAACTTTTGCAAAGTAACTTAATTTTATGATTAATGCAAGTGGTAATTAATTAATCAACTTGCTAACCACTCTATAATATACATTAATATCCGATCTGATATATTCAATGCCACAGCCACTCACCGGCTAACTTGGAAACTTGTTCATCCATTTAATTAATATATATAATAATAATCATCATTAATTTACATTTCCATATCCTTAATTGCTGGGATAACCAAAGAGAAAAAACCGGCCTTAAAAAAGTTCCCCGTACCATTGACTCCAGTTGCAAAGTTAGAACAAAATATCAGGGGAGGTGAAACAGTACAAGGGCAATGTTTGACTGTGGTTGACAGGGGTGCTTTTGGTTGGAGTGAATTTTTATATACCACTAAGCTACCGGAGGAAGGGGAGGCGAGGCGAGCGCACCCCCTAGCTCCGCCACTACCCCACCCCTCTCCCCCCACCAGAAAAAGAAAAAAGAAAAAATACAATCGTAAGGACTTACCATGGCAGAAAGAGGAGAGCCATACATGACGATGTTTAAGCCTGAACACATGAAACCTATGACATCGATCCTCACTTCTCCCTTTAACAAGAAATGTGCCACTGAAATTGCCGCAGCCAAGAATCCCACATCGATTATCCCAGCAAGAATGCCAATTTTTTTCTGTTCAAAGAACGAATGATCATATATATATAAAATTTAAAAAAAAAAGACTTTATATATATATATATATATATATATGAATAATGAATTTACCTTCAACTTGGGAGGAGCATAAATGAGAAACAAAGAAACGTAAACAATTTCCACGACCATTCCGAAGCCATTAACCGTGGAAACAAGGTAACTTCCGGGTTTAATGATTCCATAGTAAGTCCACAAAGATGAACTCAGCAGAGTACAAATGTAAGGAAAGCTCTCGAACTCCTCCGTCGATTTGTTCTTCACAATTCTGCAGAATGTTTTCCTGAAGAATCAAACAAACAAACAGACAACGTTAATTGTAGTTCACTAACCCGAAAACATACATACTCTAAATTAATGTAACTCACATTGGAGAAAGAAACATCAGCACCGAGATCACGTTTCCTGCAAAAACATGATTTTCACCCAAAAAAAAAAAAAAAAAAAAAAAAAAACACAAAACCCATCGGTTATTAATATAACATCGACCGACAAACAAATGGATCCGAACCCGAACACCGGAAAAAAGTGGTGCAAATTCAAATACTATAACCCTACTTACCTACGATGCCGATGAAGAAGGTCAAGCTCTCCATGTTTATTGAGCTGAAAACCTTGATCGGGTCGGGCAATGTGAGTGGCAGAGATCGATCAAATATCAATGGTTTAATTGGGAGATCGATGTTATTTATAATAAGATATTATTAATTTTCTTAATAGTTTTTTTAAAATCTATTTTGTGTGTGTGTGGATGCTTTGCTGTACAAATATGTTAAATAATGATTTTGTAGCGTTTGTCCGACACAAAAGATATATACGGTCGGGACCCCATTTGAACAAGTTGCAATATGAAAGTACACACAATAAACATGAGAGTGAATTCGTACGTATGATATGATAATTTGATGCTGTGAAAGTGTTGTGACCCTCCCGGCTCTCCCCACTCACTACTCCCACGCAAAAGAATTTTATATGTTGAGGTTTTGTGAAATTACAGATGCCCCTTGTAATTTTTAAAAGATAACCACTGCCTTAGTATACACTCTCATTGTCCTACTAGAAAAGTTGAGTTTGGAAAATGTTCGACTTTTTATAGATTGCAAGATACCACTCCTAAAGTAAGTAATGCGTGGTCGTTTTCTCCATTAATGGTCTTTACTATCTCATGTGGATTAATTATGAACTACACATAATTATACTAGTAAGGGTGTGAAAAGTACATAAATGAAAACGGAACTCTTTTAATGAAATAAAAAAATATTTTGAAACTAGACTCTTCTAGTGAACAGAGCTAGAGAGTAATTATTAAGCGAAAAGGTAAATATATTTTAATTTTTGATGTTGTATCTTTTTGCGACTAGAAGTTCCACAGGAGTCAACGAACTCCTTCGACCCAGCTACCTACGATTGGGAACTCGTTCCTTGGGAACACTCCGACGCTCAAATCAGTATAGTAACAGTATAACGTTATCAGACTATGCCAAATGGAAATCCGTTACCTTTTACGTAGGTAGATCATCAGTATTTACACGCCAATGTTCAACATCCTTTTAGTTGATGCTAGACTCAGCCAAATTTCAACAGATATATTCCTCCCTAATTGATAGTTGAACTTAGCTGAAACTCAACAAATAGATTCCTTCCAGTTGTTCATAACCACTTCCTCGATTAACGAGCTTGCTTATCCGTTAACGGCTGGTGAGCAATGTCCCCCAAATGTCTGTTGCCTAAAAGCTTCTATCAGGGACTCGGCCATTGGCTTATTGGTGCCGTTGGGCTTTTGTCACAGAGCGTAGTTACTGGAGTCGTCCATTATTGAGTTCATCAGCCCATATCCATCATATCTCATTGTTCATAAGCCCATAATGTTACGTTGTGTTTAAATACATTATTAACGTTGAAAAAATTAGGCCAGCTCATTTTCATCTAAATGCACATTCTCGTGAGGTGTAGTCTATTACCTAATTTGGTAAATATCGAGGGTGTATTTAGACACAATATAATGTTAGGGACTTATATAATCGCCGTATAAAACATCAAGGGATAAAATGAACATTCTTCTTAATAATTAACCATTTCATGATCGAAAGTCTGAACGAAGACACTAATGTAAGTATTAGCATAATAATTAACAATTAAATAGTATTTTCACATATTTCCATAGTAAAACTAGGTAAATTAATCTCTAGTCAAGAGGAGCAATGTTAATCTATAAAATCTTAAGGGGCATTTCATAGTTTTATAAAACTTTGAGAGGATAAGTGATGTAATCAATCTATCCAAAAGTTTGTTCAAACTAATTAATTTGTTATAACTAAATTAAAACACAGTAAAGAAGATTGTAGGTATTCTAATTATATAGAAACTGTTTATTTACTTAGTTTTGGTATTGAATTCGGCATCTTTTGAAATATATTCTAAGTGGCTTTACTAGAAAAAGAATGTTAAAGATCTATGACAACTTATTACGACAAATTATTATTAAAGTTATTCGTTACATTTTAAAAATAGTGTAGTAAACCTATTATTATCGAATATATATTTATATTGTTTTGTGGGCCTACATTTACATAATACATCATTTTCCTCTTCAAAAATAGTATTTTATCCCCTAAATGTATCTAATTGTATAATCTTACATAGTGTAACGGGATGTACCAAATAATTTATCGTTAAAGATATAATTGATTAGAAAACAAAAAAGAGTGGAAAAATCGTCTTGTCTTTTTAAGAGTTTAAAGATATTCCATTTACATAGAAGTGTGGCGGATCCAACTAATCTCCATTATTGGCAATTCCGATTTCTGGCAAGAATAGTATTTTTCTTTGTTTTCTTTCCTCCGACCTTTGATAATCATCGTACGTTAATCCACTCGGAGGGCATAAAGTACAATTAGTAGTTAGTAAATATCACGGTTTACGTGACAAAAACATGTGACAGTTCATACTACGTATTCTAAATTATTACTTCCCTTTGTTTTCAAAATAAATTAGTATAACTTAAAGTAAAAGTGATGTTGCAAGTCCTTTTTCTTAACTTTAAAAAAAAAAAAAAAAAAATTTATCACAAGAGTTTATTCTTCTTTTTTTTTTTTCCAGAACTTTTCGTATCATTGCCGATTTAATTTTGTGTGATCTACAGTTAATGCATATTTATAAAGTAAGAGTATAAAGAAAATGATACGAATATTTTATCATTGTATTTTAGACCCATAAAAGTTATAAATTTTCAAAACATAACACTTTTATTAAGATGGATGGAGTAGTTTTTCATTAAAAAAAAAAAAAAGTACTTGTCCATAAGTATTAATTAGTTTTCCTAATAAAAGTATAATTTGTAAAGTTGTGTTTAATGTATTATTTTCCATCAAAACTACTCTACATTTTTTGTATTAAAAGTATTAGTTTTACTTCCAAAAGTGTCATTTAATGTATAGACGAGTCCTATCTTAATTAAAAGTGCAATTTCCAGTTCGCAAGGTATCATTTCTTAAATAGGGGACAACTAGTTAATTTTCACTCAAAATTAATAATTTACAAGCAAAAGTATTACTTTTTTTATATAATTAAAGAAGGCCTCATCGTATTTACCCCTAGGTTATCATTTTTTTTACTATAAGCTAGCCCACACCAAATGCCTCGGTTGTTTTTATCCACCACACGATGCTCACAGTTGTCTCTCTGTCTCTCCAAACGCCCAAGTGAGCTGCCCCTAGATCTGGGTCTTCCTGCGGTGGGTGGCGGTGCTCCTGCTGCCGCATATTCTCGAATCTTTTTCGACAACAGCACAACAACACTCTTATATCAATTTAAATTTCGTGTTCTACTTCAAATCGATCTGCTGCTTGGAAACTCTTTCATAATTATCCTTCTTTTTGCAGTCGAGGTTTGCACAAGAAAGGCGACTGTGCGTTTTTTACTCTGCGGGTCCACCTTTCATATGAGGTATTTTGTTTGACTAGCGACAAGGGAGGCGTTAAGTGCTAGTTTTTTAAACACACGAGAACTTATAGTAAGAATGTGATAACAAAGGGGGTAGAATGTAGCCAAGCCTAAACATAATACTCCCTCCATTTAAGTAGAATAATCCACTTTCAAAATTTATTTTCGTTCAAATAGAAGAGTCAATTTTCAAATATTTTATTGTTTCTACGTACCCCTTGCTAAATATAATAATGTATGGTCAAAATTGACAAACACTTAAAAAGTAAAGATATTAATGAAATAAAGAATGACAAATTAACTATTTAGATGTTGTATCTTGAAATTCATAAAAAGTTGTATAATTTATTAAACTAGATTATTCTAATAGAACGGGGAAAGAGTAATCATTTAGAAAAAAATTTCTCTACATTTTTATTGTTCAATAGGCAAAAAAAAAAAAATTAAAATTCGTGCTCAAGATAAAGTGTGAATGTATATTTTGTCTAAAACTCGTGCTCAAGATAAAAAAAAAAGGAAAAAAGATTACTAAACGAGTAACGCAAGTGATAAAATGCAGCCTTCACTTATAAATAAAATATTCCATTCGACAGAAAGAAGAAAAAAAATGGAAGCGATAGTCGGATTTACTCATTAATCACAATAAATTAATAATTATGATAATTATTTTTAAAAAATCTATTAATAATAAAGAGTTCGTTATCAAGACTATGAGTTCATTAATTATTTAACTAAAATTCGAAATATTTGAGTAATTAGGAGTGAAGGCCAAAACAAGTAAGGTAAAAAATATCGATGACTAACTTTTATGCAAGAGTTGGTCACCTGTGAAGTCGGTTCATGTATGCGATCATTGTTCACGATAATTAGTAATAATGTGTTCAAGTATTACGATAAGAATAAACAGAACAAAGCAAAAAATATAATTAAAAAAATTCAAAATTATTATAAAATACACATTGTAATTTAAATAATGGTTTGGAATTTTGCTACTATAGATGACCTATATTATCATTGTGATGGTGGGGATGAGATCTTGGCAGGTGGGGAAGGAGATTGTGGCCAGCCTCACTTGACAATGAAATTAAGATTATATTTTTGCTAATAGGCATATTTGATCATTTCCTTCATTTCTCATTTTATAAATAATTATTTTATTTACATTTTAATACACATATTTTTACTTCTAATAATAGATGATACAACCTTTTCTTACTGCTGTTTCAAATAAAATCTCGTTAATATCAACAAATGTAAGGATAGTTATGCCAATTCAAAAAGCCCTAAAAAAATGATAATAATACACTATTATACTATAATCTGAACCTTTTAGACCGAGTACTCCATTTATTTAATTGACTGTTAAAAAAAAAATTTTAAATGGGCCTTTTAAACCGAGTCCTATGGCTACCATTATTATTTATCATTAAAATTCTTATGACAAAAGAGGGTGAAAATTGAAGAGGAAAATTACAAAAAAGCCCGTAATTTAGTTCGAAATGAATCACGTAGTTTCAAAAAATTATGAAATATACTCTCTAACCATTAATGCATAAGATAAAAAAAATCAAAAGGTTTTCTATAAAATTTATATTATCCAAAATTGTGGGATACTCCTTTTCGTAGTTTGACCATGTCAAATGTGGGCAGCAAAATGTTAAGGTACGCAGTGACAAAATTTTGAGGTGTTTTTTTATAATTTTTAAAAATTACAAGACTGCTTTCGTAAAATGGGTAAATTATATATTATAGGTTTTTTTTTTTTTTTTTTTTGGTCTCAACATCAACATGAAAATGACAGTTCGATGTTTTGCGAATTCACATGTTTCGCATGCTTTCTGGAAGACTAGCGCCCACGATCTATCTTCATTTGTTTTTTTTTTTCCCCTTTTTTTTGTTTTATACGATGTCATTATCTATTTTGTTACTATATGGTAGATAAAATTGCAAATTATAGAAGAGAACTTTTCAAAGTTTTTTTTATAAAAAAATTATATAAAGAAAACATGGCAATAATATAGCATTAAATCTGTTACTCCCCTTGTTCTATTAAAAATGCCAATCATAACGAACCAGCCAGTGTTCCAGCGGTTGTAACGCAAAGTGACCCAGATGTTAGATGTTCGATTTATATTACTTGGATGGTTTTCAATCGTTTGGGCACTAGCTCGGTCCTATAAATTTTATTTTTTAAAATTCAAGAGGAAGGAATACAATAGTAAAAAAAGAAGCCGTTTGTTTGACAAAAATAACTATGTTCACGATCAATTTTAAGTACGAATATAATGAATATATGTTGGAGGATTTATATTCACGGAGACAACACAACACATCTAACCATAGAATCCAATTTGATCTAAAATCACTCTGAACGCCCACTCTAACTCTTCTAGGTCGCTCCCTCCACAATGTGGACGAACATAAGGCTGTCTCTGATACCATTTGTCATGAATTTAGGGAGAACCCACCTCAAAAGCCAACTTGTGAAGTGAAAAGATTCAATTTTAATTTATACCACACATGAAATCACATAGTTACATACCTTCCATGTAGTATACATGATTCATGACACTATATCACGTTCACATTCTAATGCAGGAAACTTAATTAACATCTACTCCTTACCCACATATAACAAAAATTCAGGAAAATAATCATGTCCAGTGATAAAACTATTACTCCCTGTGTTCTTAAATATATGATGTTTTAATTTGTTGTACACATATTAAGAAAATTGATAAAATTACTTTGTTAACCTTATTAAATTTAGTTAATTATTTCAAAATATATATCATGAATTGTGTAATTATTCTAACCTTATTAATGATAAAACTAACACATTTTATCTTAAACATAGAGTTTTGCAACCTTATTTATTGATAAACTTAACATATTACACTTTATTTATTATTATTATTTTTTACGTATATAAGTTATAGTTTTAATGAGTTTAGCTTTAGAAATCTACAACATAAATGATAAAATTATACTCCCTCCGTCCCACTCAAAAAGTCCACTTTTTAAAAAAAAATATTGTCTCATTTAAAGAGTCAATTTTAAATTTATTTACATTGCATATCCTTAATAATATAACAATGTGTGTTTCACAATTAACCCTTACTTCTAAAGTAAGGATATAAGTGAAAAATATGGTGACAAATTACTTATTTTAGATGTTGTACCTCACAACTCATAATAAGTTGTACACATTTCAAAGTAAACTCTTTAAATGAGATGGAGGGAGTAATAAATAAAGGCAAAGATGAAACAGAATGCACTATTTACTTTTGAATTTCTAAACCCTCATATTTTTAATTTTTTAGAAACAAATTGACAGACTAAAATATCAGAAATAGTAATCACAGAAAAAATATATTAAGTTCAAATAACATCAGTAGTCAGGTTGTGCCTAACACCATTGTTGTCAGATTGTCATGATGTGCTGTCGTTTAGAAACATTTGAAATTAGACTTGAAAATTCATTGTAAAGACATTATCTTGTAATATTGAGTTGTACGTATTGCCTCCATTCAAAAAAAAAAAAAAAAAAAAAAAAAACCATATTCAAACAACTCTGAGAAGGTAAGATTTACATATAGATATAGATAATGATCACTTATCAAACTCAGTACGATACTTTACATGTTATCGTGTAATACTCTTTCAGTTTCATCAAATATATATATATATATATAACAATGAAAACATGATTCTTTACATGGGTTGTCAAATCAGACTCGCTCGCTTCACCATTCATCACACTTATAGGGAGGAAAATACATCAGTTGACTGTCTCGTGAGATCAGCATCCACCAACCAAACTGATTTTGAGGTATAAATGGGATTTTTTCCTGTCACCTTTGGCGCAAACCTTGGCTTTAGACGGTTCCCAAATACCTTACACTCGAATATAATTTTTTGTATGAATCAAGAGCTAGGCTTTTTATCACCTCCATTGCGACTCTTTTCTGGCAATTCTAATACGTGCTGCCTCTTTTCTGGATGTGTTCATGGAAGGACATGAATCTCGTGGCTGCAGAGATAGATATCCAATTGGCATATGATGTGGAAAGTCAACCAAAGTTGTGGAATTTAAATAATATGAAATGTTTAAGAATTAAGATGGGATATTTAAATTCCTAAGCGTCATTTGAATGAAGCAGATAAAGTGAGGGCCACGCTAAACCAAAGGCCAAAGGGCATCCCAAAGGACACATTTCAATAAATAAATAAAAATTACTTTTTATTTTTTTGCAAACCATTTCAATAATAATTAATGGTTTAGTGTTATGTGTAGACAACGAAAGAAAGAGAATCCATTCCTAATTAAATACCAAGATATGCCCATGTGATATTGCAGCATATGCAAGGGGGATTTTTTCCCCCCAATATTCATATTGGGAGAAAAAAAATACCAAAATACACAAAAAATATTTTCATTCCCATTCTATAGAAAACAAAGCTGCGAGATTCATTTTCTAAGGAAATTTTTAAAAAATAAAAATTTTAAAAATGAATTTTTTGGAAAAACGAATTAGGTGAATTCGTTTTCCCCCTGAAAACAAATCCCCCAATTCCCTTTTTCCAAAAAAAAAAATTATGTCAAATTTTTTTTAAAAAAAATAAAAAATAGAAACAAATTTCTGAAAGTCGTTTTTAATGAGAAACGAATTCAGCAAATTCATTTTTAATGAGAAACTGATTCGCGAAATTCGTTTTTAAAGAGAAGTCGTTGAAGTCGTTTTTAAAGCGAAATGAATTCACAAAATTCATTTTGTCAAGTGAAATCAGGGAATTCGTCATTATTGAGAAAACAAATTCAAGGAATTCATTTTCTGATTATTGAGAAAACGAATTTGCGGAAATCGTTTTCTCAAGGGAACTCGCGGAATTCAGTTTTAAAGAAAAACGAATTCACGGAATTCGTTTTCTGAAGGAAAATTTTTAAATTTTTTTTTGAGGAAAACGAATTCTGTGGATTCATTTTTGAAGGAATTAAGGAAATATATATATATATATGGACGGACTTCGTCCTGAAGTAAAAAAAATAATAATAAAACCAAAGAGGAAAAACGCGAAAACATACCTGTAGCTCCGGCGACCGATTGTCTCATTGTGCGCAGCTGCCACCAAACCCTATACCGTGAAAGACGAAGCCACGCGCCGCCGACTCGACCCTCCGGTTGCCCGCCTCCATTGTCTGTCAATTGAAGGTTGTCTCGTCGGAACCCTAGTTCCAAAAATCATCGTGTTCCCAGCAATTCAAGCGGAATAAACGATTTCCCCTTCAATTCCGGCGGTTTCTGGCAGACGTCGGTCCGAATATTGGACAGACAAGCAGGGTATGTTTGAAGAATAAAACTCTTGCCTTATTACTGTTCCTTCATACTAATTTTTGTTCCTTTGAATTCATGGCTTGCCCTATTCTCACGATTGATTCCTATTGAGGAATTACAAGGTTGAAAATTTTGAAATCATGGATTTGTGCTTTTTTGTGTGTTGAATTTTGTGTTTTAAAATGTCACTCCTCTGAAATAAGGGAGGCAAGTTTCTAGATACAAGCTTACTTATTTTGTGCATAGGATTTGCTTTCAAGTTTCTTTAGCACACTACTAGAGACAAGAAGCTCAAATGCTCGGATACATTAACTGAAAGAAAGTTGATGAACACCAAGAAGTAAATGTTCAAAACACAAATATTGGTTTGGCCTAATGTTCAAGTTTATGATGACTTTCTCCTTGTTTTAGTTTGTTCCAAGATCTCAATATCAGGCATGTTCTAAGTTATCAATTTTTTCAGATGGAGTACATGTATTTGTGAGTTGTCTGAGATGGTTGTTGCAATACAGGAGTTCAAGAGAGGAAGTGTGCCGTAAACTATCGTGGTTCAATTGCATTTTGAATGGGGTATCTTTGAATATTATTCTAAATAAGGCTTTCTAATTACTATACATTTTTTATTTTGTCAATTTATTGAAGGTAATGTAATTTTTAGGGTTGGATATTTTGTCATGAGTGTACATGTTTAAATTTAAATCTATGAAGCTATGTTGAAATTAAGCTTGATATGGTAAAGAAGCTGAAAATTTTAGAACATGTATAACTGAATGAAAACCAATATGCTTGAATTTGAAATCCTTGAATGGCCGGGTTGTGCACTTTATCGCAATGTACCTAATTTTTATCTTAATATAGCATGTCATTTTGTAAAGGTTATTTACAATTTTTATTAGGTATTCCCCTTCCCCTTCCACTTTTAAATACAAGTTAATGTTTTTCTATCCCATACCCTTCATATTGTAACTGTTTTTTAAAACATCGCTTGTCTTTTGTTAACTATTTTTTATGTGAAACCAACGCTTGTCTTTTAAAATATCCTGTTTATATTTTGGCGCCTGACTTGATTAGCACTTTTTGTATACAGTGAGCCCATCAATGGCATTTTTTGCCTTTATAATTGGGAGATATTTTCATCTCAATTTTGGAAAAATTGGACAATCTCTCTCTCTTCACAAATTTGATTCATCACTGATGTATAATTTTTTTTAAGAAACCTGCATATGTTCCAGAAAAAGATTGTGGTAAATGTACTTCTTGTAACTTAATAACGTGAAACCCCCATAAATAAATAATATGGAGTATTCGTTACTTGCATGGGTTACTTGATTTTTTCAATTCTTCCATAGCAGCGGTCAATTTTTGGTTTTTCCCTTTTGGGAAAAGACGAACAAGTGTTGGTATCTTGAACTTGATCTTAAAGAAAGCAAATATGGTATATGGGTTCAGATTAGATTTTGCTGCTTCTCTGGAAAATTATTCTCCTTCCAAATTTCACTTTTCTCTAGATTACCCAAGTTAGGATTTTGCCTTGTAATATTTCTTCCTTCTCCCGTTGATTTCAACTTGATTGCCTCAAATCTTCTAATATGAGCAAAGAGTTGATCTTTTCGACCTTTATTCATTCGTAGTTTATTGTGTTGTCTTTCATTTCTAAAGCTACCTCATCTTCATCCATTTCTGTTATTTTACCTTTAAGTTATGTGTAATCTAATTATGGTTCGTTATATTTAATGTTCACTTGATGGTGATGCTAAAACTATATTGAACTAAAGGGAACTCTTTGGCAATGATTGAAGAAGGTTACATACAGTTAAAACCATAATTTGATATGATATATTTCGGCCATGAAATTCTTTCTAAATGTGTGATTTTGGAGCTGAAATTATTTTTCCCCTTCTCAGAGGCTATATCTTGTACATTCAAAAGTATTTTTCTGTAATCCAAGTGGTTTCACTTATGCAGGAAAGTTAGGAGTGGCTTTTGCAATTGCTTGTGGAGAGAAAGAGTATTACATTGGCTGTGCATGTGAACAACTTTATGCTCATCCAAGTGCTTACTTTTCACTTTATGGACTAATAGTTCAAGGGACATACCTGTGAGGTAATTAGTTTTCTTGCATCCTATCAAATGGTTGAATGCATGTCATTTGCAAAGATGAGGGATAAATTAATGTCAAGCGAAGTATGTGTAACAATTGTAGGCTATAAGGAAAACTAGTGAGAGTGGTCTCCTGCCCTTGCTTTGGTCATAAAAAGCAGTTTACATAAAGATAACGTTGTATATAATTGGATAAGTTATATATCTAGGAACTTTTTCAAATTCTTTTGAATCACACCATATTCATGGGGATTTGCTTTGATTAACGAACCTACTATTTTAGAAATTTAAATTGTAATATGTCTGTGGTGTGATTAAATTGAATTACACTATTAATTGAACAAATACGGTTATAACCATAATTTTTTTTATGTTTTTAGGATGTTATATAGTCCAATAGTTGATTAGATATGATAAAAGGGGACGAATTCTTTGATTATGAAGTGTAGGGACTTTGCAACAAAAATAACCTTTACCCTCTGAATATGTAAAGGGATTATAATTTCATTTCTATTATTTTGATAGGTGATTTTCCTTTGGTATTCTATTGCCGTTGTCTGAAAATACATTCGGCCCACTTGAAAAATTCGGATTCGACTGGCCGAGCATTAACATTGTTTTCATTAGAGCTACAAATATCAGGTACTATTCTCATCACCGTAAGATAGCTACATTAACTAATATAGGTTGTTGTATTTGAAATTTTATTTAAATTAGACAAACACATATTCGAATATTTGTTGCTAGCATACCTCGTCAAATTAGACTATCATGTATATGAATAATTGTTGCATCCATGTGAATTTCAAGTAGTTTATGAGTTTTTAATGTTATAAATGTTGTTGTTCTGGAGTATTTCCAAATTAATTGCAACTGAGTAGGTCCTGTAAAAATCTGAACAAGTGTTTGTGCTGGTTTAATCAAGGCGAAAGTGGTGGGACAGTCCTATAGCATTGAAATGTCAGGGAAATCAGTGAGACTCATGTTATAATGGAATGGAGATATTGAGAGGGGGCCGAATGGTTCACAATACAATTGCCCTGCAAAGCGAACTATTTCCGTTCCTGAGAATGTCAATTTCGATAGCCTTTTTTTGGAGGTTTTACGAATTCAGTAAAACTTCACCCTCCCAACACAAGCTACAGGTTTTTTGTAGATCTCCAGTGATCGTCCCTGCTAACGCCCCTGAACGAACGATGTTTGAACATACACCCATAGATGATGATGAAACGCAGAAGGATATGCTCACGATACCCAAGGCTTTTCTCTTTGTTGTTGCGGTCCAGATTTATTTAATTAAAAAGGCACTTCAGTGTTCAACCCAATATGATTCTCAAGATGACTTTGACATTATACGATCCTCTAGAATGTCGTTCACAAAACTATTGAATAGTGGCACTGATCATGAAATGGGGGCAGTTTTTCTCAGCCAGTCTATGCCCAAACACAAACTAGATGAAGGGCCTTCCACACAACCACCCCTCACATTGTCATCTCATCCACAAGCCTATCAAGATTTGCATCATCCTGATTCTTCATTGCATGAGAACCAAATGCCACTAAACACAGCACATGAGGCGAATATACTTGATGTTTATTCGGATGATACTAAGTCGGAGGCCATCATTGAAGAACTTGTTGGTAGTCAAGTTGATGTAGAGGTCAGTCTGATGTCGTTGCCTAACATTTCTCAACCACAAACGAAGTGTGAAGACGTTGGAGCCAGCATTAGGTTTTTTCAAGCTATTAGGGATGAAGAGCAACACATGATTGATCAGTTCCACTATGGTACATGCCCGGTATGGGAAGATGATTTGTCGGCCAAGCTGGAAAAGGGAATGGTTTTCGAGACGAAAGAGAATCTTCAGAATGCTGTTAAATTGTGGTCGGTCGGGGCTAACAGGTATTACAAAGTGTTATATTTTACCCCTACCCATTAGACAGTTATATGCAAATACAAAGATGACCAGAAGTGTCAATGCAACTTGCAAAAAGAGTTAACACTTTAAAATTACACAGCGGATCGTTGATCACTCCTGCACTCCAAAGCTTACAGGACATGATCATCCAAATGTTGATTGCAAAACTATTGGGTGATTAGTAAGGGCCAAAGTGGAGGCAAATGCATCTTACAAGGTTCGTGATGTGCACGAAGATGTTAGAAAATTGGGGGTGGAAATTTCGTATAAGAAGTATTGGTTGATGAAAAAAAACGGTTGAAATGGTATATAGAGGTTAGGATGAATCTTATAGAGAGTTGCGGAGATTTTTGCAAGCGTTGCAACAAACCATTCCCGGCACTATTGTTAAGTGCAGACATGCGGATGGTAGCACAGCTGAACGGAAGATATTTCATTATGTGTTTTGGTCATTTAGGAAAAGCATAGAGGGTTTCAGGCATTGTCGGCTAGTAATTACTATTGATGGGACATATATAAGTGAGAAGTACAATGAGAAGTTATTGATTGCATGTGGCGTTAATGCAGCCGGTCATATACTTTCATTGGCATGTGCGCTGTCGGATGAAGAGAACTTGGCTAATTGGTCTTGGTTTCTGGACAATCTGGTAAGACATGTCATCGGCGATCGACATGACATTTGTTTAATATCTGATAAGCACAGGGCTATTTTGGCTGCTATTAAGAATAACTCACTTGTACAACCCCCTTTATCCATCACAGGTTTTGCTCTCGACATGTGAAATCCAATTTCAGTAAGAAGTTCACAGATGCTGATTTGAATGAACTCATCGCCGGGGCCTCTAGTGCTCGGCAACTTCGAAAGTTTACTGCGATAATGAGGACAATTCGATCGGTTGATGAGACTGCGTAAAAATGGTTGGTCGACATTCCATTCAATCAGTGGACACTTTGTCATGATGGCAGATACCGGTACGGGATAATGACAACCAATAATAGTGAGTCATTCAATGGTGTATTGTTGGAAGCCAGAAAACTACCAGTTACCACTTGTGTGCGTTTTACTTTCTTTCGACTGGTTAAGTATTTTGATAAGTACTATCAAGAGGCACTTAAATGTATGCAAGAGAATGATCCATGGCCTAAAAAGGTTATGGAAAAGTATTTGAAGAATCAGCGCAGGTCAAAGTATCATCAAGTTACCCACTTTTATCGTGAAGATGGGTTGTACCAAGTTCGCACTGGTGTTCGGCCTAATGGGAGAGGTAACAATTCATACACAGTGAACCTACTAGACAAAAGCTGCAGTTGTGATAAAATACAGATATACAAGATTCCTTGTTCGCATTTTATCAAAGTGTGTGAGGATTTGAAAAGAGATGACATGGATTTGGTTTCTCAATTTTATTCTGCCAAGATAATGGTCGACACGTATTCAAATCATTTCTATCCTATAATGCATGAGGATTATTGGCTTGCTTCTCCGTTTGAGTTATCAGCAAATCCATCTCGGATAAATAATCGTAGAAAAAGACCCCGCACAAAGAGATTCAAAAATGCTATGGACAGTCAACCAATGAAGCAGTGACAGGCTTGTCACCAACATGGGCATAGTAGGAAAAAATGTCCAACTATTGCGCAACTGCGAGAGAGGGCCAGCACACACACTTGATAGAATTTTTACATTTAGATGTTCACTATTTTGTATTCATATAATAATTACATGCTTATTGTTTGTATTATATTCTAGAATGTAGTTGTTTAGCTTACAAATGATGTATTGGTGATTTTTTTGATGTATGTGTGATGGGTTAAATTTTTTGAACAGGAAATTTGAATCAATTGTAGGCGAAATTTTATCAATTTTGTTTTTAAAAAAAAATTTTGAATTTAAGATTTCTGGCCAATTACTGTTTCAACCTTGATTACTTCTATCATTATATTTCCCTTATTCGTTAGGAATGTTTGATGATTTGCAAGTAGATAATTAATGTGATGTTATCAAATTTTTTTGGATTTCAGGATCTCTACAATGGACAGAACCCTTTGGTATATTTGGACTCAGGGACTAAGGACCGAAGTGTACTAACATTGCAAGTAAATCATCGATCTGAATTGATTTGGGCGGACTCGGCCAATCCTTTATTGCCTTTTAAGTCCAGTAATCACGATGTGTGAAATTTTGGTCCTATTAATCACAAGGTGATTACTCTTTTACAAGAATCATGATTTTATGGTGTATACAGAGGTGGTGATATAAAAGTGGACAGGAATTTAATAAATGCAATGGCTGAGAGGTGGCACCAAGAGACGCATACATTTCACCTTCCAGTATGTGAAGCTACAGTTACATTGCAGGATGTTGCGGTTATATGGGGTTTGCCCATAATTGGCCAACCATTTATTTCTAATGCCGCTACACGAACTATAGTGGAATGGCAAGCATTATGTTTGGTGTTGTTGGGGTATGAGCCTACAGAGAATGATATTAAGAGTGGTCAGTTGAGTTTGATCAGTATAAATAACCACTTGAATGAGGAACTCGTCATTACGGAAGAATCATCGGATGAAGAAGTTATCCAGCACACTAGGTGCAAATTGATGCAGTTAATTGCTATATTATTCAGTGATAAGTCTGCATCCAGGGCCAAACTAATATACTTACCATTTTTGGCCAATGTTCACGAGAAAGGAACATATAGTTGGAGCAGTGCTACACTGGCATCATTATATCGAAATTTATGCCGGGCAACTCATCTTGCCACAAAAGTGATAGGTGGACCTCAATTGCTGCTACAGTTGTGGGTTTGGGAAAGAATCCCTAAATTAACTCCTACACTTCGAACCACTGTTCCCGCTCAGCACTTGCAAGATTTAGTTCCTCTCCCTCGTGGTAGCTTGTGAGTTTTAACTTATTGCTCCTTTTTTTCCACTCAAAAGTAATGTTTTTTAGTTTTACTAACCACCACCCTATATTGTGTTTGTGATGTAGATGGAGCAGACGACGTAGTTTTGTGAATATTGGCTCCCATTTGATATATCTATTCCTGGACCAGTTAGATTATCTTATGGAGGGAGATGTGAGTATTATGTTGTTATGTGTACTTAATTAATATGCTCTATTTTTCGTAATGTGTAATGTTGGCATTGTCATTTTATATTTGTAGTTTATACGGAACCCATATGATGAGGATGAATTGATGAAGTTGCCTAAATATTGCTTAAGTGGAAGAGCAATTTGGCGAGCACATGTCCCTCTCATTAACTTTTGCAAGGTCGAGTTGTATGCTCAAGAGCGAGTTATGTGACAATTTGGTTTTCACCAAGGAATTCCGCCCCATATTGATACAAGTGAACGTCTCCATAATTTAGATTTCAGAGGACAAACTACTGAAAAATGGGCCGTAACACACCACCTGCATATTGTCACTTGGGCACAGGCGGAGCAACACGTTATTGTAGGGAATATTTCTAATGATTTATTGATTACTTTTCTCCTTACATGATGTGGTATCGCAATATCACTCTGCAGCTGGTGGATAATCCGGCTAAACCTCCAGATAAAGCGATGCGACCTTACGGAGCATTGACCGAGTACTATGTAAGTTTCTCCCCTCCAGTCATTCACATTTTAATAAATCATATCTTCATTCGATTAATATATATCTTACTTTTAAAATTACTTACAAATCAATCCATGGAGAAAATGTATCATGTAGTGGGAGATATATTGGACAACCTACATTTGGATGGGTATCCTCTAGAGGACAAACTCTTTTATGTGCGTGACCAGATCACTACTACTCTCACTTGTGCTGGCGAAGGTCATCGCCTAGTCGATGGTTCATCCTCGTCATCTACTCACGGCGGATCAATGCATGCACGTTCAACACAAGAACACAAATCCTCGTTCACTCAAAGCCGACACTGTGCTTCCACGTCCAGACATCGAGAGAATAGAGAATATGTTTCTCATCACACTGATGATGATTGGTTATATCACCAAACATCGCATCATGTGGATGGCACGCCTAACATCAATACTTTTCATGCTTTCGCTCGGAATAGCACTTCTAGCCGTTCTCAACGCGTGCCAGAAGACAAAGTATATAAGCGTCGTA
The DNA here is from genome assembly GCA_016801395.1 of Leptodermis oblonga. Lineage (NCBI taxonomy): Eukaryota > Viridiplantae > Streptophyta > Magnoliopsida > Gentianales > Rubiaceae > Leptodermis > Leptodermis oblonga. The sequence continues at coordinate 37,863,704 of CM028755.1, forward strand.
AGCCCTCGAATGATGGTGGGGAAGAACAGCGTCACCTATCCATGCATAGCGAGCCAGCTACAGATACTCTTCCTCCACCTCCAAGTGTGCATCGTCCCACGTATAGACCCCGTAGGAATACACGGCCTCCCCCTTGTGGTACCTAGTGTTTATTTTATTGCACTTTTGGATGTTTACAATTACATATTGTGTATTCGAAACATGCTTACTATTTGTGTTACTTTGTAGAATTTAGCATCTAAGTATTATTGAATTGGATGGCTGTTGTAGATTTGGTAAAATTGTGGTTTATGGTCAATTGGTCACAGGGAGATTGATATATTTATAGAGAATATTCTGTCAAAATTTTTTCAAAATTTGTTTTTTGGCATCACATTTTCATGTTTGCCATTGCAAACTAAGGCCACTTTTATGGGTGATTTCCTTGGCAATAGCCAAGTATGTTGCAAATGTGAAGGCTCGCCAAGTATGGAACTTTGGTGATTTTTGTTTTTAATTTGTACTTCAGAATAATCATTAGATTAAATGAAATAATTTCATTGCACTTTGCCAAATTTCTACATTCAAACATTTAATCTTATTATTAAAACATAAGTTCTTGTTTTATGTCATTCATTTTAAATTAATATTTTTCCCAAAAATGTATAAATTATCGAGAACTTATCTATATTCCCTATGCATGCTCATTCAAACTAAAAACAATTAAAAACGGAAACATCAATATTAGTGTAATGTAATCCCTCTTGGGAGAAACGAATTTTTGAGTTTCGTTTTTAACGGAATTAATTATTTCTCAAACATAAATGCGTGACTAAATTTTTAGAGATAAATGAATTTTCCAAATTATTTTCTGCGGAGATTTTATGTATTTCAAAAATGTCGTAACTTACTTTCTCTATAAATTTTTTCAATTACAAAATAATTATTTAATTATTTTAAATTTGTTTAAAAATAATTATTTAACTAAAATTATTTTAGTTATTTTAAAAATAATTTTATTATGCGAATTCGTTTTCTTATTTTGTTTTAATTAAAATTATTTGACTTATTTTGAAAATAATTTTATTTAGAAAATGAAAATTATATTACTATTTTAAAAAAATAATTATTAAGAAACCTCATTGAGTGAATGCATATTCAGGAGAAAACGAATTCAGTGAATTCATTTTCAGGAGAAAACGAATTCAGTAGTGAATTCATTTTCTCATTTTGTATTATTTAACTAAAATTATAGTACTTATTTTAAAAATAATTTTATTTCAGTGAATTCATTTTCTACTAAATTTATTTTTCTATTTTTTAAAAATAAACTTAATTTTATTAAGAAACGAATTCACTGAATTTGTTTTTTTTAAAAATATTTAACAAAAAAATTAAAATAAAAAGTATTTAAAGATTTTATTCAATTACAAATTAGATTTTCAGTTATATAATTACGTCTTGCCTTTTTTCCATAAAAACTGAAAAATGAATGAAGAAGCGCCGTAAAGATCAATTCCCCGCATTTTAGGCTGATACAATAAAAATTGCGTACTACTTATGTCAGGATCGTAGATATCCTTATCGCATGATGTGAAATAAAAATTAGGAATCTACTTATGTAATAGAGTTGATCCCCTAATTTGCACAGCGGTGTAGGATCAAATCCCAAAGATAGTTAATCTTTCTCTTATGACGGAAAGTCTTTTTCAAAAATTCTATATAAATTTTTATATGATACCGAGATAGTTACTTCTCAAAAAATTCAACTGATAAGGAAACTTTATTCTTCTAGCGGTGGGACAAAAGATAAAACTAAATAATAAATAAAATGGATTATGAATCCAAATTTTAACGGGGGTCCATTTCGAATCACCATAATTCGTTTTACATTAAATAATATTTATATTTCAAAATGTATAAAAACTTAGAAACAATGTTGGTGAACTCGTTTTCAATTACAAATAATTATTCAATTATTTTTTACATTTGTTTACAAATAATTATTTAACTAATTTTATATTACTTATTTTTAAAATAATTTCATTTAGAAATGAAAAAACGAATTCACAGAATTCATTTTCTACCAAAATTATTTTTAAATCTTTTAAAATAAAAATAAAATTAGTTTTCTTCAAAAATATTTAAAAATAAATAAATAAGATCAATATAATTTTCCCCAAGTGAATTCGTTCTTAGGGATTTTTTTTAATTTAAAAAAAAAATTCTTCAAGAAAACAAAGTTGGGAGATTCGTTTTCAACTGAAAACGAATCTCCCACTTCGTTTTCTATAGTTTGGGAATTTCCTTTTTTTTTTTTTTTTTTTTTTTTTTTTTGCTCATTTTGGTATTTATATGTGGCCAAAATAAATATTGAGGGAAATAAATCTATGCAAGGGTGTTGTGGTCAGAAGAAAGCGGATCCATCGTCCTATTTATAATACTTGTTTTCTTTCGGGAAAATGGTTAAAACAGTATGTTAAACTCAGGTTGACCTGATTAATACTCGGTTCTCTTCTCTTCTATAGCAGGTTTGATTTTGGTCAAAAATCGAATTTGGTTAAATTGTCAAAATATCTGGTTAAAAATCAATTTTACCCCTCTCTCAATCAGCTATCTCTTCAATTCGATTCTCACTACACAATTAAAAATCGAAATTATCATTACATTAAGTTAAACTATTTGTATTACGAATTGTAATAAATTTTCATTTCATCCATTCTAATAGAGTAATTTCATTTGTAATACTATTTGAAATATTTTTGTTTCTATGTTTGGGATGGAAAAGCTCTAAAAAAATCCATGATATTGGCATCTACTTATTGGTTAATAATATCGTATTAATAAATGATTTATAAAAATTTAAGTTATAAGTAAATATCACACCAAACCGTCAATTGTTTCTTAGAGTCCCTATTTATTGTCACGTAAATACACTTTACTTAAATTCCAATACTTTTATTATATATATTTCTAACTTTTGGCATGCCTTTCAACACCAACCCCCAACACACACACACACCCAAAAAGAAAGACAAAAACCTTCAAAAAAAAAAAAAATGAAAATCAAGTGTCACCTTTCTCTATGAGAAGACATAAAAGCTATGGAAATGCTAATGACAAAAATGTAAAGGTCCCCCACCACATGGAACAATCTGTCTTAAAAAAAAAGTCATTTTCTTTTTTACTGTTGTAATTTATATGAAAATTTATATTGGCTGCAACTTTGGAATGATTTTTAATTTAATGATTTTCTTTGAGGCCTAGCCCAAGATCTATGGTATTTAGGCCTCAAACTCCATCCGGGCCATACTGGTGATTAACAGTGGGCTTTGGGCCTCCAACTTCCTTCCCTTCAAAGCCTTGCATTTCAAGTTTGCTCTTTACATGGTGGGGTGAGCCTCCTTCTTCCGCTGTCTCCGCCGATTTAGTCGGCGACTTGTATTTGTACACCACGTAAAGCAGGATTTGGGCCGAGCCCAATATAAACCCAACCCCATTGGGCACCTGAAAGTTAGCCCCATAATTAGCAAAACGACTCATTTTGCGCTGCTTGTATACACAAGGATGACACGTGCAAATCCAAGTAATCTTATGTACTTACTCCGAGGTAGATGTCCTTCACAAGCACAGCATAGGTAGCCCATACACCCCCATTGAGGAATTGAAAGAAAGAGAGAAAAAAAGGCATGTATTTCACGCTTCTCATCTTTATCACGGTTTTCTAAAACAAAATAAAAAATTATTATTGATGGACCGAATAATTTTGTAACGAGACTATAATTTTAACTGCGGTGTAGTTGAGCTTAGCAAATTACCATGACAGAAAGAGGGGCAGCATACATTCCGATAGTCAAAACTGTACAAATAAGTCCCACCAACGTTAGGCGGATGCTTCCATGGATGGCTAGAAGGGTAATTGCAACAACTAACCCTAAGAACCCAACATCAATTACCGCCACCAATTTCATAGATTGAATCTGCACTTGAAAAAAAATTGTAAATAATTTGGAAAATAATTCTAATCAAGCTACAAAAAAGAATTTCATTATCTCGCTAGTATTTTTTTTCTTTTCCATTTTTGTCTAAATTGCGGAGTAAATGGGCTTCAAAATGGGGCACCTTATAATTATATTGCACGGTGAGACTCTCACAATAATAAATACCCTACGACGTCAATGAGAAATCGAGAAAAAAGAACCGAATGAATCCCATAAAAAATAATAAAAAAAAGATTCTTATTATCAGTTTAAAACTCTTATAATTAGCATTTGGATGAGTAGATCGGCAATATTTTCATGTTCAAATTAAAAGATTCGTGTTTTTAAAAGTAGTTAAAGAAAAGTGCTAGAGTTCGAGGGAGTGAAGTGACTGTGACCTTTACTTCCTTGGGAGCATAGAAGATAAACAGGGAAACATAGATAATGTGTAAGATTGTGCCTATGCCATTGACGGTAAGCACAAGCAAACCTCCTCTCTTCAGCTTCAACAACCCATAGAAAGACCATAAACTTGCGCTGAGCAATGTTGTTATGTAGGGTATCCCTTTGTAATTCTCCGTTGATTTCTTCTTCACAATCCTCTTGAACGTTTTTCTGCAACAAAAATTATTTAAACAATTTTCTCGAGCCACATCCCACTAAAAAAATCACGTTTCTGAACATAAAGGTATTCCACTTACACTGGGGAGAGAAACATGAGAATGGAGATGACATTTCCTGAAAATCAAACGGAAATTTATTTATGATGATGAAAACTAAAGTATATTGAAATTAAGATTAAATTATAAATACTATAATAATACGTACCGATAATACCAATTATGAAGCTCACGCTAGCCATGAAGAATGCAAGGCGGAGAATGAATGGTGAGATGAAGAGATTTGTTATCAATAAACGTCGGAGAATCGATCAAAACGGTGGCGAATGTGGTGGTTTAAAAGATGGAGGTTCGGCGTTTAAGCTTTAAAGGCATTTCTGCCACGTTTCCTTTCCTTTTTCACGTACTTCGGTTACCTGTATATATTGACAAGTGACAACGCCATCTTCACGTCTAGGCTTTCAACACGTGATTTTCCACCATCTTTTTGTGCGGTCAAATTCGGTCTAAATTTTAATGAATTTTTTTTTGAAGGACTTCAACAGAATAATCGTTGATGCTCTTCTAATCTGATGTACTTTTTCTAAAGTCTCGTATGACGAATTATGTTACGAAAACAAAAGAAAAAATTGTATTGACCAAAGGGTATGGTTAATAATCAGTAATACAAACTGGACTCTTTGAATAGGACGGAGGGAGTATGTAATTCACAATCAATTTTTATTTAGAAAGTAAGAATATCAGTGAAATATATAGTGTCGAATTACTTATTTCAAGTGTTTTACATTACAACTTATAATGAGTTATACAAATTTTAAATTAGACTCTTTTAGCGAGAAAGATGCTTTGTATTTATTTATTTGAGCCCATTTATAGATATCCTGAGATTTAATGAAAATATAAAATTTTAATTTTATGATTTCAAAATTAATGTATTAAACCCCAAACTGGTAATCAACTATATCGACTAATAGGTGACTGGTTAAATCAACATAATTTTTTGCAACATATTTTTGTCTGTTTATAAAAAGGCCTCTGAATGGGAAAATTATTTAGTACAAGTACAACATATGTATCCATAAAAATAATATTCTATTCGTTCCATTAGATGAATTCAATTTGAAAATTATTTTTTATTTTAATAAAAATTTTACTTCAAATTCTTTTCCTCCTCGTCCTCTTATTAATATAATCACGTGTGATTTACATTTAGCCCATAGTTAATAAGTAAGGATATATATGAAATAAATGGCGTCAAATTAGTTATTTTAGGTACTTTATTTTGACATTCATAAAAAGTTGTATATTAGTCAAAGCGGACTCTTCTAATGGAACGGAAAGAATACAATACATCAATGAGATTAAAATAAACTTACGACTCCCTATCTTCATAATAGACTCCCAAACTAATTGCAGCTTCACCCCGCTAAATGTCTCATGTAGTACCATCCTGTGTAGTACAGTCGCAGAATAATTTTTCCTCTAAAAGTAAGGATTTTTTTTTTGGTGTGGTTATTTCACTAAAATTTTTTTAGTGTAATCCTAGAGTTCGAGTTGTTTCTTTGATTTCTAATACCACAAGGTTCATTTTGTATATTTAATCAAACGTTTGAAAGTATTTTTATTTTGCCCCCTTATTTACTCATTATTTGTTTAGGTTTATGATTGTTAAACAGAATATATATTAATTCAATTAATTAGTCACTTGGTCATATATATCCGTTTCTATTAATGTACAATCAATCCTTATTTGTATTAGGTTGATGGTTTAGTTATGTTTGAACAAATCATGATCCAATTTCTGTTCTTGGTCTAACCTTAAATTATTAAAAATTAGTTAGTGTATCCCCATCTGACCTAGTTTCACAAACAAACGTTAGATAGCTATTTTATGACGGATGAAATTACTTACAAGTTACAATCATAATCGATCCACTTTCCAAGTTGTTACTAGTCTATTTTTACAAATATCACAAGTGCGTCACCCTATTTCGAAAAGTTTAAATTCAGTGCATCAGTTGAAACAAGGTTCATTCTCACAAATTAAAGTGAGATGACATAGTGTCCTATCCAGAACAATGAATCTCAAAACACCTTAAGAATCTAAATATCATATTTTAGGAAATTACCACCCCGAGAGGGGATTTAGACACACTATCTTGAAAACTCTAAAGTTCTTTCATAAAAGAAATATTCACTCCGCTACATTATAAGAGTTCAGTTTACTAGTTTGGAGAACGTATAGAATTTTTATGAGTTACAATATCAAACACTTAAAATAAGTAATTTATTATAATTTTTTCTCTAATGTCCTTACTTAATTTCCAAAGTGAATCTAATGTGAACCATATAATTATATTAGTATGGGTATGAAAAGTAAAAAAAAATCAAAACAGACTTTTCTAATAAATAAATAAAAAAATTGAAACTGAACTCTTATAGTGAAACGAATAGAATATAAATTTTTGGTAGATATACAAATAAATCCCATATTTTAAAGGCATTTTTAAAGTATAGGAAAAATACCATTAATGTAAAACAAAAAATTTGAGAAAATATTACTTGGTTAATAACTATCATATCACTGCTAATGTAATGGTTATTACTCCGTTCAAATTTTGACATTTATTCATCTTTCTTGGCTGACAGTTAATGTAATTATTTGTTCAATAAATTAATGACCTCCACATCAATAATACTTCCCTCTTCCATTCGAATACTCTATCTTGATAAATGTACAACTTATTATTATACTAATATACAACACTTAAATAACTAATTTGATACTATTCGTTCCATTTATATCTTTTTTAGGTTTACTTTTTTAAGTAAATATTAACTAGCTACTATTTTCACGTAAAATATTGAATATTGTAATTCAGAATTTAGAAATTAAAACTTAAGCATTATGAAAATATAGTTTTTCACTTCTTATGCGATTGTTAGTTACATATATTTTATGCTTCACTCCCGGCTTGTAAAAGAAACTAGCTGGTCAAGTCGACCGACATGCCTAAAGACTAAAACCGACCCGAACCGAATAAAAAATTTGACCTTGTTCTACCATATCTCAGTTTGGTACTAAAAAATCGGAATAAACCGACTCGAACCGCAACATTCGGTTAAATAAACCGAACCGCACAAAACTGAAAAAATATAGTTCGGGTCGAGTCGGGTATATTTCTGTTCACCCTTCGTGGAGGATAAAGTAAGAAAGAAGGAGGTTTTGTCATGTTCATGGCAGGAATTCCGTGTCAAATTTTGTGACGACAGAGGTCCAGTCATTTGTTTCCGTCGCTGGATTTTTCTTGGTACAGTGACAGATGGAACTTTCGGTGAGTTTTCCTCTTCCCTCAAAGGAACCTTTTTTACTTTACTTTTGAAAAGTGATCAGATCCATTTCTAGAACAGATCCAGCGAAAGACAAATAATTTGATCGAAAGTTTTGTTTGAATTCTCTCTACTTTTGTCATTTTTTCTCTCCAGAGTTGAACTTGAACAGTTGAACTGATTAATTCCCTGTTCAGCTCGTTCCGCTTGTCATTTGTTGATTGCAAGAAAAATCCAGCACTACTATTTATGGGAAGATTATTTTCTAAACGAATAGTTTGACGCGCGAAAATAAGAATGTGAAAATAAACATCTAATTTTTAAAATTAAAATTTCTATTTTTAAGATATATATGAATCTAATAATTTAATACTAAAATCAAAAATTTAATCAATTCAAAATTATATAAATGCTCTTTAAAAAAACATTATACTCCCTCTGTTTTTTAAAATAGTCAAATTTGGAAAACGTACAACTTTTTATGGGTTACAATATACAACACTTAAAATAAGTAATTTGTTATTATTTTTTTCACTAATGTCCTTAATGTTCTAAAGGTAAATTAATTGTGAACCAACCATAATGTTATTAGTAAGGATATGAGATGTAAATATATCAAAACTTGACCCTATTAATAGAACTTACAAATATATATATTAAAACTTAACTGTTCTAATAATAAAACGAAAGGAATATAAATTTTATATCTAAGTGGAACTATAAAAGTTGGGGGAGGGTCAGATTCCTTGGACGAAGTGATAAGACGATACGAGTGGCGACATTTAAATTGTGAGTTCGAACCTTAAAAGTTGTCGAGAAAGAAGAAAAAGAAAAAAAATTCGGTAAACTACAAAGGTTATGTGTTTGGCGATCGGGAATGGGAATACGAATAGGGAGCATCTCATATTCGGAAATTGATAAATCGCTCATTAAAGGAATCATGGATTGTATTTTGGATAATATAATAGTTTAAATTATCAGATTCTTGTGCATATACAAAAATAGGAATTTGAATATTAGGAAACAGATGTTCATTCCCCCAATTCCCATTCTCGCACACCAACCGCACCCGAAATGTATAGAAGAAGTTAGTTTATCTATTTGAAACTAATTAATTTAGTTATTACAAACGAATGAACGATTAATTCCGTGAATAATCGTTGATGAAATATAAATTAATTTAGGGCAGAAGCAAGAGAGGACCAGAATGATTGATCTCCCTTGGAGTAGTACTTAAGGCGCTAACGTTTCTGATAAATATTCGGAAGCTTTTTTCTCCCATGCTATTATTTATGGAATTTTCCAATTTTGTCCTTCCATCTTCTTCTTCATCATTTGGGGTTCCTCCTTCCTCAATTGCCTTCTCCACTGCAGATTTGCCCTTGTACATCAAGTATATCACTATCTGTGCCGACCCCGAAACTATTCCAATTGCGTTAGGCACCTGTCACACATGAAACATTAATTGGAAAAAGAAATTCGAAAGTGACGCCATGGTTAAGATCGACATGAACACGTGAAAATTAATTGGAAATAGAAATTCGAAAAGTGATTAAATGTCTAGGAAGTTGGAATATACCACTTCTCACCACTCTCCCCTACATTTGATTCGTAGTTAAACTTACTAAATTCACTTGTGGTGATCATTTCACTCAGGGCCTGTTCTTTTGGTTTAGGTTTTGAAAACGGTTTTGGTTTCAACAGTAAATTTAATATATTTTAATCATTTTTTATCATTTTCAATACAATTTTTTACTATTCAGCATCTACTTTTTACATTTCTAATACACTTTTTATATTATAAAACTATTTTCTAAAACAAGTTTTCAAACTTAGTTTTAAACTTTAGATAAAGAACAAGCCCTCAACCTGTCCATTTTTCACCCCGACAAAGAATAATGAGAATTTGACCATTTTTTGCAAAGTATAGTACTCTAGGCAGGGCGGAGCTACAAAATTGCACCCCCCCCCCCCCCCCCCCCCCCCCCAATTTTTTCAAATACCCAATTATTATATAAAAATTAGATAAAATAATTGATTTTACCTCACCAAAAATTAAGAAAAATAAGGGCAAACTGTACACCAAATTTTATATTAGTATTTAATTACTTAAAAAGTGTGTTTGTTGTTAGAATGTATACACGTATTCTTAATGAATTTTAAGTTTGGTAAAAATAACATAAGTTTAAAAATTCACCTAATAATATTCAAATGTAGTTATTTTCGCATATATTCACACAAAAAACGTTAATGTAGTACAACATTTTTAAAAATTATTTTTGCCTCACCTAACCTTAGGGCTTAGCTCCTCTACTGACTTTAGACATAGCTAATTACTCCTATTAAAAGAGTTTAAATTTTTTTTATTTATATATAATTATAGTTTCATAAGTTTTTAAAGTGAAATATTTTCAATAAATAATTTATCCGCTACTATTTTTTTTTATTTTAATGTTACCTTTATTTTTCAAGTGTAGAATGTAAATCAATTATGAATTACACGTAATCTTCGTATAATTTGAGAGACTAACTTACAATAACGAAATGATCTTTGAGGATGAGGCCAAAAGCGAACCAAGCTCCGGCGTTCAGCAACAGGAACAGCGACAGGAAAAATGGCATGTATTTCACGTTCTTTGTCTTTATCACATTTCTCTGTTCCCATTTCACAAAACACACCACAACATATATATTTATTAATTCCAAAATATAATATGAATTAGAGAGCGGATCAGAATGAATGAGCGTGTCGTGTTTTCTTCTCGTGTTAGAAATCGTTAGTCGTTACCATGACGGAGAGAGGAGCAGCATACATGGCGACGGTGACAGCCGCACATATATAACCGATGAAGGTGTCTCTGTTGCATCCACTAACAGCCATAAGAGCAGTAGTGATCACTATTCCAGGGAAACAAAGGTTCACAATCCCCACCAACAATAGAGCTTTAACCTGATTTTGATTAATTAGTAGATTAGGAAAATTTATAATACAAGCTCCATCCATAATATTTCTTCCCAAAAATTATTTCATTAACTTTATGTTTTAATTGAGTGATGAAATCGTGACATCGTCTAAAGATCTGTTTGACAAAACTTGATGCTTAATGTTGAAATCGTAATGTTAAATAGATTAAGTAGCTTATATATTAATGTTGAAAAATTCAATTCAATGTTCAACATCTGAATTAAAATGTTTGGTCACTTGTTTTTGTATAAATATATTCATTTGAATGCTAAGGTATTATAAACGTACAAGTTTTCCTTGCATTAATTTTTACAAACCACAGACTAAAATTATTAATTTTATAATAAAATGCTAGATACGGTAAATAAAAATTATATAAAACGTATTAATGAATTGTGCTTATAAAAATAGGTTAAAGATATAACTAGCTTATTAAATAATTGTTTAATTCTAAAATAAAAAAATAAGAAATAAATCAATTATATTTTATTTGACAACGTAATTATGATACTTTTTTAAATATATGGTATACTAAGAAAAAAATTCAAATATAAATATTAATAGTTAAATCTATATGAATAAAATAAAAGGAATAATTTCTAAAATCAAATATGAATTATTAAAAAAATTGGTAAGTGAATCATAAAGTGATAAGCAATTAAGTAACTTTTACTGATTAAATTTTTTAAAGAAAATAAGTCGTGCTTAATAGATTATGGAAGTTGAATTTTCGTTATCAAACCGTCTAAAAGTCATTATGTGTTAAATCAAATAATTTTAACTACTAAAATGTGTTAATTAACATGCCCTAACTAATGTGTTAATATAATAAATAAAAAAAGAAAAGAAATTAATACAGAGGATTTGAAGTACTCCAACTCAAAGCATTTTAAGACCAAGTACCCTTTTGTCGTTGGGGGCATAGATGAGATAAATGAGAACGTAAATGGACTGTGAGAAAATCCCAACCGAGTTCACAGTGACAATAAGCAAGCCGTTAGGATCCAAAATCCCATAGAAAGTCCACAAAGTTTTGCACAAAAGCTGAGCTATGAAAGGGTATGCAATGTGATCCTCCGCTGATTTCTTCTTTATCATCTCCCAGAATGTACCCCTGCCAGTTGCCAAATGCCATCCATCCATTAATTACAAATTCATCGATATCGTCGAATCATATGACAGCGTAAATCTCACGTACTAGTCGAAAATAGTTTAGAAGCTTTTGGAATTTGATTCGTGACGGCCACTATAAACTATGTTTGAATTTGAAGGATTGATGAAATATAAGACTTATTCATATTGATTGAGAGACGAAAACGAGACGACAACAAAAATAAAAGAAGAAAATGAGTCATTTAATTTAGGCTTTGTTCATTTTCCCTACTTTAAGAGAAATGTGAGTTTTGAATTTTATACTAATTTCTCATTTTCAAATACAATGACAATACCATAAAGGGCCTATATAGTATAGAGTTTGCTCATAAGTTTTTCAAGACATGGATATATACTTACATTGGAGAAGCGCAAAGTAAAACTGAGATGACATTTCCTGCCATACAAAGATTGAAAATTAATAAGAATTGTCTTGTAATTAGCATTGAATATTCATTAATTGTAGGATAAAAAAGAAACTAATCCAACACTCATGAAAATTAATTTCTTTTTAAAAAAAAAAAAAATTAAAAGATTCATGAAAATTGATTACCTATAATGCCAACAATAAAATCAGGCGAAGCCATGGACGTCGAACACTTCAAGTTCAAGCTAATATATCTTTCCTGGAATTAAGAAAAAATAGTTACCTTTTCAAATCTATATATATGGTTGTTAATTTTGGCATATTGACAACATGAAGGACAGTGGGTTTTAACTTTTAACCTATTAACTATTATTATTAGGGTTTGGAATATTGCATACGTAGCCATATTATTGTTCTTAATCCTGCCTTTATATACTTAATCCATTAATTTGTTATTCTCGTTTACTTTAACGAATAAAATTTCCTTTGAATTCTTTTCAAAACGTCTCCAAATTCATTGGATGTTTGATTTTGTTACTTGCATGGGAAACAATCAAGCATCTAGGCTACCTTTTGAATGTTATTTTTATGGTAAGTCCAAATACGAGAACTTTAAGATGAAAGGGAAATGAAATATGGTACTCTTATGTAATATTTATAGAGTTTTATTTCTAACAATATTTTATTGTCCCAATAAATTACAGAGTCGTATTTCTATTATCTACATTATATACCTTACTAATATGATCAAGTGTGGTCTACAAGAAAGTAAAGACATAAGTAGAAATGAAAAACGGATAAGAACTTGTATATGATGGTTTGACGGTTTGACATCACACGCATTAAATTTAGCCTCTGATGTATCATGTATTGAATTTAGCTGCTGATATATTGTGGTTATTAGTTTAGTCTTTAATGTATCGCTTACCGAGTTAAGCATTTGATGTATCACATATTGAGTTTAGCTTATGATATATTGAATTAAACCAATGTATCCCGTATTGAGTTTATCTATTGATACAATTATGAATTTAGTCTAGTATGTATCGAGAATTGAGTTAAGTTTGATTTATTATATGGCATCATTATGACTTTAGTCTCTAATGTATCTTATACCGAGTTAAGTATATGATTTGTCACATATTGAATTTAGAATTTGGTGTATTGAGTTAAACTGAAGTATCTCGTATCGAGTTTAGCATTTGATGTATCGCGTATTGAATTTAATTGTTGATGTATCTGTTATGAGATTAGTCTCGGATGTATTAGTATCGCGCATTGAGTTAAGTCTATGATGTATTATCTATCGAGTTTAATTAATGCATTGAGTTTATGTAATATGTTGCATATCGACTTTAGTTTATAATATATCGCATATTGATATATTGTGCATCTGATGGTTGGCCTGACCATTTGACAGGAGACTCTCGTTCCAAAAAAATGATATGAGATTATATATTTATGTTATCATTTAAACAAGGTTATGCTTTTGTGAATACTAATTGTATACATGGTTAGAGTCATATATGAATGGTTAAAAAAACCTCTCGAATTTATGTGTTTGACATTTAATGCTTGTGCAGTCTTATTATAGATACGATCTAGCATGGACCCCTCCGCCGAACTCTTTTGGGTAAATTAATGCATTTTGGAAGCTTATTTGTTTTTGAGCTTTGGATTAATTTGCTGTTATAAACGTACAATGTGAAAGATCTCCATGATGGATTGTAGATCCCACATCGATAAGGCGTGAATTATTCCAAATTTAAGTAAATTAGTTAAAAGAAATTTACGGCGTCGAATCTTCTATTAGAAGAAAAATAAATTTAAAACTATACTTTTCTAATATAACAGATGAAGTCATTAATAATATTTGAAACATAAGCAATATATATGTTATGATATATTAGTAATAGATCTATATAATATATATATATATATTTTTGAGGAAGATATATACAAATTGAAATCTATGTAAATTTAAACATAGTACAACTATAAAAGTTGAACCTATAGATCTGATTTCGAGTTTACCATCAATCTCTAGATTAAGTTTTTTTTTTTATAACACTAGATCAAAGTTTAAAAGCTGAATTTTCACTCAACTTAAGAGGATAATAATCTACTTAATGTTTCAATGCAGGAGTCTAAAATCTCAGGCTGCACAGATATTACTAAGCTCATGAAACAGGTGCCGTGCAAGGGAGTTTTCTGGACTAGCCAATCGACGAATGTAATAGCGCATGAATTAGCTTGTTATGCAAACAGCACCCCTGGTTATACGAAAGTTTGGGACATTATCCCAAACTTCATATCTCTTTCGTGACTAGACAATTTCTAGCAAATTTAATGCAATTCTAGTTTGGTTTCAAAATAAAATTACAATTTTTTATGTTAGATTTACACAATTAGAAAAAGGGATCTGATCGCTTAAATAAAATATCCTCTAAACGGCAATATATTATTCTTTTAATAATGACTCATCTATCCCCAAATATAAAATACCCCTATTTTCATACTATTCTCATGCATCAAATGCACCCTTAAAATAAAGAGTGAACAGCCAAAAATATATCTATACTTTTCAATTGTGTCCGGTTTTGTTACTATACTTTTTTGGTAGACACGAATGTCCCTAAACTAATTAAAACGGGCTAAAAATGTATTGGCACAGTTAGTTACCGTTAGAACTAATGGAATTTCCCTCATGTACATCTCATTTGACCTTTTAAAGGGTATTTTCGATAGTTATGATAAAATATTTTGTGTCTTTAACCACCTTTCTCCTCCCCTTCCCTTACCTCATCCGATGTCGGTAGCTATCTATTGCATTAGCCCAATCCAAAATTAAATTCTTTTATCAATAAAATGAGGAATTGGAGCCAAAATGTTTCATACTTACAACCTCCAAGATACAAGTTTGACACAATTGGAGTCAAAATGAGGAATTGGCACTACTACAGAATGGAGTTTTAACGGCTGCAGTTTAACAGCGGAAAAGACGAAACCGCCACAAAAAAAGAAAGGCGGTTATCAAATAACCGCCGTAGTAACTAACTTTCTACGGCGGTTAATTAAAAACCGCTGTAGAAAGGGACTTTCTACTGCGGTTTGCTTACAACCGCCGTAGAAAGCCATTATCTACAGTGGTTTTCAAATAAACCGCCGTAAAATTGACGTATTTAACCCTAAATAACAGCGTGTATCTCCATATTGCGCCCGAAAGTCGTCTTCTCCAACTTTCTACTATGCAAAATTTTTTTAAATATAATCAAGCTTATTACTTTATCGAAACTTAAATATACTTTATCAAAAATTATTAGTTTTGAGGTTTTTCTATAATTATTAGAGTGAACTGCCCAAAATGTACCCTTACTTTCCTACCATGTCCGCTTTGGTAACTAAACTTTTTTATTTCCCAGAAATGTCACTATACTTTTTAAACGTGCCAAAAATGTCATATTTGTGATTTTGACTGTTAGTTTTGACGAAAGTGGTGTATTTTGAGGGGTATTTATGTCCACTGTTCATATACCTCCTCCCTTTTTTTCCCTCCTTTTTTGCCCATTTTTCTTCCCTCAAATTTACTATTTTTTTTTCTTTTTCTTCCCTCAAATTTACTATTCATTTTTTATTTGTAAAAATAGTTTTTTTATTTATTTTTTGTAATTACAAATAATTACGGTAAATTACAAATAAATAAAAAAATTATTTTTATTATAATTACAATAATTATAGTAAATTACAAATAAATTTATAAAAACTATTTTTACTGTAATTACAAATAAATACAGTAAATTACAAATAAATAAAAAACACACAAAGTAACGATACTCTAGTTCATCTCCAAATAACACATAAAGTAACGTACAAATAAATACAGTAAATTACAAATAAATAAAAAACACACAAAGTAACGATACTCTAGTTCATCTCTAAATAACACACAAAGTAACGTTACTTTGTGTGTTATTTGGAGCTGATCCAAACAACACACAAAGTAACGTTACTTTGTGTTTAGATCATCTCCAAATAAAAAATATTTTTTTTTTACTGTAATTACAAATAAATTTAAAAAAAACTATTTTTACTGTAATTACAAATAATTACAGTAAATTACAAATAAATTTTAAAAAACTATTTTTACTGTAATTATTTGTGATTACAGAAAATAAATAAAAAAGCTATTTTTACAAATTAAAAAATGAACAGTAAATTTGAGGGAAGAAAAACAGTAAATTTGAGGGAAGAAAAAGAAAAAAAAAATAGTAAATTTGAGGGAAAATAAAAGGGAAAAAAAGGAGGGAAAAAAAAAGGGAGGAGAGTATATGAACATTGGATGAGTAAAAATTACAAAAATACCCCTCAAAATACCCCACTTCCATCAAAACTAACAGCCAAAATCACAAATATGACATTTTTGGCACGTTTTAAAAAGTATAGTGACATTTCTGGGGAAAAAAAAATATAGTTACCAAAGCGAACATGGTAGGAAAGTAAGGTACATTTTGGACAGTTCACTCTAATTATTATGTAACAGTACGTGAAAAATTTGCGGTGGAATGGTTCACGGGAAAATTTGAAATTTAATTATTTAATGTTTATAATAATAAAAGGCTGGATTTTGTACATAATTAATAAATATAATGTAAATTGGATATTTAATATTATATTTACAAAATTGTGGGGTTAATTTAAAAAAAGAAAAACAAAAATAGAAATTAATAGGAACAATGCCGCGTGCGGGAATTGGCACCCTTTTTTTTCCCCATTTATATGGGGGTTCAAAAAAAACGGCGTAGAAACACCTTTCTACGGCGGTTTAGAAAACTGGCCGGGTCAGCTTATAAATTCAAATTAAGAATTTTAATTTACAAGCTTTCCCTGCCTTCCCCTGTTTTCCTCTCCTCTCTCCCGACCCATTTTCTTCGCCTAGGAATCGTCGCCGGCGCCATCCGCAGACGGCCGACTGTAGGCTGTATCTTCCCCGCAGTTGTTCGGCGTTGGCTACTCGCCCCGAAGTCACCCAGCTCCGGCTTTAGCTTCATCGGAACCCGGCTTCCATTTCATCCATTTTCCCCAACAAGATTTTCGGCTATATGGTCCCTTGGTTGTAGGATTTCAATCCTAAATAAGGTTTAGCCGAATTCTTGGATTTCATTTAAGCTTTTGAAATTTTACCTTTCTTTTTTTACTTGTGATTGGACTAGGGTTTTTTTGTCAATGTTGCATTCGGGTTTATTGATAATGATGAATGCTTGGATTGTTTTGATCGATTGGTGGTTTAATTAGTTTGGTTGTTGAATTTGGGTTTGGTTTTCATCGAATGGTTTTGAGTTCGTGTGGTTTGGGTTTTGGGTTTAGGGGTGTTGAATTCGATTTTGCTGTATTAATTTGAGAACCTTGGTGTTTGAATTCGGTTTCGTTTGATTAATTTGAGAACCTTGGTGTTTGAATTCAGTTTTGCTTGATTAATTTGAGAACCTTGGTGTTTTTGAGAACATTGGTGTTTGAAGTCGGGATTGCTTGATTAATTTGAGAACCTTGGTGTTTGAAGTCGGCAATAATTCAAAGATTTCATGTTCCTCCTTTAGTGATAATGAGTGAAATGCTTGGTGGTTGAGTTGAAGTTGTGAAATGTAAATTGCATTTTAAATTTAACCTTTCTTAGGCTCCTTTTTTGTCTCCTTTTTGTTTAATTTCTTCAATGGCACTTATCTTTTAAAATTAAAGCTATCTTTGCATCATTTTCCGGCATCTTTATTGCAAATGTACAAAGTATCTTTTGTGTGTCGCTTTTCTTGTTTTAGGCAAAGAGAGTGTAAAATGAGTGAACTTCTCCTTAAAGCTTTTACCTTTCTTACTCTATTTTGTTTTCATCCTTTAGTAAAATGAGTGAAATGCTTGCTCTCATGAGTTGAAGTTGTGAAATGTAGATTGCCTTTTAAATTTAACCTTTCTTAGGCTCCTTTTTGTGTTCCTTTGGTTTAATTTCTTCAATGGTACTTATCTTTTCAAAGTAAAGCTTTCTTTGCCTCATTGTCCGGTATCGTTATTGCAAACGCACGAAAGTATTTTTGTGTGTCGCTTTCTTGTTTTAGGCAAGGAGAGTGTAAAATGAGTGAACTTCTCCTTAAACCTTTAACCTTTCTTACTCTATTTTGTGTTCATCCTTTAGTGATAATGAGTGAAATGCTTGTGGGTTGAGTTGAAGTTGTGAAATGTAACTTGCCTTTTAAATTTAACATTTCTTAAGCTCCTTTTTTGTGTCTTCTTTGGTTTAATTTCTTCAATGGCACTTATCTTTTGAAATTAAAGCTCTCTTTGCATCATTTTCGGCATCTTTATTGCAAACGTACAAAGTATCTTTTGTGTGTCGCTTTTCTTGTTTTAGGCAAAGAGAGTGTAAAATGAGTGAACTTCTCCTTAAAGCTTTTACCTTTCTTACTCTATTTTGTTTTCATCCTTTAGTAAAATGAGTGAAATGCTTGTTCTCATGAGTTGAAGTTGTGAAATGTAACTTGCCTTTTAAATTTAACCTTTCATAGGCTCCTGTTTTGTGTCTCCTTTGGTTTAATTTCTTCAATGGCACTTATCTTTTGAAATTAACGTTATCTTTGCATCATTTTCCGGCATCGTTATTGCAAACGCACAAAGTATCTTTTGTGTGTCGCTTTTCTTGTTTTAGACAAGGAGAGTGTAAAATGAGTGAATTTCTCCTTAAACCTTTAACCTTTCTTACTCTATTTTGTGTTCATCCTTTAGTGATAATGAGTGAAATGCTTCTGGGTTGAGTTGAAGTTGTGAATTGTAACTTGCCTTTTAAATTTAACCTTTCTTAGGATCCTTTTTTTTTTTTTTGTCTCCTTTGGTTTAAAGTGTTCAATGGCGCTTGGTTTTTGAAATAAAACTTTCTTGAAATGAAATGATGTTATCTTGTTTCTCTTTGTCTTTACCTAACTTAAAGTTTAAGATAAGGTAATGGCCCGAAAAAGAAAACGCAATGAGGAGCATAGTGATGAGGGAAATGGCAATAGAGATGGTTCTTCTACTAGAGCTAAACGAGGTAGAGAGCCTACAAATTGCAACGATCTTTTGGAAATGCGTATGAAGGGGAAAACACTTGAGATTGCATTCAATTCCAAAAATGAGCCTAAAAATCATACGAAGTGGACTACTTTCGTATCATTCACTGCCCGGAGCAAAGTGGACATTATAGAATATGCATTATTACCCAAAGTCCCTGACGAGATCAAGAAGAGAGTGTGGATGAAAATACAGGTATTCTACAAAATTATAATGCATTGTTTGTTTACCCATTTATACAAATGAACCAAATTTACATAACTTTGTACTTCTATTGTTTAATGTAGGCATTATTTGTTTTTAGACCAACTGAAGAGCTCGAAACCAAGTGGATTTCTTATGCCGGCAAACGTTGGAAAGATTGGAAATCCTTTTTAGGTAGATATGTCAATAGCATAAAAAACAAAAGTCTAACTGGGAGTGTGGCTAGTATGTCATGCATTACATGTACCACATCGCAATGAAATCCGAGACATTGGCACTCCAAAAGGTATTTGATTTTGATTTCACATAACTTATTTGATTGTATTTCATTTTGTTACTCAATTACATTTGAATTTATACTCTATTGCAGTACTTCAAGATCGACCGCACTCCATTAAGCACTGTGGATATAGATGCTATGAGAAAAATATGCGCTAGTTATATTGTGGAGCATTAGCCGTATTTGATGGTTGTTTTGATAGTAATGAAACTTGTTGATATTATAGTTGTATGAATTTTTTTGGATATGCCCCTGTAATATAATAGCGATTTTTACTTCTATCTTGGCGATATTTTGTATATTAATTTTAACCTTTTAGAAGCAGGTTTTGCTTTAAACTAGAGAAATTCCTCACTTTCTACCGCGGTTTGGGTGCAAATGTCTTGTACTTTCTTTGGCGGTTTAGTTAGAAACCACTGTAGAAAGTTGGACTTTCTACGGCGGCTCCGAAATATATCGCCGTAAAAAGTCCAAAATATACCGCCGTAGAAAGATTGACTTTCTACGGACTGCCGTAGAAAGTCCATCTTTCTACGACGGTTCTTCTCAACCGCCGTAGAAAGTCCGTAAACTTTTACAGCTACCGGATAGATGACGGTTCAAAATGGAAGAAAATCGCCGTTAAATGTGCTTAAAACCCGCCATTAAAAGCCCTTTTTGTAGTAGTGTGGGTTTACGATTAATACCTGGAAGTGGCTTTAATATTCGTTCTAAAATTTAAAGGAACGCTAAACAAATGTGAATATTCAATCAATTTTTTGAGGAAAAAAAATGTCTGATTGATGTTTGACTTGTAATAGAAGAGAACTTACGTTTAAGATTATGTTTGAGTTCTAAGGAGAGAGGCTTTCTTATTGTTTTTGTTAAATTGGATGAATAAACATAATAATTAATTTTTTCTTTAATTTTTAAAAGGGTAAAAAGGACATTATTATTTATTTAAATTATTAAAATATTATAATGCCTTTAAGAGAAATTTTAAAATTTTCATACCCTATTAAAGAATTGTGAATCTTGTTACATCTTTAATGAGAATTTTCCCTAAAAAATATTTTAATTATTAACTGTCAAAAATACCCTTTAAAAGGTCACATGAGAGGCACATGAGGAAAATTCCGTTAGTTCTAACGGTAGCTAACTGTGCCAATACATTTTTGGCCGTTTTAATTAGTTTAGAGACATTCGTGGCTACAAAAAAAACATAGTAACAAAATCAAACACAATCGAAAAGTATAAGTATATTTTGGGCTGTTCACTCTAAAATAAACTACCAAAACCCTCTCAAATTTATTCAATTTATCTAATAGACTTTGAAGGGGTTTTTTTTACCCAATATTTTTATTGGGGCAACTAATTACCAAAATACAAAAAAAAAAAAAAAATTCATTCCCATTCTATAGAAAACTAATTTGGCAAATTCGTTTTCTTAGGAAATTCGTTTCCTTCAAGAATTAAAAAACAAATCTTCTTGAAGGCCATGAATTCGTTTTCTTCTGAAAACGAATTCCATGAATTCGTTTCTTCCTTTTTTGTTTTTTTATTAATTTCATTAATCTTGG
The DNA here is from genome assembly GCA_016801395.1 of Leptodermis oblonga. Taxonomy (NCBI): domain Eukaryota; kingdom Viridiplantae; phylum Streptophyta; class Magnoliopsida; order Gentianales; family Rubiaceae; genus Leptodermis; species Leptodermis oblonga. Next base: position 37,885,226 of record CM028755.1, read on the forward strand.
AAAAATTAATTGTTTCCTTTTTTTTTTATTAATTTCATTAATTCAAAAGGAGCCCCGTAATTCGTTTTTGAGTTGTTATAAAAAAAGGGCAAAATATAATTATATAACTGAAATTTTAATTTTAATTTAATAAAATTTCAGAGGAAGTAATTTGCGGCATTTCTTGAAATGGTGGTCAATTACCTTTGTCTTCTTTATTTTGTAATTCGAAACGAGTTCACTAACATCGTTTCTAAGTTTTTATATATTTTGAAATATAAATATTATTTAATGTAAAACAAATTATGGTCATTCGAAATGGACCCCCGTCGATTTTTCAGTTTTTATGAAAAAAAGACTCTTGTAATTATATAACTGAAAATCGAATTTGTAATTTAATAAATATTTTAAGTAATTTTTATTTTTTTTAAATTTTTTGTTATATATTTTTGAAAGAAACGAATTCAGCTTAATAAAATTAGATTTTCAGTTATATAATTAGCTCTTGCCTTTATTCCCCTAAAATTGAAAAATGAATTATGGGTGTCAATTTTGAATCACCATAATTACATTAAATAATATTTATATTTAAAAAACCATAAAAACTTAGAACCAAAAACGAATTCAAAATTTTAAAAAAAATGATAATAATAATTCCCTACTAGTTCGTTTCCAGTAGAATTCGTTTCCAGTAGGATCCAGTAGGAAACGAATGGAAAAAAAAAAATTCAACAAATTTTTTTTTTTTTGAAGAAAACGAATTCGGGAGATTCGTTTTTTCAATGAAAACGAATCTCCCGAATTCGTTTTCTATATTTTGGGAAATAAAATTCAATTTGGTTTATTTTGGTATTTATATCCCCCAAAATGAATTTTGGGAAAACGAATCTCCCGAATTCATTTTCTATATTTTGGGAAATAAAATTCAATTTGGTTTATTTTGGTATTTATATCCCCCAAAATGAATATTGGGGTAAAAAAATAGACTTTGAAGTTTCAAAACTTACCAATAAATATGACGTAAATTCAGGGTCCCACTAGTAATAATGCATTTGTGTGCAAAAAGATTCCGTAGCAGGTAGCACTAGAGCTGGGAATTTTTCCCAATCTCATTAATTGTCACATAGGACTATATTTTTTTGGGAGAGAAATTTTCATTATTATTTTTCATTGGGTCAGAAGGAAAATTAATAGGGAATGAAAATTGATGAGAGGGTATAGGTACCCATTAGGACCTAATGAAAACATATTATTGGGTCTATAATGGGTACTTAATTGGGAGCCTTTTTCCTCAATTAATTCCTTTTTTTATTTTTTCACATTTTAAAATTATTTCTTTTACTTTTAATTGTCAATTTATTTCAATTTTTCTTTATTCACTTATTTGATATATATATATATATATATATATAATCTAATGTAACTAGTTATTTTGGATCACACCGGATACGGATCGTATGGGTCAAGAGTCAAATTTATTTAAAAATTAAAAAATAACGTTAATTTTAAGTAACAAATTTTTTAATAAAAATTAAATTAAATAAATTGCGGTAAAATAGATCGGTCCCTCAGGTCAAAATGGGTCGTGATCCATTGACAAAATCCATTCATATAACTTTAGTTTAAGAGATAATTAAAAAGAAAAATTACATTAATTTTAAATATTTTTTCTTACAAAAATAAAATTGACTTGCGAGTAAAATCGATCAAAACAAATAAGTAATAACTTATAACCCGTGAGTGTTATACATATATATATATATATATGTGTGTGTGTGTGTCTGTGTGCACACACGCAGACACACACAACACACATATACACTAATGCACACACATGTTATAATATATATATATATATATATATTTATTAGTCATAACTGAAATAAATGAGGAAAAAAAAGAGAGAAATAAAAAAAAAATTAAAATTAAATAATTTAATTGAATTATGAAATGTAAACAGTAATTAATAATTAAAAGTGACTACTAGTAATTAAAAAAAAATAAGACACAAAAATATGGTAAAAAAAAAAACTCAAGGTGCTTTGATTTGGGTATTAATGGGAATTAAAATGGGAACTTAATGGGATCGGGTCTTGGGAATTTAAATCCCATTCTATCCCAATCCCTCCCAACATTAAAATTAGATGGATAATTAATTACCTCTATCCAATAATTTTTCACCCAATAAACTCCCTCCCAATTCCCTCCCTTTCCCTTCCAATTGTCACCTCTACGTAGCACCAACAGTCAAAAGTAGTATAAGTAAGCGACAGTCTCCCACAATTGTATGATTCTTTTGTTGTAAACTTCGTCTTTTGTTTTATTAAAAGAGTTTTGTGATATAATCATTTGTGAGTCACAAGATATAATTTTAAATAAATTTATTTTATATAAAATGAATAAATTAGGATATTTAAAAAGGAAAAAAAAATAGTGAAGAAAGACAAAAGGAAATTGTACCGAGAATTTTTTACAGAAAAAGGACAGCTAGTATCCTGTCAAATTGGTGTATGAAACTGACCGCGAGACATGCACTTTTTTTTTTTTTTTCCCCGTATAACTTCAACTATGCATTTTTTTTATTATCAAATTTTGGTTTAAGAGTCATTCTATCAAATTTGAAAAGTATCAATCGTGTTAATTACATATATCAGAATTGGTTCAAGAGTAAACATTGCATCAAATTTGAGAGGAGTTTTAACGTTTTACTTATGTGTATCAATTTTTGTTCAAAAGTAACACTATATCAAATTTGAAGAGTATTAATCGTTTTACTTATGAATGTCTATTGTGGTTAAAGAGCAACATTGTATCATACTTGAACAGTATCAATCTTGCTACTTACAAGTATCAATTTTGGTTAAAGAGTAACAATGTAACAACCTTGAAGTGTATCAGTTGTGTTAGTTACGAGCATATTGTTTGGTTCAAAACTAACATCAATAAATAAAACTTTAAAAAGTATCAATCATATTAATTACTAACGGTTAAAAGCCCCACATCCACATGATTTGTTTTTAATTACGTTGTTGTTCGATCGAAACCTCAGCTTCATCAGTTGTTGCCCTCTTCGAGATCTTTAGCCTTGTTGGAATCATGTTCCTTGTCTTCTGAGTCGTCGGTCATCATCTCAACTGACTTCACTGGGGGTGTCTTGTGTTTGTAGATGAAATAGACAAGTAACTGAAGTGACCCTAACACTATTCCAACTGCATTTGGAACCTGAAATCAAATCAATAAACTAATTGATGCAAAAATTTGATTATAACTAATTAGTACTCGTATGTGCAGTAAAAATAGGTTTAATTACTTTTTGGCCTCGCGTTTATGGGATAGTTTAACTTTTGTCACCTGAAATTTTTATAACACATCAATTTTTTACTCTTGCATTGTCGCTAGCTATTTATCCGTAATTAACATTAATATCCCTACTTTTGTAAATATCAGCAATGTCTTTATAAGATGATTATGGCTAGCTACTAGGTAGGCAAAGGCAAAGTATATGAATTTTGAAAATATAAGAATTCGAGTCGAGTCCAACTCTATGGGCCTGTTCTTTAACTTAGATTTCAAACCAAGTTTGAAACTTAGTTTTGAAAAAATAATTTTATAATGTAAAAGTGTATTGAAAATATAAAAAGGTTTAGGTGAATAGTAAAAAGTTATATAAAAATGATGAAAACTGATTTTATAAATTATTTTTTCAAAACTAAGTTTCAAACTTAGTTTGAAACTTAGGTTAAAGAACATGCCCTATATATATATATATATATAGTTGGGGTAAAAGGTAATTACTTTAAAATATTTGAAAAGATATTAATGAAAAAAAATTATTTTTTAAAATTTCATTAGATCAGAGTCTAACGATATAATTAACTACATATTCATTCATGAGTTTTAAGATATAATTTAAAACAAAAGAAAAAGAAGAAAAAAAATCTCTTATTGACGTTGCAAATTGAAGAAAAAGAACACACCAGTATTAGCTAGTAAATTAATAATGTAATTGATTCATTAATTATTGGTACAACTTACCAGGACAAAGCAGTCCATCACAAGCAGCGCAAATGTGAGCCAAACGGAAGCATTAACAAACAGAGACAAGGACAGGAAAAATGGCATGTACTCCACACTCTTTGTTTGTATCACACTTTTCTGCCAAATGTTTTATATAAGGCCGCCGTCAATCATTCGGTCATTAAATTTGGCATTGGATATAATACTGATGATATTAAATTCGTTGACTGAATGGTTCTTATAATAGGACTGTACCATTTATTTTAAAATTCCACAAATTTATAAGAGTAACCTTTGTGGGATTTGATTAATTAATTATATATCTTCAACAATTAATTTGCTTACCACGATGGATAGAGGAGCTCCATACATAACTATGGTGAATGTTGCACAAAGAACACCTACAAAAGTCCGCCTTGCTTCTCCATGAAATGCTACCAATGTAATCACCATCACCGCTCCAAGGAAAACCATGTCTAATACCACAAGTCCCATATACTTCATCTGCAATTCATCTCAATTTATTAGGCAACAACCAATCCACTTGAACCGAAAGTTTCGGTCCGATTCAAATTTTAAGCCGATGGGTGTTTAGGCCGGATTGATCCCAAGGCTCCACGGTTCGGACCGAACCCCATGGTTGGGCTAACCTGGACCGGGAATTTTTTTCCCACCCGCAACATTGTTTGTGAACTTATATATGTAGAAAGGATTGAAATAACCTTTCTGATCTTGGAGGCATAGAAGAGATATATGGCAAGGTAGATGAGTTGAGACGTGGCACCGACGCTATTTACAGTGACAATAAGTATACCATCATCAGGGTCGAGAAGCCCGTAGAATGTCCACAAACTAGTGCTCAAAAGGGTTGATACATAGGGCAGTCCATCATAGTTCTCCGAGGATTTTGTCTTCACCACTTCCCTAAATGTACCTCTGAACAAAGACCACCAAACTCATCGTGTGAATATTCGGATTTGTACGGACAACGTTTTGTGTATATTTTATTTCCAAAATATAAAATTCACACAAGTCATTTAAAATTTCAATTTAAAAAAATTATAAGGAAAGTAAATATTACTCACATGGGAGAAGCAAACGATAGTATAGAAACAATGTTACCTGCCACACACATTAATTTTAGTCTTAATAATTATCGACGAAAAGTAATTGAAATATTAAAAAACAAATTCGAATGACGATTAATTATGAAGTGAATTTTAATGTAACGCAAACCTAGAATGCCAACGATGAAATCTGGTTTCACCATGATGAAGAAAATGCTGAAGAATTTCAATCGTAAAATTAATTGATAAGAAGCTAATATATAACTACGTTAGATTAATGTTTATTTTTTGCGTTTAGATTCAATTTGGGCAGTGGGTTTTATATACATACATATTGATGGAGGCAATTAATCCTTAAAGCTTTTTGGCAATGATTAATGCCAAATCTTGGATCTACTCAAGAGTTAATTAATATGTTCCACGTTTTGACTTTTATGTGTTGTAACAACTTTTCCAAACTAAGAATATTGTTAATTAGTTTACTATTTTTGTCACCAACAAGAAAACGAAAGGTATTTTTTTGAGAGATTATTGGGTGCATCCATTGTACTACGTAGGATTGTGTAACTAGATATATTTAGGGAAGAGAATGCTATTTTGAGGGAAAGCATATATACGTATAGGGATGCCATAAATGAATATAAATTAGAATTTTCGATTGGCTTGAATGCACTATTTTTAAAGATACATCCGATCCAATGCACTCAATAATTTTCCGATATGTTGACTCAACAGTATATATGTAACTCATTCATTCGGTAGCTAAAGGTATTGGCAATTGTAAGAATATTTTGGATATATATGATTCTTTTTGCAAAGTTTATTCGATATTGGTTATTTCATTGATCAACTGGTGGATTTATTTTTCTAACTAAATTTGTACTGTTATTTCTCACTCCAACATTAGTAAATTTATATAGCTTTAATAACATTTCGCATTTGTAGTTGTAGTTTATTTCGGTAAGAATAAGCAAAATAGGTCACGGTTCAGCTCAACGCACCAACTCGATCCCAATTTTTGGTTGGTTCAGTTTGAGCCCCTGCCTTGGATCAGTTTGACTCAAATTGGACTTGTAAGTATCTGGTTCGAACCATAGGAGCCTGGAATCGAACCAAGGACCCGATCCAAACCGCCACCCTCGGTTCAAAAACTTACCAAAAACAAAATTTCCAGTTTGGTTTCGAGTTGAGGCGGGTTTTTCACACCTAATTCACTGTGATTGAAAAATACACTTTTTGTCCATTTTGGGACAATTTTGCACTACTTAAGGAAACTTTAGTAAGAATAAAAATTATTTTAAAAGAAAAAAAAATAAAATGGTAGAAAATAAGGGCCAAGATTATATTTTAAAACTAGAGGGGACAATTTACAAACGTGGTCATAATGCAAGGAAGCATAGTGTAATTAAGCCTTTAATATTTTGGGAAACTACAAGTAATAAGTCGAAAAACATAAAGAAAATAAAACTTTTCGCATGGAAATTAAGGTTGGAAATAAATTAAAGCCGAGAAATAAAACATTTTTATTTTCTCGGGCTAATCATATATTTACAATTTCTAAGGATCTCTTAATTAAGTACTATTTCCCCTATCACAACTCGTCTTTGTCCCACTACGTAGAGTCGAAAGAAAAAAAGGGGTAGAACACGAGAACTTCTCAAGGGTAAATCAACCATTCTAATACTACTCTTAGCACTCTTACCCAAACACACTTAATTTCGGTGCATTAGTGCTGGCATCACTAGCAGAGACAGAAATAAATTTTAGTGTGGGCACATATATAATGCTAATAGTGTAAGTATGAAATTAACATTGACATGACTATAAATTAGTCGGAAAAAAAATTAGAAAAAAAAAACCAATAAAATTAGATAAACGATGATATAATTTTTATTGAAATTATTGATATGATATACATCTATTCATTAAATAAATTAGAAGTTGCATTCTACAAAAACTTTTAAAAGTCAACTAATGGGGGTACAAATTAATTTTTTTTAAATTTATTATGACAAACAAGTAAATTTTGCGAAGTCAGTGGGGGTACAAGCCCCCGGAGCCCCCACCCTAGCTCCACTAATGGCAGGTGTGATCTATAAACAACAAAATTTAACAACACAAGAGTATAATTTTTGAATATGCCCCAAATATTTTTCTTCTTAACATCATGTACATGCAATTTTGTCAGTTTCACTTTTCTTCATTGCGAATATTACAATTGGTCATTCGGATTCCTTTTTAGCTTAGAGACAACGCGGCTATACATCGTGCAATAATTCATGTTCCAAAACATTTTAGCAAAACTTTTTGCATCATTTGGACAATTATTTATAAAATATTTTCAACGTATTGTAAATTGTAAAAATCAGTTAAATAAGTGTTTGAATTATGGTTAACACACTTCTTTGATAACAAATGGAAACCTAGTGTGCCTGATTCAACATCTAGCTTTTGCTTAGTAGGCATAAAGCCCATGACAGTTACACAAGCAGTTCAGCGGACATAAAGGCAAATGTACTCTATAAATACAAAGAAAAATCTCTTTTTTTTTTTTTTTTTTCCTTCTACGCAATCTTACTCTAAATATACGAGTAATAATACACAACTCAACAAATCTTCTCAATTGAGGTGTAATGCATTCATTAGATACACTTATAAAATAATTATTAATAACACATTATTGATCAATTAGTAATACTACATTATTACTCAAATTAGAAGAGTGAGAGTGTAAAAATATCAAGGGGGATAGCCTTGCATATTTAAGGTCAATCCGATATCCCCAAGGTTCATTCATGTATCCATGAAGGATTCTTGATATCCGATTATGGGTCAGTGATACTCCATTTCCTTGTTGCAGACCATAATACAACTCTTTGATATATATATATTTCTCTTGCCAAAAGGCAGAAGCTTGACTTTTGAGTAAAACTGAGGCGGGCTGAATTTTTTTGGGTCCTGACTCATCCCGGAGTTTGACCGATTTTGACCAAATATTTCAAACTTCGAATTCAAGTGTACATTTGGATAAAAAAGATTGCTTGCTCGCGGGCCGACCACCTCAAGCCGTGTTTTCAAACACCGACTATGTGGAGATGAAAAATTCAAAATGAAGACAAACTGTTTCAAGTTTGGGAAGAAAGACTAAAGAGAAATAATTGTAATTTTAGGAACAAAAGTACGACAGAATGCCAAGTTTCAGAACATTAATTTTTTTAGTAACCAGAGCAGCTACACAGCTGGTTGTTGCCTTTTCGGCCCCACGGGCTGGCTGTTCGGTTTCGTCAAGCAACTGTCGGGTATCACCTCCGCGCCGACAAAAGAAACCCTAGCCGCTAGGGAAGTCCTCCACCTTGCAAAAAACCTACCCGTTGGAGCCACGCACATAGCTAGTGAAGCCCAGACGATCCACAGGGTCAACGGGCAGGTCAACGATCGCTCGGACCTTGGTGCTATCATCACCTACATTAGGGCCTCTTCGCCCGTCTTCTCCCCCTCCCCCCACCCACCCACCCACCCAAACCCCCCAGATTAGTTGGATCCATTGATCCCAAAACACCATAGTCCACACAACCTAGCCAAACATGGCAAAACCAACCAACCCGCCTCCCAATTCTAGGAGCAACCTCCCTTGTGCCTCCCACGTTCATTCGTTTATATCTACTTAATACAGTCACATTTTAACCTCAAAAAATAATAATAATAATAACAATATTACACTCTTTTTATTGATTTAACCCTTGTTACCCAAATAAAAGCTTTCCCGGACATTTTCTTACCTGTTCAAGTAAACCTCAAACGATGCTTATCAGTCATTGCTAATTTGCTTGTACACTTCTGATAGGAGAAGCTTCCTACTTTTAATTTCGCTTAGTTGCTGAGCTTAAACCCTTGCTTTTTTACTCCCTTCGTCTCTTTGGACTCCGACAGGAAAAATGTTCAAGAAGTAAGCTTTTTTCCCCCTTTCTCGAACTCTTTATTCCGTGCACTTAGTTATAATATTTGACGTTATGTTTTTCTTTTGGGATCCTTCGTTTTCATTTGGATGTCTGAATTTTTTGCCTTTGATGTCTTGATTATATGTAGAATCATATGGGTCGATTTTGTTATTGTGAAATGGGTTGTTGGAATAGAAATCTGGGTTCTGTTTTCTGATGGTTGCTGGGTAAAAGGATTTGGTTTTGTTGGATTAGGATACCTGTAAGTTGGATTATTTTGATGTAACAAATTGTGGAATATCTGAAGGAATCAGTCTAAAGCTTATGAATGGGGGTTCTTCTGGAATAAGCATATACTAATGGAAGCAGAAGAAATTTCGAAATCGCAGACCAGGCACCATTTTTGGAGATAGTTGAATGTAGAACTGGAGTGTTCAATGTGGTGAAGATTTGAAAAAGTTGCTGAACTTTGCCTTGTCAGGAATGCCGGTCTTAAGTTCAAGACAGTTAGAAATATTTTGGTAGTCAACCTAATGAATTCCTAATGGGGGTCATTTGCCTGGTAGTTGTAGGCTAGCCTCTTGATTGTGAAGAGTTTGGGACTTAGCTTCATCAGCAGTTACATTACAGTCATTACATTATTAATTGATTGATAGAGAAAAACTGTAGTGGATATCAGCTACAAATTTTGATGTCATGTTAAGAAAATTGTGGTAGATTTGACAAAATTGGATTGTACTGGGAATCTCTCTTAACTAAGATGAACTTAAATTCATTCTATTAGGTTAGACTAAGTTTTTTGACATGCCACTTTTATAATGCTCTAGTCCAATTGAAATTGAACATATACTTGATAAAGTGATGAATTATTGCTACTTAGACTTGTTGAAGAAGGTGAAAGAAGATTGTCTTTGTGACCACCACTACTTCTGTGTTAGCTTTTGAATAATAACACGCTCACACATCTTTTTGTCCTAGGAAAGTGGCTAAGCATCTTATGGGTTTTCTTTCGTTTTATAAATAAATGTGAGTAGCTGCTAGCAAACTTGGTTGCTGCAGTTGGAGTATGTACCTAAGTTTTGCAATATTATTATCCTCTTCTACTTAGTCTTTCTAAAACCCAGTTATTTTCCAGTGGCTTTTACGAACAATGGCATGGGCATTGCATGTCCTTTATTGTTATTCTGTGACTTTTTCTAACTAGGAATTCGCTAACATACCATATGTTTCTGTGAAACATCTTGTAGGTTCACATCTGAAGAAGTTTCTGGGCAAAATCAAGTCAAGGCATCTGTGCAGCGTAAAATTCGTCAAAGTATTGCAGAAGAGGTTTCCTTAATGACGACGCTCAGTCACATTTCTTTAACTTAAGCTGATTTCTTTTTAATTTAAGTGATGGAATTCTTAAAATATTTTGCCTATTCTTTGACCCTTAAAATTGTTTCTCTCACAGTACCCAGGGCTGGAACCAGTATTGGATGATTTGCTTCCAAAGAAATCACCTCTTATTGTTGCAAAATGGTTGATCTTTTCTCTGTTTTCTTATGTGCACATGCTTTTCTTTAATTTTATTGACTGCTTTCTAATCCTCATACTGATGTGCTACTCTTTTTTCATCTTTCTAGCCCAAATCATCTGAATCTTGTTATTGTAAATAATGTGCCGCTTTTTTTCAACATACGTGATGGACCATATATGCCAACTCTTCGACTTCTTCATCAGTGTAAGTAACTGAATTCATGATATCATGCACATATACCAAAAGGTTTCTTGATACTCAATGGTGTCTTTACTACACAGTTAACCAATTTTAGAGGGTGAGAGAAAGATTACATGTCTACCACCGGATATCTGAACGCCTTGAAGCTTAGCATTTAGGACTATTCACTGTCCTTGCCTATGGACTGGAGTAATTCTAGAACATTCTGCATTATACTTCCCTGAAGTTATTTACTTGCTTCTAACAAAAAGTTATGTACCTTTAGTTGCAATTGCTTGCATTGGCTAAATAAATCCAAATTGTCAGTGACACAAACACCACAGAAAGTAATCCAACCTAAGGGCAGGGCAGAACATCAGATTGGAATTTCAAAACCTGGATCTGTTTGGAATAATTGTCTTAATACAATACCTAATGGTAGTTATTGGCTTCAGTAATCCAGTTTGCAGGAAAAGCATTTTATGTAAGATAACTTACTTGAAATAGCAGGATTTCGTGCCAGAGACTGTAGATTGTTAAATTATATATTTGAATTTATAATGGGGACGAATCATTTCCTAGAGACAGTGTTGCGTCTAATTTTACTTGTGGTCCCGGCTGTTCCATGTTATTAGTGTGTGAGAGAGGGATAGAGACAGAGATGACCATTCTCAGCTCAAAATGGAGGAGCCTACATCCCAGGAATTGATTGGTGTGTAACATGTGTGTTCATAGTTGCAGAGGTGTGTAGCAGTCACCTAACAGTCAAACTCATAGAAACTTGTAGGAAGAAGAAACAATAATATAAAGGGGTCCTAGAGTTTAAGCAAGTGTTTGATGATGTGGGGCTGGTTCTTCTTGAAAGCAAGGACAGCATGGACTGAATTTTAGGACTTTTGTCTGTTCCAAAAAAGAAATGAAGTTTAGGACTTTCAAAATTATAATAACTGAGACTAGGTTGAATAATGAGGAGAATTCTTTGGCAAGCGAAAGCATCCTCAGTAGTAGTCTGTTTGTGAGAGACAGTCGTGTCCTATTATCCTAGTGGGTAATGGAATTCCTTGCTGTCTACGTTATTCTTGACACCATGAATTTTATAATTCTTTTTTGTATTTTGTCAACCAAGCATGGTGTAATTGTTCTTCCATGTGTACTCTGTTTTACAGATCCAAATATCATGAAAAAACTGCAAGTTGATAGGGGTGCTATTAAACATGTTCTTGCGGGTGCCAACATAATGTGTCCTGGGCTCACATCTCCTGGAGGTGCTTTGGATGATGAAGTGGAAGCAGACTCTCCTGTGGTATGTATAAATGATGAAGTCAGGATACAAATATTATTCTCTTTTGTCCCTTCCCAAGGATACTGAGATTTTCTCTGGTCAACATTGCTAGCTGGGTTGGTTGAAAACTCAGTTTATGTTCTTGGTAGTAACACTTGCCTTGTTGACTTCAAATATCAGGCTATAATGGCTGAGGGGAAGAAATATGCTCTTGCTATTGGTTTTACTAAAATGTCGGCTAAAAATATGTAAGATTCCAATTGGTTCTTGACAAGTTTCTCTATCTTATATGCATCTTTTCTTTTTAGTTTGTTTAATTAGCTAGTGATGGGTACTCACTTGTATAAAATCTAAAACACATTAAATTCATGATCTGAAGAAGATATCAGTTGCATGTTATATGTGGATCTAATTATTTCCACGCTGACTGCAGTTAATTTATTTGAATTCATTTCCTGTAATCTGAAAACTTCCTTTTTACCTCTGCAGAAAGTCTATCAACAAAGGAATTGGTGTGGATAACATGCATTATCTTAATGATGGACTCTGGAAGGTACATTAATTTGCTTTGATTATTTGGTTCTCTGGATAGGTTAAGGTGGTTGTCATGCTTTCTGTTTTTCTTGGAATTCTTTTGCTCTATTTGGAATTTATCTGTTTCTTGAAGAGCAATACACCCATACGACTCGCTCACTGGTTAAGAGAAAAAATGTCAAACCACTGCTACACCCATATAACTAGCATGGTTCTGTTCATCCACTGGCCTTTTTAAATCACTTGCTTGGATATCAATGTATCTAATATTTTTCATATTTGCAGATGGAGCGTTTAGATTGAGCCTATGCAATGATGGCGGCAGTGCCTGCTTTTCTTTTCTACAACAATAGTTTTGGTGATAAAGCTGAAGTTCTAATGAGGCCTTGTTTTAATTTTTGTGTCCGATGATTGACAGGTTTGATTTTATGAGTGTATAACAAAAAAGCATTACACATGGGCAGGTATTTTGTTATGAGGGTTGGTCCAAACAAGTGTTGAGTCTGAAATTTGGGTGTTTTTTCAATTTTGTTGAATAGTTTAGGCTGGTGATTTGCTCTTGTTCTGTTATCACTCTGAAAAAAAGTGTTGGTAACCCTGTTAAATAGCTATCAAACTAGTCAAACTAGCATAGCAATAGATAAAGAATGTTCTGATGATGCAACTTCCTTTTATACAAGTATCTGATTTTATACCTTTTCTTTTTTGTGTTTTTGTTGCAGTAGGTGGAATTGAATGTAAGATAATGCTAGTTTATTTGTTTGTCCTCTAGGAAAGAGGAGGTAAGAATCAAACCCGCTTTCCATGGGGCTCTTAGTCATCTCTGCACCTAAAATTATCTCACTATTATACCCTCCACATTTCACTAAAAGGGTCCTGTTTTTGAGAAACTGTTTTAGTGCGATGCAGTATGAATGACACGAGAGTTTCATTAACGTAGTAGTAGTAGTAACCTTAGAAGAAGATACAAGGGTAATAGTAACTAGTGAGGAAGTGGTAAGTAAGGAAGGCAGAGCACAGTAGCACACAACATAGAACACATAGTAAGTCTAGATGTAGATTTTAGCTTCTACACATGTTTGTGGAGCATGAATGATCCTTCAGAACTTCTTGATGAAATCATGGATGTGAGCGTTGATCTCTTCAGCCCTTTCTTGGTTGAGGAAATGACCGACTCCTTCCATGATCACCGGCTCCTCCAACAGCGGCACATCCCTTTTGAAACTGCCACCGTGCACATACTCTTTCGCCCCCGGGGTGGTGTAGACTATGTCCAGGTCTCCCACTATGAATTTGACAGGCACTTTTACTTGAGCTCCTGTCCATGCTGCCGTCAGCTCCCAGTTCCTGCATAATCAGTGAATAAGCACATCAGATTCTCTGTACCGCTAAACTACAATGGCGAGTAAGCTTATATTACTGTGTATGAGATGATAAACAACGGTGAGTCGGACTTACAAATCCAAGGTGCGGTAGTAGTTCAATCCTCCAGTGAAGCCCCTCCGGTCATATTTTCCGGCGTAGTACTTCAAGTCTTCTTCAGTGAACCAACCTGGCAATTTGATGTCAATGTCAGGTGAGATTCCAAAAGGGTTTTCCTTGGGTAAACAGGGTGGACCAGGTTTACGATCTGTGATGATTTTCTTCAACACAACTGAACTTCCATGTTGGGCAATCTGACCTTCAATCTCTCCGGGCTCCTGTCATCGGAAAACACAGTGTTACAATTTGTCGTAATAAAATCAGCCGAAAAATCACGCATGTTGGGAAAAATGTTGCAGTGGTACAGTGAACTCGACAAATCTCACAGAACAATTTGCATTCTTTTTGAAATTTTAAACTCAGAAAAAAGGAGGGGGGGGAGGTGTTTAAGATAATTCTTGAGTGTGCGTTTTCCTGTGTAGCAGGTGTGTTTGTTCATGCAGAGGTACTATTTAATGCAGTAAATGGCCACCTGAAACCTGCCAATCTATAATTATGTTTGTGCTCAATATGGATTTAATGCGGCCATGGCCTGCCACAAACCATTACTACTGCTAGTGAATGAAGAATTTCTGGTGGAAACGACGAGAAACCCAAAGAATTACTCTCTTGGTCCAATTAAAAGAGTGTCGTGATACAATCGTACACGGTATATGCATAATATTTCTCATTGATAATTATAAAAGGGTTATGTTTTTAATATTAGAAATGATATCAAAGCGAAAAGAATAGGACCATTTAAAAGAGAGATATGTGAAGGTCAAAAAGGCAATAATACTTTTTAACGGTGACTTCACATGCAGTAATAATTAAGTGGCAGGCCGAGTTAGTTACCTTTCTTCTTCGTTTTGGAATTATAGAAATCAATACTACTAACAAGTCATAACTACCACCTTAATTCGTACGTGGGTATCATCAAATCAAAAATAATGTCATGTATGAATCACAAAAGTCATGAGAGTAAAGTTGTGTCAACCGCCATGATCATAAATCAAAACCTAAAGTCATTAAATGAATGGATTAATTGCCAATATTGCATAGTGAAGAAGACACTCCCAACTTCCCAACTACCAGTTTTCACCTACCCAAAAGGCCAATCCCAATACAATAATTAAACCTCCACTTACACTTCCATAAATTTTGAAAGGTGATATCACTCTTTACTATTTTGATTGGGATGTACAAAACGAGAAGCGTCTCCTATCCAAGATATTCTGTTCAAATTATTAATAAAATTGCGTTATTACGATATCGTTTTAAAGTAAAAGAACGTTTTTCATTAATTTGTACATATTTGAACACAATTATCTTGAAATGTGATTCTAACATTTGTGAATAGTTCCATGTATTATTTCATTTGCATGTACTGTTGCTGTTAACCTTAGATCAATGCATGTGAATGTTAAGGATCTATATATACGAATTATGAATACACGTTTCACATTAATTCTTCATCTCATGCAAGCTCTATTGATTTCTTCACGTAGAAATTCAACACCAATCTTAATTGGTCCAAATCGAGCAGGCATGCTATACTTTAAAGCAAGACAATTTCGCCAACATCTCAATGATCTCATTAATTTACTCAAAAATCAACATCAAATCACCTTAAATTGATATATAACTATAATATACATATAAGTATTTTTTATAAGTGTTTCTTTACGAATTTTAATCTAAAAAATCATAACTATTTCCAACTTCATCATTTTATCTCACTTGACTCAAATCCAACCTGTAGTAATTTACTGATTTTTTAAATTGGTATGCGGATCTCAATCGAGGCGCCTCCACTTAATATGCTTTTGGATTCAATATTAAGCTTACATATAAGTGTAACAGAGAATTCAAAGTCCTAGAGAAGAAGAAAGAAAAGAAAAACCTGGAATCGGCACATGTAATAATCCTCTCCGAAGAAAGCTCGGAGGCTCTGAACGGGCTTCATCTTGGGATGCCGTGGCCGGAAAGGAACACTCAGCGACACGTAAGCCCTAACCATGTCGGGCCTAAACAAGCAAAAGTACCACCCGATCATGGCGCCCCAGTCATGACCCACCAACAACACTTGGCTGACGCCGAGGGACTGCACGAGAGCCACCAGGTCGCCGACGACGTGGTGGCAGGTGTAGCTCGTGACGGCGTCGGGGGCATCGCTGTCGCCGTAGCCACGGAGGTCCGGGGCGACGGCGCGGTAGCCGAGGGAGGAGAACGCCTCGATCTGCTGGCGCCAGGTGTACCAGAGCTCCGGGAAACCGTGGAGGAAGAGAATAACTTCCGGGCCTTGGCCCTTTTCGGCAACGTGCATGTTTATGCCGTTCACTTCCACCATCTTGTGTTCTATGCCCGCCATTTTTAGGGGTTGGCTGTGAAAGGGAAAGAAGAAAGGTGAAGAGAGAAAGAGTTGAAGGAAGCTAAGAAGGGATCGAAGTACATAGGATTGAAGCATCAAAATTGATGAATACCATATAGCAGTAGATACTGTACTGTTATATTAATCACAACGCAGAGAGTTACAGATCTTAAAGTACTGTTAGGCTCACACACAATTAATATAGATGGTTGCTGCACATAAATAAATGCACACTAGTATTTGCTTTTGAACTATATAAGAGTCAAGTTTTTAATATTGTTTTGTTATGCTAGAAAATACTACTAAATCTTGAGTTAATCTTGTATGAAAAGGGTTTATACATACTACCAGCGCATGCATGAACCCGTTCAGCAGTTCATTATGCATTAAAATTGCATTTTGTGTGTGTCTGTTTTTTTAAAAAAAAAATAAATGAATACTTGAACAAAGTAAAAATGACCCTTGTTCAAGCATAATTAACTTTGATAAAAATAATGACAAAAAGTTTAAGAAAAACAAAAAATTCCTTCACATAAGGAGGGGAAAAAAAAATGATATTTGTGAACAGTACCAGTGGTACTACTATTCAAGTATTAGTACTACCCTTTTCAAGTATCTTTAATAGAGTACTAACTCTATTCAAGATACTTGAAAAAAATAGTAGATACTGGAAGAGATACTCTACTTGAATACTTGAAGAGAGTATCAATAACATTATTTTCAAATATCTAATATTGGTGAACAGTACTTGCGGGGACTGTTCACGAGTATATATTAAAATAAAAATGTTGTAATAGATACTTGAAGATGAAGAGAGTATATGCAATCCTTTTTCAAGTATCTAATATTCTCTTCGGGTAATACTTGAAGTCTTGAAGAGAGTATATGTAATTCTCTTTCCAAGTATCTATATATTAGTGAGACTCCCCGTTGCATGTATGAACCTACTTCATCTAAATTTTTGCATAAACTCTTTTAATAGAATAGAAAGAGCAATACATTTGAAACTAAATATCTTTTTTTTTTGGGTCAAATAATTGTAATTTTACAAATTTCATTATCATTCATTTCTGAAATCACAGTTTTAGTTAGTAACCTAAGAAGAATTAGGTTCTTGACCCTTTAAAAGTATTTCTTCTACAAAGAAGAACTTTGAAAAACTATTTTCAAGACAAGTTTTAAAACCAATTTAAAACTAGATTTCTAAATGAGGTGTGTGATTAGTGATTTGCAAAACATGAAAGCAAATAAACAAGAAGCAAGACACACAAAATTTATAGTGGTTCGAATTCCCCTTGAATCCTACTCCACTCCCCAAGTTCTACAACTTCAGATTCCTAATCATCTAGGAAACACTTAAAGAAATGTTTCAATCCCTTACACTTGCTTAACTCTTTCTCAAGAGATTAAGACTTTTTCCTTGCCTAATCTAGCTCTAGACTTAGGACTTTACCCCTTTGTTTAATCCAAACTCTTGGATTAAGACTCCCTTGCCTAAGGCTAGCAATGGATCTTTTGCCCTATCCTTCCTCAAGGATTTTAGGTCTTACTCAAGACTCTCATTGCTTAGCAATTAGGACTTTTACAAATGCCTAACCTCAACCTCTTGAGATAGGACTTCTCATTTTCTTCTTGCTCCCTCTTACTTCATGCTTAACTCTTAATCAAGAGCTTAAGACTTTGCCTCACTTACAAGATGCCTACAACACTTAAGTGTTTAGTACTTCTCTCAATGTGTTTACAAAGTAGGAAATTAGTGCTATGAAAACAACTAACTATTACAATGAAGAAATTCTAGTCTAGCCTAATTTTGAAATAAATTGTTCGAACTTTGAAATGATCTTTTGAGAGCATTTTAACACTTTATATTGAGCATGAAATGGATGAAGAGAGGTGTCTTGAGTGTTCTTGAAGTGGGGTATTAATTTATAGGAGAAGAGAGCCCTTGAGAAGGTTGAAAAACGGGCGAGCCAACCCGAGGGCCCTGCGACATGCCTAGCGATAGCCGCGGGCCTAGCAGGCGAGGCACGAGGCCTGCGACCATTGTAGCCCTCGTCATAGGCTATGCCTGAGCGCGCTGCACAAGGGCTGCGCTCGGCGCCTGCCACGGGCAGCTCACCGTCAGCCTTTGTCCGCCCTTGATTTGACATTTTTTTGTTTGCTTGCCGTTTCTTAGTTTTAGCTCCGTTTTCTTCACCATTTTTTGCTTTAGTTCACCGGTGAACTCTTCTCTTCATTTCCTAACTTGAAAACACCATGGGTCCCACCTTGGGATGTGCTCGGGGAGTATTTTTATTCTTTCTTCATTTCTTACCGTTTCTTTGTTTTAGCTCATTTTTCATTGCCGTTTTTTGCGTTGATTCTTCCGTAAACATTTCTCTACATTTTCTCACTTAGAAAACTGTTAAATTAATTCTCATAGTTGTTAACTCATCAATCAAAATAAGGATTAAGACTAACAGGGTCTAACAATTTCATTTTCTAGGACTAGTGATATTACATAATTATTGAAATATGTGAATATAATTATGTGTAAATGTATCACTTTAATTGTTTTCTTAATACTCTAAGTGGCTTTATTTTTGTGAAAGTGAATTATGTGACACTGATAAAATGTATAATATGTTAAGATGTGTATGTGTATTACATCTTGTAATTACTTATCTTTTAAAGTTAACCATTTTTTTGTATTAGAGCCCCTCATAAACAAGTAACACAGTCGTAGGTCATTATTCTCATTTCTAATATCACTGTCATAGTATATAAGAGTACACAAATATTTGAGCACTCCCTTTCTTAAAATTTTTTTATTATCTCTGTCTCAAAATGAATGTTATTTTAACTTTTAAAATTGGTCCCAAAATAAATGTCGATTCTATATATCAAGAATAAATTGTACTAACATGAAGCGCGTCTTAAAAAAAGAAAATAATAAGTTGTACTAATTTTTTCAAATTTACTCTTATTTAATAGTAGTATTCTAAGTAATTGAAGTAAATATGTTCAATGCATGTTGGGAATATCATATTATTTTGAAATTAAGGCGAACACTTTCTTTCATGTCATTTATCTCAATTTCCAACTAGTACTATAATCACCTAACACCAGTCTTGGGATAAAATATTTTTTTTATTGAGAATAATAAAAGAATAATCAATGGCATGGTAACCAGTAAAACTAAATAAGATTATTATAGTCAATTTAGTATTCTTCTTAATATCCGTGAAAAGTATCAAAACAATGCTTATTTTGGATCCAAAGTAGTTTTAATCATTTTAGTTTTATTATTATTGTTTTCACTCGTACCACTCACAAAATTCGAATCCGACCATAAATTCGGGGTTATAAGACCTCCCTCTTACCACCACCTAATCCTCCCCCTTCCTAAACATCATTTAATCTCATTTGGTGACACATTTATTAGGAGGGTTTCACCCAAACTACTGTGACATTTTCTAAGCTAGAACCAAATGATTATAGATTGATTTGAGAAGAAAAAGAAGCCTAATTGCAATTGTAGTACCATTACTACTACTACTACTAGGTAGACCATAGCAGATTATGGGTTTAAAATCGGAAGCGATAAAGACGAACTTTGGTGGGGAAGATGGGAGTGAATGAATGCATTAACAATAACAGATACAAACTTCAGAAATGTATTGGAATTCCGAGACCGGAGTCCGGACCCACAAAGTTGTACATTAGTAATTAATTTGATGGTACAGATCTCAGACACAAAGGTACAACTACAGAGGAGTACTTCGTAGAGATAGATGGGCAATGTGTTGTCCACCGAGACCATATCTTTTTTTGTTTATTCCGTCACAATAGTAATGAGACTTACATATCACATTATAGGACTCACTATCCCATTGTCAAATAGTAGATAAAGAAGACAATACAATAGTGACAAGACATTGTTCCATACCCTTTTCTTAACTACCATCTCACAATAAATGGTGAAACTCACATGTGATATCATAACTCTCATTCTTATTGTGAGAGTAGACATAGAAGGGGGAGTTAACCCCCCCTCCCCCCAACACTGGTTGGTTGGATCCTATGACCTAGTTGGCAAGCTCGCGACTAGAATGAAAGAGCGCGTGTTGCTTTGGATATTTTGGGTTCCGAGAAGCAAAGAATGTTTTAGCGCATCTGCTAGTGCAGTTTGGGGCGACAACCCCATAATCTAAGTACCATTGGGGATTTCCCCCTTCTTTTGTATTTCAAACCTTGTTAGACGATTTTCAGCACCATTAATATAGTTTATTTTTGCCTTAAAAAAAAAGAGACATTTATTAAATTCAAATTTACTCGAACATTTTACATTTTTTGTTTAGTCAAATCAATGTCTTGTCAAGAGTTTATTTAGGCTATGTTTGGATTGGCATAATGACATGGAAAAAAATTACTGAGTTCTTTCTAGAGCTAATATCTTCTTCCCTAATTTTCCCTAAATATTCTTTTAAATCAAGAATCCACAATGTTTTCTGTTATTGAATTTCTTACAATGATATCTATTTATTTGCATTTTTTAAAATTTATAAAGGTAAGGAAAAAAAGAAAAGTGAATTAGTGCATGTGAGTGAGTAAATGAGAGGGACGAGACGTAAATAAATGCAGAGGCAGAGAGAGCATTGATTTAACAGTCAATTCAAGGATGCCTGTACTTCTAAAACTTTCATCTCACATGGACTATCCATTTCCATGCCTACTAGATGGGTGTTCATTAGCTTGGTATAACCATTAAACACCTGTTATTGCCTAAGCTATCGTAGCGAAAAATAAGAGACAGAGCAATTTATTTATTTTTAAAATACCTTCTATTATTCTAACTATTAATAATATTACAACAAGAAAAGAACCTATTTCTATTTGAGGTCCCTGTTTAGTGCCTGAACCAAACAGTGAGCAGTAGGGCTGTTCATCCGACCCGCGGATCGGGTCGGATCAAGCTGATCCAATTCGACCCGAAATTTCAGATCGGATCGGATCAGCAAGCTTAAGCCGGATCTTGGATTCGGATCGGATCAGTTTTTGATCCGATCTGATCCGAAAGCTGCTCTTTTTTTTATTTTATTTTTTTTAAGAAAAATATGCTTAAACGTCGTACTACTAACGTCAGAGTAGTGGTGGTCGTGGTGATTATGGAACTAGCCAGAAGCCGAATCGTCATCGTCGTGGTCATGGTGGAGGTGGTGTTCGACATCAGACCCGCCGGCCGCCACCGTCGTCGTCGGAGTCGTCAGAGTGGAAGTGTTGATGAGAACCGAAGTTTGAGTGGGAGTGATGGTGGGCAGCGGATTTAACAGCCGACGAGGCGGCGATATTCTTCTGTGCATCGCTGGAGGAAGGGGATGAGAAGGAGCATCGCCTTTCCGGTGACCGGGAATGTTAAGAACTGGTGAAGCGGCTCCGGTGCATCACCATAAGTTGGGTTCTTTTTTCACCCAAAAGGAAAAGGAAAAAAAATGGGATTGAACTAATTAAAAGAATTCCAGTGTGAAGTGGAAGGTATTGGGCTCGGCGGATCGGGTCAAAAAGAAAGGGGCAAAAAAAATCAAAAACGGCAACAAAAAAAAAAAAAAAGTATTTCGGATCGGGTCCGAACAGAACCGATCCGACCCGGTCGGATTTTGCATGAGCAGCCCTAGTGAGCAGTAAGTTTCAAACAATGCACACTACCGTAAGAGCATATCAGTCTAGATATATGGATACTGTTGAATGCAATCCCAAAAGGACCCAAAAAGACCGGTAAACGATACTTCAACACATGAGTTTAATCAATAAGTATCAGCTAAGCTCAGTACACGAATATCAAACCACAAAACATGTCAGATATAAGTTTTTACATTTAAAAAGATCTAGTATCGCACTTGGATCTAGTATCGTTTTTATAAATTTAGATCCTAAAATCATAAAAATAAAAAATAAAAAAACTCATGAATTGGTATTCCAACGTCTATGGCTTTGTCATAAGTACAAGAGGAGGTTCAGAATGGCATTAGAAGATAACCAAATCAAACATTTATCCACAATGGCGTCACTTGAAATGATGCTAAAAATCACAAACCTTACATAAAAATACAACATTTTTAAGTTCAAAAAAACTAGTGTTACAATCACCCATTGCAAAGTTCATAGGACCATGAGGCTCTTCCAAGAACTATGGTTTCAAACCTTAGAACTTGTTAAATAAAAGAAGAGTTTTAAACATACGAATCTTGAAAGGTATACAACAGCTTCAATCTCCACCTCCTGGAGATGCAAATTTCAAACAAGTATGATCTCAACAAGATCCAATGAATGGATCAATCATAACTCGCATTCAAAAAATTCAGCAACTTGCTGCGATTAGTTTCCGCCACTTTGTCCTCCTTCGACTTATCCAGCTTTAACAAAATCTAACATATTAAGAAGATGCGATTACTGTTAATGACTCGTATCCTCCTCACATTAAAAAAAATACAAAAACCAACCATATGAATCTTAAATTCCAATTCTCTGACTGTTAATGACTCATGAGTTCCTAATCAACTACCCTTGCTAATCCATTTGCAGGTATGTATAAGTACAATGAGGGTAAAATGTGATCGGGAACAAAAATAGGATCCAGAAACTGAAATACTTTCTTTCATAGATTATTGCAATTTTGCATCTCTGTCACCATGCTATGATTAACAATAGAAATTCAGCTAACCTTTTTGCCAGATACTACACTGCGACGGACACCATCATCTTTGTCCCGTCCCAAAAACTGCATTTGTACGAGGAACACAAATTAATACCAAACAAAGAAGATAGGAAGAGCGCATTCGAAAGGAAGCATTAAGGGCAAAGGGAAACCTTTGAAAGCTGCACAGGGCCACTACTCTCCTCTTGCTGCTTCTATATATAGCTCCCATTGCCAGGACAAACAACAGACCAGAAACAACACCCAATCAAGCCAAGGACCAACCCAGTCGTCATGCCACAGACCCCAGCTCCAATTTCAAAGAGCCAATCATTCAAAGGCAGAAAAAAAATATAAGTGCCACATAAACTAAAAAATAGCAATTGAGAAACATGAAGTAATTAAATGCAACATGTGCATGAAATCTTAACACGCATAACAAAGGCCTTCACTGGAAAACCTTAATGTTCACTGCACAAAATAACTTAAATATAATGTTTTCGACTAGTGGCCTACCTCTTTTGCTTTATGCTTAGGACGTTTATGCCGTTGAGTTTTCCTTTTCTCTTTATCCTTACACTGAAAGTTTAGACACCATTAATAACAAAAGTATAAAAGCATAATAACTAATGAAAACTAAAGAAAGACAATATGAATAACGACCTTCTTGTTTTTTCCATTTGGTTTGTGCCTCTTTGAACGATTTGCAGCTTCGTGTTCGCTATCCGAGGAGCTGCAACAATAAAAATGTCCATGACAAAAGGATTCAATATTCTTCTTTGCAAAGTTATATGAGCACTATAGTGACGCAGAAGTACATCACTTCTAGCTGCCTAGTACATGGATGAAAGTAATTTGATAAAAGTCCTATTTTGGGTCTAAAGATAAGAAAATGAAAACAAACAAAGACTCAACATGGCATCATCGAGAGAAGGAAATCTAGCATGCAAGGCAAGGAGACTTCGGTACTTAGGAAATCTTTCAGTTCTTGCCTCATAAGCAAGCAGAAACCTTAGCATCAAAATAATCCAAGCAGCTTCATTTACATCAGTTTGAGATGGCATGAACCATCTTAGGTAACCCGGAAGGTCATGTCTGATAAGCAAGTAACAGAACTTATTCGGACACCAGATAGTCCAAAAAGGCCTCTCACAATACTTAAATACATGTAGAATGTCGCAAAGGGAATCCATAGAGGAAAAAACAAGCAAGAAAATACTTTTGACATAAATTACTCTCTGACCTTGTCAAACCCTTTTTACTGAAGGTCAAGGCAAAAGAACTATCAAAGGCAAGCTTAAGTACACTCTACAACGTCTTCAAGTTCAATGCCCACTGAGGATGCCAGAATTAGAGAATTTAATTGGACAGAAAAAGTGTTCAGACTAAGGAAGGTTAATCAGAGTTCCTTGATTCTAACAACAAAATACGTGTATGGTTTCTAGTTTGAAATTTGGTTTCAAACTACATTTTGCATTTTCTAATAACCTTCATCATCCCTGTTACACTTCCTTACAATTTCAATACACCTTTCTAAATTTCCAATACACTTAATATTTTTAAAACCAATCGAAACAATATTTTGGAACCAAATTGTGAAACCGTACAGGCAGGTGACACCAGCTTTAAACAAAATCCACTTTTATCTGGCTAATATTCTACTTTTTCCTGCTCAACAGATAACCAGAAACCAAGATTAAGACACAGAGAGGCAAAACATAAGGATCACCTCACAACATCATACTAATGCTTTTCGGCATGATACATAATTTCATACACAAGTGCCTCGGACAGTTTACTTTCCTGGCAAAAACTATATTGAGATGTTCCAGAGTAATTCTTACTCCCACAAGATCACAACTTTGCATTGCAAAGTTTTTAATCATGGCCTCAGTTTCTCAAGTAAACAAGAAGAACTAGAAATTCTTTGCAGATAGATACAGAAACGTCAGCTTTAGGCATCGACATTGAACACAGTAAAAACAAGTAAGGTATACCTAAGAAGTAAGGAAGCATATTAATTCAATTCAAAAAACAAACTTTTTCAGCAAAAAATTATTAAAAGAATCAGACGATATAGGTATCTCATAACTAAACCAAAAGGCAAAAATTTTTTCTCCACATATTTACAGCAATCCCAAATTAGGTAAAAGGGAATATTCAGCTCGACAAGGAAAACTACAAGATTTAAACAAACAATTTATAAAGCTTAAAGTCAAGAAAGAGGGAAAGAGTAATAGATACCTATAATCATCTTCAGATGAAGAAAAAGAGGAGCGGTCGGAAGAGGACGAGTGGCGCCGACGACGCCGCTTGGTTTTAAGAGAGCGGTGGCTTTTCTTGCTGACCTTCAGCTCGTCTCTGTCTTTGTGTTTGTCTCCCCGTCGGTGACGGTGACGACGGCGGTGGCGACGAGCGGAAGAATCCGATGAAGATCCATCCGATGAGGAGGAGGATGAGGTCGCAGAGGAAGATGAAGCCGCCATTGAAACGCGCAGAGATTTGGGAAAATCAACAGACTTATACGACGAGGTATGGAGGATGGAAATTGGTATTCGCACTAAGATTAATATGAAAAGTCTGAATTGCCTTTTAGGTTTTTTAAAAAAATAAAAGAAATCTTTTTCACTCTAATTATAACCGATAGTAACGAGGATAATTTATATTACACGTTAAATAAATAATCTATACATTTTTTATTTTACTATTCGCAGTAACATTTCTCTGTAAAAAGTCTGAATTGCCCTTTAGGTTTTTAAAAAAATAAAAGAAATCATTTTCACTCTAATTATGACCGATAGTAACGAGGACAATTCATATTACACGGTAAGTAAACAATCTATACATTTTTGAGAAGAAAATATCACCGGGCGCCGGTGGTATTTTGGCCCAAAATACCGCAATGGTATTGGCGGCGGTGGTATTTTGGGCCAAAATACCACCGCCGCCCGGTGGTATTTTCTTCTCAAAAATGTATAGATTGTTTACTTACCGTGTAATATGAATTGTCCTCGTTACTATCGGTCATAATTAGAGTGAAAATGATTTCTTTTATTTTTTTAAAAACCTAAAGGGCAATTCAGACTTTTCACAGGAGAATGTTACTGCATTTAGTAAAACGGTTAGTGCGTTTAGTATGCCTCTATATTAATTAGAAGCCTAAATATTAGGGAAAATGACATTTTTTGTACTTAAAAGTTTGGACAGTTTGTAACTTCAGTACTAAAAGTTTGGGCTGTTTGTAACTTTGGTACTAAACTCAATTTCAAATTTATACTTTATGTTTATACTTTGTTGTATTTTTAGTACCAATACCTGCTATAACTGGTTTTACGTAGTCAAACCGAACTCAAAAGATAATTTGGGGATATTTTACAAATTCTATAATTTTATGGGGGCTGGAAAGATAATTTTTCTAATATTATTTCCAAAATATTTCGCAGTTTTTTTTCTCCTTAGTCGACGTACAAGTTTTCTTCCGATTGAGGAGAAAGAAAACCACGAAAATATTTTGGAAATTATATTAGAAAAATTATTATTTTAGTCCCCACAAAATTGTAGAATTGTAAAAATATCCTCAAATTACCGTTGACTTTAGTTTGACTACGTTAAACCTGCTATAGCATGTATTGGTACTAAAAATAACAAAGTATAAACATAAAGCACAAGTTTGGAATTGACTAAACTTTTAGTGCTGAAGTTGCAAACAGTCCAAACTTTAAGTACTAAAAATGTCATTTCTTCCTAAATAATTATAACACAGAGTAGATATGACTACGGTTCCGGAACCGCCGGTTACGGTTCTGGAACCGCCGGTCCGGTTCCAGTTCTGAGACGGTTCCTGGTTCTGCTACGGTTCCGATTCCGATTCCATCACAATTTTAGTTCCATTTCAATTGAAACAATTTCAATATAATAATTAGTTTATATTTATATATGTATATACGTTAATTTGCTTTAATTATTACTTATATTAATAATATAAGTAAGGTAAATTAGATCATTAATTTATATATTAATATAATATATCAAGTATAAAATAATTACATATTTTATATGCAAATAAACATATGATATAATGATAATAATAAGAAGGAAAGAACAAAATGGAAAGTAGCTGAGTGGTTATATAGTTTTTCTTAAGGCTTTAGTATTTAAATACTATATAATTTTTAGCATTATAAGTAGGGAATCGACAGTTCCGGCCGGTTCTCCAAAAGGTGGAACAAGAATCGGAAACTCCTAAGGTGGTTCCGGTTCTGAAATCGCAAGCCACAGTTCCAATTGGAAAAATTAACATTTTTGCCACTTTACTTTTTTTTTTATTAATTTTTTAGTCACTTAACTTTCATTGTCTTTTTAATCACTATATTAAAATCGTCTGTAAACCCATTAACAGAGGACATTTTTTTAGGGTTATAATACTTTTTAGCTAAAAGACAACTCGAAAAGGTTAGTATATTCCATCTTTAGTGACTATTATAATGATCACTAAAGCAAACCTAAAAAACATACACTGCACAATTTCCTTCCTCAGCGACTCATTTAAGCCACACTCTACGCAAATCATCAGTACTAACTCATTTTGAAAATCAAACACCTTCTTCATTATTAATGTTCCCAAAATCCTTTCAATTCATTCAAATCCCAATAATATGAGCATGACAATTTTTGAAAGCAAACAAATACAGACACAAGGATCCAATGCTCTCAGATAACTATTTTACCATTTCACTCTTCTTTTGTTCTCAATCAACCCAATTATATTCTACTAAAATAAATCCTAAATGGGGATGAATAACATTTATAGCATTTCTTCCCACACAAAAACGAAGGGCCACATTCATTGTGGATTTAATTCTTAACATTCCCGTTCGAGATTAGATAGTTTTAGCCTGAACGGAGGTGAAATTTTCAGAGTTCAGCGAAGGGTTTGGATTAAGAGGAGCACGATCCTTTTCAAAAGATTTGCAGCCCATCTCAATTGTTTTCAGATCCAGCGCAATCATTGATTGTAACCCATTTGCTAGTTGGTCTTTCTTCTTTGCTACCCTCCGTCGCGGCTAACAGCCGAGCCGCCGCCGTCGGCTTCTTCTTCTCCAGCAAGGTGCAAGAAGACATCGGGATTTCTCGCCGATTCTGCTGATTTCCTCGCCCATTTTCCACCTCTCGCCTCCTAGACCATCCAGATCTACGACTTCCTTCTCTTACATGTCGGC
Source organism: Leptodermis oblonga (assembly GCA_016801395.1). Taxonomy (NCBI): domain Eukaryota; kingdom Viridiplantae; phylum Streptophyta; class Magnoliopsida; order Gentianales; family Rubiaceae; genus Leptodermis; species Leptodermis oblonga. The sequence continues at coordinate 37,913,466 of CM028755.1, forward strand.
TGCCTTTTCTTTCGGACTATTGCTTTCACAGACTGAAGCATCGCCGGATTTGGGATTTCTCACCGCTACATTAGCATCAACGTCTACCAACATCAGTCGATTTTCGCTGCTGCTTGTTTCCTGCGCCGTTGTTGCTGTCGTGGAAAGATTTGAAGAAGATGGGTGGCAAGAATGGAGAGAGAGGGAGAGAGGAGCGGGGGCCAACTGAAAAAGAAAATTGAGGAGAGAGAAAGAGTGATTTGAGTGTGTGTGTGTGCGTGTTTTTTTGTTTTTGTTTTCTAGCGATAAAGAGTAAACAAATAGGCATGAGGATGAAAATGTCATCCTTAAAAATGCTTCGTTAGTGGTTTAATGGACGACTTTGTTAGAGTAACTAAAAATATGCAAAAGTAAAAGTATGATGACTAAAAGTATAAAAGGGTTAATTACGCAAAATCCTCATGTGATTTGTAAAAGTACATGAAGACCCCCTATGGTTTAAAAAGTTACGTCAAATCCCCATGTGCTTTCCAAAATGGTGTAAAGTGGACGAATTCCGTCAGTACTAATGGTCTGAGGGGTAAGTGTGTCATTTTACTTTTTTTAATTATTTTTTTTTTATAAAAAACTTCCTAAACCTAAATCCCTTCACAACCGTACCCACACACTCTCTCTCTTCCTCACCTCATTCTCTTCCTCGCCTCACTATTTGTCTCGTTGCCTTCTCTCCCCCTTTTCCTTCCCCTTTCTTTTGCCTCCTCCCTTCACCCACCTCTCTTTCACCGCTTCTATCGGCTCTTGTCGCCGCTGCTTCCATCAGGCGACGTCAGTGACTAAAGGCAACTCCAGCGGCGGCACGAAGTAAAGGAGTATAACAGAAACCTTCAGATCTGGGAGGATTTTCAGCTCTGGAACGCAGCGAAGGAGAAGAGAAAAGCAACCCAACGGAGGCGGCGGTGGAGTTTGGCTGCAGACGGCAACCCGACAGATCTAGAGGAACAGGAGAATCGTCGGAGACGGTCGCAGCAACCGAAGAAGACCGAAGAGAAACTTTACAAGCTCTCTATCAGCGACGAAGGGTTACAGAATTTGTTAATTTCCAAAATTTGACATGGTCCAGCCTCGATAACGGAAATGCATGGGTTTGGCTCGAGCCTTGGCTGAAGAACTAGCCTTTGCGCGAACTAAATGGGCGCTAAGTGTAAATGGGTTGCATTTGGTGCGGGATGGCTCAGGCGGGACGACCTGAGGAGCTGACCTCATCCAGGATGACCTGGGCCGGCCTCATCCGAGGCTACCTGAGGGACTGACCTCGTCCGGTACATTGCTGAACAATATTCTCCTTCAATGCCAAACCCTTTCCCGTTGTTTGTTTTTGTTTTCGAAATTGTTATACGCAGTAACCGTTTTACTATTCGCAGTAACATTCCCTTATGAAAAGTCTATTTTACCCTTTATATAAAAAAAAAATACCGCACAACATTTGATTTTATAGTCACGAGTACGATCCATATTACACGATATGTAAATAACCTACACATTTTTTCAAAACGGAATAAAATTTTGCGAAAATACCACCCACAAAGGGCGGTATTTCAGAAAATACCGCCCTTACTGAAAATACCGCCTACTGTGGGCGGTATTTTCACTGAAAATACCGCCCACAGTGGGCGGTATTCCCAGGAATACCGCCTACTGTTGGCGGTATTCCTGGGAATACCGCCCACTTGGGGGAAATACCGCCCACAGTGGGTGGTATTTTCTGGGAAAATACCGCCTTTTGTGGGCGGTATTTTCTGAAATACCGCCCACAAAGGGCGGTATTTTCCCAATGATCATGTGAATAGTGTGAAATTTTATGGAAATTTTTTTTTAATACTTAAGGGTAAAATAGACTTTTCACTGGGGAATGTTACTGTGTTTAGTAAAACGGTTACTGCATATAGTATGCCTCTTTGTTTTTGTGGTTGTATCGGCTTCTGTTTGTTTTTGTCATCAGCTAATTGCCCTTGTGAGCAATACAGAAATTGCCCTTTGTTTAATGGAAATATCTTAATTAAAATACGAAATTAAGAAATTATGGAAAGTAATAATAAAATATGAATCAATTAAATTCGGAATATTATAAAAGAAATAAAATGGAAATCAAGAAAATATGGAAATTAAGTTATAAGAATATATAAAATAAATTAAAATTTGAAAGTTTATAAAAGGGAAAAAAATGAAAATCAAGAAATATATTTATAAAAATAGAAATCAAGAAATATATGAAAAACAGTATTAAGCTCTAATTAATTTAAAGCAAGAAAAAATTTATGGAAATGAAAAAAAATAAGGAAGGTAATATTAATTAAATATTAAAAATTATAATTTTTTAAAAGTATGTTAAGAAAAAGCCAAAAATTTGTTAGTAAGGGTAAATTTGTCATTTTATAACAAAAGTTAAGAAAAAGATTTGACTTTTTGGGTTTGACCGTTAGTACTGACAGAATCCTTCAACTTTACACCATTTTGGAAAGCATAAGGGGATTTTGCGTAGCTTTTTAAACCATAGGGGGTCATCATATACTTTCTCAAACCATAGGGGTTTTTTGCGTAATTATCCCTAAAAAAAAGTAAAGTTACTAAAACTTTAACTTTTTCAAAGTAAGGCGATCTAAATTATCAATTCACCCTAAATTTAATTAAATAGAAGGGAATTTTGATCTTATAATTTCTAAGGTTGCTTTTGAACAAATAATTCAAAAACGTTTTTAGTGTTTTATAATAAGTATAAAATATTTACAAATTGTGTTTTGACAAAAAATTATAAAATTTTTGAAAAATATTTTTCAAGAAAAGTGTACTTAAAAATATAAATTTTGAAATACAAATGAAACATATTTTATAAAGTTTTTAAAATTATTATCAATTTAAATTTTTTTGTATCTTTATATTTTATCACTTTCTTTCCAAAGTGTAGTTACCATTCATCCCCACCAACCTTCAACTCACCAGGTCGCCCTTGCCCCCTACTCGGCCTTGAACCCCCCCTCCTCCTCCCCCTAGCCGTACCTTGGCCCCACCCCATCCCACCAAAAAGAAGGAAAACTTATTTATATATCATAAACATAATTTTATATAATTACCCTGCATTAAACATAACTTAAAAATGTTTTTATAGAATGTTATCCCAAACACTTTTTTAACTATAAAAAACATTTTTATAAAATACTTGTCCAAATACATATTACTTTAAAAACATATTTTATAAAATATTTTTGAAAAATATTTTTAATAAAATGTTTTTAAAGCATTTGTTCAAACGGAGCCTAAATCTTCCATTTTTCATATTGGGGATTTGGTAATAATCCTACGACTATTATGATTTTTGCACTAAATTAAATTACAATAAGGAAACAATGACAAGGTTCTGATTCTAATGTGAATGGAAAATTTTTGTTTCGGAGAATGATAAATTTTTATCATTAATTTTATCTTGAAAAACTATGTAATAAAGATGGCAGTTTTTGAAATGACTTAATAAGAATTTAGAAGAAAATTTTATATTCAAAATAAAAATGTTTGGATGCAAATTTTTTTAAAAGAAAGAAAAATGTTTTTTTCCCAAAAAGAATCAAGACAAACATAGCCTTAAAACGATAAGGAAGTCTTTTGCGGTTTTCAATTTAACATCGCTATCTCCAGCCTACTGCGCATTGATTCGGTTTATGGTTTCTTCAAATTGGTTTGGAAATTTTTTTAGCCCAATTCGAGAAACTGAACCGAATTTATAATTCAAATTCGAACAAATTCGAGAAAATCAAATTAAACATTTGGGTTAAAATTTTTGATATTGAGAACTTGAATTTGAATTAAAAGTGTGAAAGCAAAATCAAAATAAAACTTTAAGAAAATTGCTAAGCATCAAACTAAACCAGTAAATATTACAGTACAACCGCAACAACATTCAAACTGCAGTAATTATAGTACACCAAGCATTCAAAATTCAAATTCAGTTTGGTTTTTGGGTTGGGACACCCCCTTGAAAATCGATGAAAATCGTATTTGGAATTCGAATTCGGTTAAAACGCAAACCAAATTCGGTTTGTTTAAATTCGGTAAATTCAAATTTGGTTTGATTTTTAAATTAGAACAAATAAAACCCACCCCAACATATTGCATCAAATTTGGTGCAGTTTCTACATAAAAATGGTGCAGTTTCAATGTGATCTACTAAAATTTGCAAAAGGACTTTCTTGTTCGATTATCTTACAGTCTAATATTTTAGCTGTTAAATTCGGTAAGCGTGTTTTTCAACTTGTTATTTTAATATACACGTAATATTTTATGGGCTAAAGTCAATATTTCAACAGTTAAAAATGGTACATGTGTTTTGATAATACACTAACTGTTCTAACACACACACAATACTTGAGAGACTAAAAATAAGTACTTTAACACTTCAAAACTGTACGCTTATTTTGAAAACATACTATACTTGTTGTTTAACATACACATAATACTTTAAAAACTAAATTCAATCCTTCAACACTTATAAACACTATACCTAAGCAAAATTTGATCAAGTAATTTTAATCCCCTCTAATTGCTTGCTTTCATGGTTCCAGACTTCCAGCTAATTTAATCATAACTTTATAGCTTTTTTCTTAGAACAAAATGAAAACAAAAAATACAGATGAAAAATGATGAAGTTGTGGCTGACTGGCTGGGATAAGCTCCAAGTGTTTGGATGTATACTTATCTTCGATGATTAACGTTTGCACACTTGTGGTGAAGGGTCCTCACTTTATGGGGCTCTAGTGAGCATGGCCGTTCCTACATAATTAAGGGCTCTGTTCAATAATATAAATTTGGGCAATTTTAAATTATCGTAAATGAAAATAGAATTATCACGTTAAGAGTTATTCATGTCAAACAATGAATGTGACTATTCGACATGAGACTGCATTGTGTGTACACACGCGCAACACTACTTTATCTTTTTAATTTTTATTTTATTTTACAAGCGGTGTCTATAACCTTAAAATTGAAATTATTATTATTATTATTATTATTATTATTTTATAAATATGTACTATTTTGTATCTTACATATACTACTAATACCCTTCAAAATCAAAACTTCTCATTATAGTAAAGTTTTTTAGAAAAAGGCACTACTATTAAGATTTCATATATTACATTTTTAAAGCGGCACTACTTTTACCTTTAAATTTTGTTCATTTTACTTTACATGCACTATTTATTAAAGTAAATTTTATCGTTTTTATTATTAATTTTTTAGAATAGGTATTTACTTTTATTATTACATGTGCTATACTTTTGTACAGAGGCACTAGTTTTACCCTTAAATTCAATACTTTTTATTTTACACATCAAAATTATTTATAAATATGTACTACTTTTTATAATACATGCCCCTCATTTTATAGATACAACATTTTTACCTGCTTATTTTAAGAGTAGAATTATTTTCTCTTTAAAAGTATCAATTTGAAATATTATCTCTTAAAAAAAAAATATCAATTTAAGACAAAATTGGGCCCAATTTAATTGGGGGTCCTGCGCGGGTGCGCGTCTTGCATGTGCCCAGGGCCGGCCCTGCTAATGAGTTTCATAGATCTTAATTTATTTTCCTTTGTCAGAGGATTCGTGTTCGCGATTCCTGCGATGAGTTGGTTTATAACTAACGTCTCCACATATCTAATTGCTGCCAACTATTGATGCATGCAAGACCTCTTACTCTAATCTATGCCCATTAATTAAACGAAAATGAGGATAAGAATTAAGAAGATCAATCCATCATAGTAGTTTCACAAAACAAATTAACGTATGTCTAATTCCAGAAGCGGTCCGTTCTAGAAGAGTATACTACGTAATTAGTACATTAATTCGGTGTGTCCTAATTATCGATTCTCCTGAAACTAAGTTGACCAAAAAACAATTGCAGCGATGGAAAAACATCCCTCAAACAGCATTACTAATCTGGACTGCTGTTTTTTCTCTAAGCCTCATATTCCACAGCGGAAATTGCGATCGCATCTCACATTTTCCCCTTCATAAAATCCATCTTCCCATCAATCTTCCAGGGCCAACGGTGAAAGTAACCTCTAACGGGGAGGGTCTCGTAACTTCTTCAGGCCCTTCTCCATAATAAGAATAAAAAAAATAAAGAGTTGGCAGTTAAAAGTTCTTTAGCTGTCAAAATGGGCGACAGCAACCGAAAAAAATATGCCATCATCAGCGTTTCTTCCGTAATCCTGGTGGCCATGGTTGTCGCTGTCACCATAGGCACCCGGAGCGGAAGCCCGGACAGCGACGCTCACGAGGGAGAGCTGACCGGATCCCAGAAAGCCGTCCAGACCATTTGCGCCCCCACGGACTACAAAGAAACCTGCGTCAACAGCCTCAGCTCCGCCAATTCCACGGACCCGAAGGACCTCATCGTCGACGTGTTCAGGGCGACGGTGGACCACATCCGGGACGCCGCGAACCACTCGTCGGTTTTGAAAGAGCTGAACAAGGATCCCAGGTCTAAACAGGCCCTGGCCAGCTGTAAGGAGCTCGCGGAACTCGCCATTGACGATTTGCAGAAATCGCACGACAAGTTCGCGGACTTCGATTTCAACAACATTGACGCCATGCTCGGGGACATAGAGGTTTGGCTCAGCGGCGCAATTACTTACCAGGAGACCTGTTTGGATGGTTTTCAAAACACCACGGGAGACGCCGGGGCTAAAATGAGGAAAGCTTTGAATATTAGTATGGAAATGACCAGCAATGGCCTGGCGATGATCAATGACATTTCTTCCATTCTTTCGAACCTGGGTGCCGATCTTCAGCCGCTCCTGAACCCAAGTCGCCGCCTTCTGGGCGATGATTTATTTGGTTCGGGTGGCGATTTCCCGGATTGGTTCGACGAAAGTAGGCGTGACCTCCTCCAGGCGAGTCCAGGGTCCGTCCAGCCTGATCTGGTTGTTGCCAAGGATGGATCTGGAAAATATAAAACTATCACTGAGGCTCTCAAGGAGGTTCCCCAAAAGGCTGGAAACAGAAGTTTTGTGCTGTACATTAAAGAGGGTGTCTATGAAGAGAAAATATTAATTGAAAAGAACCATATTCATTTGATGATGATTGGTGATGGTCCAACCAAGACAAGGATAACTGGAAAATTGAATTTCATTGATGGAACCCCAACTTATCACACAGCCACTGTTGGTGAGTTTTTCTGTTTTTGCTTTTTTTTTTTTTTTTTCTTTTTTTCTTTCATAAAATTTCTGCAATATTTTCTATGGCGAAATTTTAAAATCCCTCGTGAGATTTGCGAAAAGGTACAAACCGCTCGCAAGACTTGGCAAAAATAAACATACCCCTTCATCTGTATGGAAGGATATAAACAAGGGATATTTGAAGGTATTTTCATACAAATTCAGGCCCATGTCGGTATTTTGGCCGGATTTCTTTTCTTTTAACTTTTCCCTAATATCTTCTAATGATATTAGTTCTGTCCCAAAATAAGTATCTCTTTCCAAGAATAGTATGTGCATATTTTTTCGAAATTACTCGCATCTATTGTGTCTCTTTAAAATTACTCTCATTTATTCTTTTCGAAATTATTCTCATCTATTGTGTCTCTTTAAAATTCTAGCCAACAAAAACACAAATTTATAGTTACAATTTCATTAGCTATCTTAATTTATGAGGAAAAACTTAAAATTACACGTATTTTGGGACGAAGGTAGAGCACTATATTATTGGACAATTTCTAACATTTCAAGTAATATTATTTTGGATGCAGCTGTGCAAGGGGACTATTTCATAGCCAAGGATATCGGTTTTGAGAATTCCGCCGGGGCTGAGAAACACCAAGCAGTCGCACTTCGAGTCGCAGCCGACAAAGTAATTTTCTACAACTGCCACATGGATGGCTACCAAGACACCCTTTACGCGCACACCTACCGCCAGTACTACCGGAACTGCAAGATCTCCGGCACCATCGACTACATCTTTGGAGACGCCGCCGCCATGTTCCAGAACTGCACACTGGAGGTCCGAAAGCCCATGGCAAATCAACAATGCATAGTCACGGCACAGGGAAGAAAGGACGTTCGACAGCCGACCGGGCTCGTTCTGCAAAATTGCAGCTTCGTGGCCGACCCAGATTATTTACCTGTTCGGAACCAGCTCAAATCGTACCTGGGTCGACCCTGGAAAGAATTCTCTAGAACCATAATCGTGGAATCTTTCATTGATGATTTGATCGCCCCAGAAGGGTGGTTGCCGTGGTTGGATGATTTTGGGCTCAAGACTCTGTTTTACGCTGAATACAACAACAGGGGCCCCGGATCCAGCAAGACTAACCGGGTTAAATGGCCCGGTATCAAGGAACTTCCGCGGAATCGGATCGAGCGTTATCTTGCTGCGAAATTCGTCGAGGGCGATTCCTGGATCCGACCCACCAAAGTGCCGTATGTACCCGGGTTCATGTACCCGGCCCCGACAGTGGATCCGAATGTTAAATACTCCCCTGTAGCGCCGGAGGAAACCAAAGATATCGGAAAGCCTAGGCAGAAGGAGGAGTATAAATTCACTGGTGAAGAATCCAAGCCCGAATCTAAGTCCGATCCGAAGTCCGAACCTCATTCTGGATCTGACTCTAAGCCCGAATCTCATTCTGGATCGGACTCTACGTCCGAATCGCATACTGGATCGGACTCTAGCTCGAACTATGGTGGGGTCCCTATTTTTATGCCGCCGGTAGGAGCACCGGAGCTACCACCGGGTGAGCTATCACCTGGTGCGTACATTAGCTTGCCACCTTCCGCCGGTAGCCCCATGCCGGCTCCAGAAGCATCCAGTTCAACGTTTTCATGGATCACCGATGGCTTTTGGGGGACTTAATTGGTCATCCAAATGGGCCGGGTCATCAAATGGGTCGAGTCGAAGTTGGTGAACGAAGCGGGATTCTTTGGGCAGTGAATTTGGAGAGTCAAATTTTCAAGGGTGGCAGATCGGATTACAGCTTACAAGAGCTTGGAGAGACGTCATCTTTTGGAATTTTATTTTTTTATTATTTTGTTTTTAAGTTTTATTTATTTATTTTGGTTTAAAGTTTTATTTATTTATTTTGTTTTAGACAATATCAATTCTTTTTTAAAAGTTGTACAGTACAACATAGATTACAGTAATCTTTGTTTTTTGTTTTCAATGTTTCTCTTGACTAATTAACGTGTTAAATATGTTATACTCTCTCTGTCCCATTCAAAGAGACCACTTTAAAGAAAAAATCTTGTCATATTTAAAGACTTCACTTTAAATTTATTTACATTACATACCCTTACTAATATAATAATGTGTGGTTCACAATTAACCCTTACTTCTAAAAGTAAGGATATAAGTGAAAAATATGGTGGTAAATTACTTAATTTATGTGTTGTACCTCTCGACTCATAATAAGTTGTACACATTTCAAAGTGAACCATTTGAGTGGGACGGAGGGAGTAGTTAATTGCAAAAAATTACTCTAAACTTTTGTTTTGACTTTACCTTGAAACAAATTGATAGTTCAAGAGACAACTAGTTTTTTTCTTAAAAACTCGTATTTTATTTTATTTTTTGGAAATTATGGAAGGACATAGCTCGGATCTTTATACACAAGTAAACATGAATTTTCATGATACATGCGACTAAGGTAGAAATTTATTAAGCCAAAATCTCATATAAACGGATTTATATATGCGACATGATTTTCGAGAAGTTCTTGACGCACACGTCCAACAACTTTAGTTTTCTTATTTTGGTATTTGATACTCTAGTAGCTTGAGGGTGATACCCTCAAGTTACAAGAGCGTCGTTCTCTTTTAAAAGTAAGATACTACTCTTGAAAGAGTATCAAACTATGATCAATTGCTCATTCAAGAATAGCACGACTACATACTTTATGTGTGTGTTACTCTTGATTGAAAGAGTATGTATCAATTAATCTTTTACGAGTAACACCGAGTAACAATTTTTCTTTATTTCTTTTTCTTCTACTATTTTTATTTATTTAAATGAAACTCTTCCTGAGCATGACTAATACTTGTGAACATACCATTGACACTGTTCACGAGTATTAGTTTATTTATTTATCCCATGTAAACTGAACAATACCAAATACTGTTTATGTGAGTAATATAAAGGAGTGGTAACATGAACCCCTTTATTATTAAGAGGGTGTAAGTCTATTATTTGTTTTTTTTTTTTTTCTTCTTTTGAAAGGGCATGGATTAATTTGTACCAAAAAATACCACACTCCTTACAATTGATGATTTCTTGCAATAAAATGTAACTTACTACGAAATAGAAAAACACAATTTATTTTAAGGTGGTGCTACTTGCAAAATAGTAGATTTATTAAGCAATTAATAGACAAAGACTAATAAAAACTCAAAAAAGAAACAAATTAAATACATTTTGTATTTGAAGAGTGAAATTGTTCATCACACAAAGAAAATATCCTCTGTCCATTCCACTAAGAGAGTCTAGTGATGGTACAAATGCTTTTTAATCACAATATACAACTCAAAACAAAACTCATGATGTGGGATGAATGAAATACATCGACATGAAAACAACCCCATCAAGGATAATATAGCAAGCCACCAATATAAGGAACACCTGTAGAAGGCAACCAAGAATCTCCCGCAATGAAATTAGAAACCGTGAAACTAAGAACATCGGATCCATTCGTGATAATATGGTAACCCGGCCAGTTAACCCGGCTGGAAGTATTCGAACCCGGACCCGAATTATTGTACTCAGCATAGTACAACGTATCCAGGGACTGGTTCCCGGACCACGGCGCCCAACCTGCCGGATTAATCAAACTATCCATGAACGACTCCATGTACACCGCCGTCGAATACGTCTTCCACGGCCGTCCCAGGTACGTTTGCGTTGTGCCATTGCTCGAGGCCAAGTCGGCGGCGGCTTTAATGTTACAATCGTGGATCGATGTGCCGGTGTTCTGGTTGATGTCGGTTTTTCCCTGGGCAGTTATGGTGTTATATTGGCCTTTAATGGGAAGCCTGGAGTACACGTTACAGAGTTGCAAAACCACGGCTGCGTTTCCGAAGATGTAATCGACGGTGCCGTAAACGTCGCATTCCCTGTAGAATTGCCTCATTGAATGGGTGTAGAGGGTGTCCTGGTAACCTTCGAAGCTGCAGGTGTAAAACGCAGAAAGATCCGCACCGTTGCGAAGGGCCACCGCTTGGTACTTTGCTGCTCCGGCTGTGTTACGGACAGTGAAATTAACTCCAACAAACCCCGTTGCAACAACAGCTGTAGAGACCGTTACATTCTAGTTTAGATCTTCTGTCTAATTTGTCTAGTATTATGTTATGGGATAACATGAAAGTATAAATAACTTTGATATTTCAAGACAGAATTTAAATGAGATAAAATGGATAGAGAATTTGAAGTAGTTTTTTCATTCCTACTAATTAAATTGTCCCATGAAATAGAAATTTCTTTCATTCTAATCTTTAAGGCCCTGTTTGATAAAGAGATTAGAACCATAGTTTGAGTCATATTTTGATTTTATAATATTAAAATTATATTGAAAATGTAAAAAAGTGTATTGAAAATGTAAAAAATTAAAAATGTAAAAATACTTATTGAGAATGATAAAAAACTATTATAAAATTAAAATGAAACTCAAACCTCTCTTTACCAAACAGGGCTTAAGAAGCCCCACAATTGGAGAAAGATGAAAACCAATACCAAATTGGAGACCACTACTGTCAAAATTACTCCATTTTATTCTATTCAAATTAATAAAATGACAAAATTTCAGTGTGAACGACATGGGTACGCTAAAAAACTTTGAAAGGGATATAATTTCAATTTCCACTTCTACCGTGGATTTTTAAAACATTTGTACATTTGTTTAGCTTTTTAAATAACGTTTGACTTTTGATAAATCCTAAGTTTATTGGAGCTACACATTACATATGATAACATTCATGCAGCACCCTAAAAGAAAGGAACTAAGCCGGCCACTTGGACCAAAAAGCACGTATTCTATAGAGAATTAAACACAAAGTTATCAGATGACCAGATGAGCCTGGTTCAGATCTTAGAGATCAGTTGCTTACTGACACTTTCTTTAAAATGTCAGACATTGACTTTAAAAAAAAAAAAAAGATAAAAAAATTCTTTTGTGCAATTAAAGATCATCAAATCATATTAAAAACATGACTCTTTTTATAGGGAATATTCTATAGTAAAAGACAAAAAAAAGAAGAAGTTATTACCAAATGTGGCGGAATTGAAGGTTGTCCATCCATCGCCGACGCTGTGGTTACCAGTTATAATCGTCTGGTTTATGCCATCGCCCACGATCATTAAATACTTCTTGTTACTGGCAATGGAGATATACTCTTCATAAACTCCGGCGACAACTCGAATCTGATAATATCCTTTCCCAGCTTGCGTATTATTGGGCGCTGCATTAATGGCGTCACTAATGTTAATGTAATTGCCACTTCCATCCGGGTTCACAACGACCGTCTGGGTGATTTGAACGCCACCATTTTGTAGCAGCTTTCTTTGAGTGCCAGAAAATGGATATATTTCACTAAGAGAACTTGATTTTACTGAGGGAGAGGGAGAGGGAGATGCCCAACCATTCTTGAAAAATGCAAGAGATATGCTACAAAGCATGGTTCCATTCGAGAGAGACGTCGAAAGATCTTTCGCCAACGATGAAGAACCTGAAACTGCTGCCATAATTCCATCTAAACAAGTTAGTTTATTGGTTATGGTTGCGCTGAGCTGTGTTTCCAAATCCTCGTACTGCGAACGCTGGAGGGCGTCAGTGTTTCGGACAGTTTGGGCCGCATTCGACAGCATTTCAACGTTGGAGTTGAGGAGGAATTGGCAGTCCTGGAGAGCGAAGGTTAGGGTTTGGGATTGCTGTCCAGGATTTAAGTAACGGTTGATCGCGTTTAACAACGCGATCGAGGTTGACAGGGATTTCTGAATCGTCTGCCTACCGTAATCGTGGACGTTGGTGGATTTGTTTTGAGGTTCTTGGGATCGGCAGAAATCGGGGTAAGGAGTAATGCCACAAAGGGCATCTGATGATGAAAAAGATGAAAGCGCGGTATGAACTTGATACAAAAATATTGAATGCGCAAAGAGAAACAGAAAAAGAGTAGTATTGCAAGAACCGATTATTGCAGAAGAAATCGACATTTTTACAGTGGCTTAGCTAGAGATTTAATGCATGAGATGTATGAAACTGGGGATTTCCAGGGGCTTTTTATAAGTAGGTCTTATGAAAATATGATCATCAACTTGGTTTTTTTTATTCCATTATAGATCATCAACTGGCTAGGCATACCTGGCTCATATGATTTTGGACGCCCATTGGAATGAAGAAGCTGAATTTCGTATGGAATCTGCAGAGCTCTTAATTAATAAAGTACATAATTAAATCGATATATGTTTTAGTTCTTTTTAAAATTTTCACGAGGTTGTTTCTCGAAATGATGTTATCCTAATATATATATATATAGCCGACCTTAAATAGTGGAACAAATGATTCGTCGTTGTTGCTTCTTGGACTGAAAAGTACAGCATGAGTGGTGATTGAATTATTTGTTGGTGAAGTCAAATGGCAGGTGTCACCAATTAATATTGCCGTAGTTGACATTTCATCGATTGGGCGCATCGAATTAATTTACAAGAAAGGCATTTCTGCTGCAAAGTCTCAGAGTGTGTTTTTGCTTATTTAATTTATGGAAACGCGGCATACGTATCGTCTACCCCATGAGTACAATAAACTAATTAATTACTAGTAATCCCAGAATTTATGTTGTTTTACGTACATTAATTAATTCTTGGCAGCAATGTGCAAAATTGTGGTGTAAAAGAATAGTTCACAACCAGAAAGGAAGAGGAAATAAATTGATGAGTGCTCTTTAATTTGTAGGTTAGGGAGGACATATGATCTGTTCAAATTATCATATTTTATTATATTAACACATCAAAAATATTTCACTTTAGATAAAAAAATAAATTTTAGTGGAAAATATTGTTTTAAAGTGAAAGGTAATATGTTATTTCACCAATAAGACATCAAAACTACGACAGGTGATCCATTATGCTGAGAAATGGGGTTTTGTGTTTCTTTCGGATGGTACGTGGAAAGGTGATGACGAGTGAAGGTAATTAAGGTTCTGGATCCTTTCTTTGAAGGAACAGGAATCGTTCTCTGCGAATACCTCAATTTGTTTGGTGGCAGTTAGTGGCGAAACTAGAAAAAAAATCATCGAGGGGTCCGACATATGAAAGAAAAAAAATTTCACAGTCACATTATCCAAAAATATATCTCATGGGTTCTTTATATTGACTTATAGTTATCCAAATCATTCTCAAAATTAGTTTCTTGAAATCAACCAAATCCAAACTGAACATAAACTAAATAAGTAATTATTAAATTCTACCACAAATAGAATTTCTTAATTAAGTTTGATTTAATTTTTCAAAATCATCCCTATGTTTGAACTGCTGAGATAATCGCAATCTTGAAGGGCAAAGCTTAAAGTCCGAGACGACCCGGACCCGGACCTAGATCCATAATTATTGAAGTAACGACGGATTGCTTTGCGTAAGGCAAGAGATTTTGACAGTGATTTCTGAATCGACAGCCTCCCTTAAGCATGGATGTTGGTGGGCTTGTTTTGAGGTTGTTGAGAACGATAGAAATCGGAATGAGGAGTTATGTCACAAAGGTCATCGGGTTCGGGTTTGGGTTTGGGTTTGGCTTCTCATTCGGTTTCGGGTTAAGCTGCATGAACATGAGATGAAAATATGGAACAATGGACGAAGAGATACAGAAACAGTGCGGTAGGAACAATAGCTCTAACGTTGATCGACATTGTTTTGAAGTTGGATAGAAGGTCCGGAAGAAAAATAGAGATAACAACTCGGTTGGTCTTTAAACTTTGTCTCGTGTTGTACTTCAATCCTTGAACTTGAAACTATATATTTTCATTTCCCAAATTTGGTGTCATGTAGTCCCTAAATTTAGAATTTTCATCTCCGTGTAGTTCAACAACCAAATTTCAACCGAGAGCAACCAACGCCGATAGACACGTGATAAACATAATCCACATAATATTAAAATCTTATAAATTAATGTAGGTGGTGAAAAAGTTGCAAGGAATTTTTTTTTTTGACAAATAGAAAATCCCAAGTTTGTTGGTTATGGTTTGGTTTTATTTTTATTTATTTATTTATTTTTTCAGGTAAGGCGGGATTTGCTACCCGTTTATTAAATTAAAGGAAAAGAAAGATACAAAGCATTCGATCCAAAAGGCTTACAATCTATCGATACTTTGAATAATTAATCTATTTTTGCCTTATTCCTAAGCCAGTAGGTGGCCTTTTGAGGGGCTAGCATGTAGCGCTCCTCCTCATTGTCTGCGACTTCCTGATCTTCACTGTCTGTTTCCCATGAGCCATACTCGGTCTCGTGGTCAATGTCTTCCTCCAAGTTGGGGTGGTGATCCTTTGGGGACTGTGACACTGATGTTGTAGTTGGGACATGTGATTCATTGGGCATGCTTTCCAAAAGCTGAGCGTCTGTAGGCATCGTGTGCACAACAGTCGGAGTGAAAGCCTTCTTGAGGGGTTTCAACATTGGCACAGCCGCACACACTAGTACAGAAATGCTCAAAGGAGACGCCCCTTTGGAGGCGGGTGTACAAAGGGCCGCCAATATAAACTATTGGAGGCGGGTGCAACAAAGAGCTTTGGAGGCAGGTGCAACATGCAACCGCCTCCAATTTTGGAGGCGGGTCCAATAGTAACTAAATTGCACCCGCCTCCAATAGTTTAGTACTCGCATCCAAAGATATTTTGCAAATTTTTTAATAGTGTTTCGAAAATTCTCTTTGTTTTGGACTGTTGAAAGTTGAAAATAATATTGTCGGGATTCGAGCAATGCGATAAATAATAGGTAATAAAAATCACAAGTTTTAGAAGAAAATATATCCTTTCGATTTTAATAGTGTTTTAGAAGGAAATATATAAATATATCCTTTCGAGTTTAACTTTAAATACATAAGTATATGTAGCCAAGTGGTAAATTTAATGTACAAGAGTCAAGTGATTCTCCAGACGTGAGTTCAATTCCTACCGAAGTCATAAATTGAAGCAAAAGAAATTAAATTTTATATTGGGGGAGTATTACCCGCCGGAAAAAAAAATGGTAATTGGAGGTCGGTGCAATTTTTCACCCGCCTCCATTTACATAGTTATTGGAGGTGCACCCGCCTCCAATAACTATGTAAATGGAAGCGGGTGCGGGCCCTCCAAAGGGAGGCGCCCGCATTGGAGGCAGGTGCTTCCATGCAGCACCCACCTCCAATGTCCCTTAGGACCCGCCTCCTAAGGGAGGTTTTGGTGTAGTGACAGGGGCTGAATTATGGACTACTGGAGATTGTGGTTGATTCACTCTATTGCACCTTGGAAAACTCTGACCATAACGGCGCCTTAAGGGGTTATGGATTGATTTTGGTCGAAATTTGGGCAATAGACTATATGGAGATAGAAAATCCAAATTTCGAGATTGAAGAGAAACATTTTCAAGTCTAGAGATAAAAGTGTGATATGATTCCATATTTGGAAATTTTAAATTTGGGAACAAAAGTGCGATACAAAACTAAGTTTAGAGACCAATGAAGTTATTGTCTCAAAAAAAATATTGCGCTGAATTTGGGACCCGCCTCCTAAGGGAGGTTTTGGTTTGGTGAACATGGCCGAGGCTAAGGCTGAGGCTGCTGACTTTTTTTATGCTGCCCTGTCATCCACAAGCTAGTTTTCTTTAAAATTATACTTTGGCGTTTTTTTCCTCTGATATATATCATTTATGGAAGTGTTTACACTTGCACATAATTAAATCTTATTCATCTGTTAGATTTCATTTCTGGTACTTCCATGTGTACGTCTACTAGGGGCCCACTAGTGCAAAATAGGTGAATGGAGGTGGGTGCAGAGGGGTTTTGGAGACGGGTGTGCAGTGTGTGCACCCGCCTCCAGTGAGGGCGCCTCCAATAGAAGGGCCCGCACCCACCTCCTTTCATGGGAGTTATTGGAGGCAGGTGCAAAAGGCACCCACCTCCAATAAATGGTTATTAATATCCATTATAATGGATATTGGGGGCGGGTGCAAAAGGCACCCGCTTCCAATACTCACCCAGCACAAAATTTAATTTTTCTTTTTTTTTCAATTTATGCGTTTAGTAGGAATCGAACTCGCGCCTGCATAATCACTTAACACTTGCACATTAAATTTACCACTAGGCTACATATACTCTTATATTTAAAGTTAAAATCGAAAGTAGATATTTATATATTTCCTTCTAAAACTTGTGGTTTTTATTACCTACTAATTTATTATCTTGCTCGAATCTTGACAAATTTTCAAAATTATTTTTCAACGGTCCAAAACAAAGACAATTTTTTTAAACAGTACTGGAAAAGTTGCAAAAAAAGCACCCGCCTCCTTTTCGTGTTTTGGAATTGGAGGCGGGTGTGAAGGAATTGGAACCTCGAATAGATACTATTGGAGACGGGTGCCGCTTGTCCATCTCCAATCAAAATGAATTTTGTAAATAAAGGAAGTTTGATGAAGATTAAGAAGAGGACATTGGATCAGGATGAGGACAAAATTCAAAACTTTCAGTCTCCAATTTTAAGATTGAGAAAAGACCCAATGAATCCATAATTACTCCCAAATTTTCTCTGCACAAAAACAAACTCATTCAGATTTGCATCCGCGTAGCCGTTGCAGATCCACCGCTGCTGCAACATTTTATTGTTGCCTTCCGTTCGATTTTTTGCTATGGGGTTGAATGAAGGGAAAATAAAAGAAAAAAAAAAAAAAATGAAGAGAAGGAGATGGGGGATAAGTCACAGGGAAGAAAATGAGTGGTTAGGAGAGATGGGTGAGTGGTGGGGAGGTAAGTTAAAATGGAGAGAGAGAGGGGGGGGGGGGGGGGGGGGGGGGGGGGGAATCACGGGAGAGGGAGGAAAGTCATGGGAGAGGGAGGAAAATGGGTGGCTGGGAGAGACGGATGAGTGGTTGGGAGAAAAGAAAATTGTTGAGAGATGGATGAGGGAAAAGTAAAAGGAGGAAAAAGTAAAATAAAAAAAGCATGATGACGAAATAATCCTCACAAAAGTTGGTCCGTTAGTGGGTTAACGGAGCAACTTGACAGAGTGATCAAAAAAATGTAAAAATTAAAGTTTGGTGACTCAAAAAATAATTAAAAAAGAAATGTGACTAAATCGTAAATATTTGGATAGTAAGATAACCAAATTATCAATTCACCCATTAAGCTATTGTTTTCAGTCAGTCAAAATCCAACATTGAAGTTGACATTTCAGCAACTAGGTATCAAAGTAATTAAGAAAGAATCACACGGGTTGCGGCTTGGATATTAATACCAAATTACTTGACATTCCAAAGTGTTGATGACTCAGCCAATAAGAAAATTAAGTTCGAATAATTATTAGGTATGAAAAATGAAGCCGTAATAACATATTTGTAAATCTAAACGCGAGAAATTCTTATGTAACCAGGAATTTAATTGTGTATGCATGCACATTTTTGCTACATTGTATGACTATACTAGATGGGAACACTGTGCGTTTGCACAGTGAATGCCCTATGATATCATTATGTGATAGTGTAAAAAATTAAAATTATGAATAATAATCAATTTATTATAAATACATATTTAAAAAAAAGAAATATATGTCAAATATAATACAAATACTTGAAACTTTTTCTCAAATATACAATTGGCCTACTCTACTCAATTGGCCTATTCAAATATATGTCAACTTTTTCTATTTCGATGTGTGTTATAAGTAGATACCGACAGAATGAGAATTTTCGTTGTCAAATGAAGTGAATCTGGATACATATTTCGAAGCTTTTGATAGGGAAACCTTGTTTTTTTTTATTGGAGTAGAATATGAACAAACCTGCAAATTTGAAGAAAAGATATGAGAAAAATGCATTTTAATATTTCTCTGAACAAAAATATATTAAAATGGATTTACATATATTACGAAAAGTTGCATCGTTAATGTGAATTAAACATGCACATAGGATTCTGAAAAAGAAGAAAGTTGTCTTTGTTTTTAATAGATTGAAGATATATATAGATTTTAAAGTGTCTATTCATTTTCTTTTATATGAATTACCAAGAGTTTTCAAATAATTAATCATTTACTAATTGTATATTAAATAAAGGAAGTTGATGTGAACAACGTAAATAATCATAATACAATCAATAGCCTTTACATATATTGAAACTTATAGAACAAAAAAAGTCACAAAATAAAAATAAAAAAAATTAGTGAATGACAATAATAAAGAGTATAAAAAAAAACAAATTTAAACAACTAATATTATATTTCACTCACCCTTACATAAACACGAACATGCATTAAATAAAAATTTATTTATTAATAATAATATATTTATTTGTAACAAACTAAACTTATTTATCAAAATAAACTTCTACTATTTTACAAATATGTCTAATCCAAATTTTACATATAGGTAAAATAGATATGTATACACACATACGTATTATATATATCTATATATAAGTGGAATACAAAGAGTCTAATGCTTATATAGTATGAAGGTTAATCTAAGATAAACTTTATAAAAAAAATAACTTAAGAAGTTAAAAAAGAGAAGGAAAACTGTTATTTAATTAAAAAAAAGGTTTATGCACTCAATAAATTTAAATGCAAAATTATGGAGAAATTAAATTGTGAGAAGGGCAGCCAAGTGGCAAGTAATATTAAGGAGTAGATGATGTAGCAGCCAAGTGGCAATAAATTCCATTAAATAATAGGCTTACGTGGCAGCCAAGTGGCAAGTTAAAATGAATCTTATGTTAGTTTCTATTATATAGGGTAGATATATGTATATCAACGTTTGATTAAGTCACTATTGACTCTCAACAAGAGCTGCAAGAAAAGGAAAAAAGTCACTCTTGACATTAATTTCGGATCAGCGAACAAAAATACTTAGGTTAATTGTCTCTATCAGCCAACAAAAGAGGAAGAAAAAAAGTTCGAACTTATGATCTAATTGAACGATTCTTCTCATGCTACCACCCAACCTTCCACCTATTAGCTACTTAGGTCTCGTTTGGACGAATACTTCAAAATTGCTTAAGAGGATAAGTTTTTTCAAAAAAAATAAAAAATATGAGGGGAGACACTGTCCGTTGGGGGCATTTGATCTCCCCCGATAAAAGGAGGGACAACAACAGTGAAATGACAAAAATGTTCTGGAAAAAAGGCATATGAGAGGCACATGACAGCCATTCCATCAAGACTAATGGAGCCAAACGGCCAAATGACATATTTTTGGTCAGTTTAAAATAGTATACTGACATTTTGGTAGTGGCTAGTGTTATTGCCAGAGCAGTTTTTAGAGTACAGAGCAAAAAAATTATTTCCTTACCAAATTACCCTTATTTAATTATAAACTTATAATGCCATTCTTTCTTTTCTATTCTTTTTTTCCGTTTCTTCTTCTTCCTCAATCCCACTTCTCTATCAAATCTATCCATATCCTTCTCGCCTTTTTCTGTATCTCGATTCATTACTTTCAAATCTCAAACAATAACTATAAAATCATACCATTTAATCTTTAATCTTGTGAATAAACCCAACACCAAAACTACAGAATACAGACCAGAGTAACGAGCTATAATAAGCTACAGCAGTTGCCTCTGGAGTATTGCTCAGCGGCATGTTTGAAGCTCAGGATCAATTGTCTCTCCCTACTTCCATGCCGATAGGGAGCTTTGCAAGTGTAAGTTGGAGAAGACAATATTCGAGGTGCCCAGGATAGGGAGCTTTACAAGTGTAGGTCAGAGAGACAAAATTCGTGATGCCCACCGGCCATCTGGGCACTTCTGTTCAAGCTGTTATTAGAGAAGGCGAATACGATTCAACGATCAAAAAAAAAAAAAAAAAAAAAACAAAAGAAACATGGATTCCATACTTTCACAGTTATTTTTGAGAGTTAAGATAATGAGGATTAAGGGGGAGGGGAGAAGAATACAGAATCTCACCCCACTCCCAATCACTGCATATCACCGATTTTTCAACACCTAGTCTCAATTACTAACCCTCTCCTGAACGCCAGCATCATCCCTTCCTCCTCCAGAAGCCCATGGCCTCCACATAGAATATATAATTGGGAAAAAATTGGATAGATTTGGGGGAAATGATGAGATTGAGGGAGAAAAAACAGAGCGAAAAGAAACCCAAAAAAAAGAAAGTAGAGGAAGTATGAAAGAAAAAGAAACATAATTGAAATAAAAGAGGTATTTTAGAAAAAATGGCTAGAGATTGCTCTGGCTACTATTTTTTGATCTGACAATAACAGCAGCCTTTGGTAGTTCACTCAAGAAAAGTCTAATAAAAGGATGCAATAAGATTATAAATTAAAAAAATTATATGGAAAATGTGAAACAAAATGATATCTGACACATAACTTTTATTCAATCTAACACAAACATATTGTTTACATCCGGAGCATTCATTAATTTGTTGAATCAATTATCTCTATGCTTGAAGAAACCCCCAAAAACAGTAATTTGTTGAATTAAGAATAAAAAAAAGGACCAACAAGAAAGATTAATTAATTAATTTCATGGATAATAAAGTAAACCACCGGTATAAGGAACTCCTGTAGAAGGCAACCAAGAATCTCCCGCTAAGAAATTGGAAACCGTGAAATTTTGAACATCAGATCCGTTAGTTATGATATGATAGCCCGGCCAGTTGACCCGGCTGGAAGTATTCCCGTATTATTGTACTCAGCGTAATACAATGTATCCAGCGACTGGTTCCCGGACCAGGGTGACCATCCCGCAGGATTGATCAAACTATCCATGAACGATTCGATGTACAACGTTGTCGAATATGTCTTCCATGGCCGTCCTAAATACGTTCTTGTCGTGCCATTGCTGGCGGCCAAGTCATCGGCGGCCAGAATATTACAATCATGGATCGATGTGCCTGTGTTTTAGTTGATGTCGGTTTTTCCTTGGGCGGTAATGGCGTTAAATTGGCCCTGAAGGGGGAGCCTGGAGTACATGTTACAGAGTTGCAGAACCACGGCTGCATTTCCGAAGATGTAATCTACGGTGCCGTAAATGTCGCATTCCCAGTAAAATTGTCGCTTTTGATGGGTGTAGAGGGTGTCTTGATAACCTTCAAAACTGCAGAGATAAAATGCAGAAAGATCAGCGCCATTGCGAAGCGCCACGGCTTGGTGTTTTGCTGCTCCTGCTGTGTTGCGAACTGTGAAATTAACTCCGACAAACCCCGTTGCGACAACAGCTTCAAAAAAGGAATGATAATCCGTTAGCTAGAGAATAATAAAGTGACCTTAAACTATAATACCTAAAATAATTAATTTGGCATTATATTTTTCACTTCTATATAAAGTAAAGATCAAAAAATTAATTGTGGAACACACATTATTATATTAGTAATGTAAACAAATTTACTAAGTAAATTCTTTCTGAATGAAAGAAAAGTTTTTTTTTTTTAAAATAAACTTTTTGAATGTGACAGGGAGGGAGTATTTAGTTACCAAATGTGGCAGAATCAAAGGTTGAGCATCCATCTCCGATGCTGCAATTCCCCGTAATAATCGTCTGGTTTTTCTGCCATCTCCGACGATCATTAAATACTTCTTATTGCTCTCAATGGAGATATACTCTTCATAAACCCCAGCAACAATGCGAATCTGGTAGTATCCCACGCTAGCTTCAGTATTATTCGGCGCTGCTAAAATGGCATCGTTGATGGTAGTGTAATTTCCACTTCCATCCGGGTTCACGACGGCCGTCTTGTTCACTTTAAGGCCGCCAATTTGGAGCATCTCTCTCCGGCCGGTCGAGGCGAAAGGAAATAATTCCCCGAGAGACTGGGGTTTCCCTGAAGGCCTCCAACCCTTCTTGAAAAACGCAAGAGAGATACTACAAAGCTTGTTTCCGTCGGAGAGCGAAGGCGAAAGATCTTTCCAAATCGATGAAGATGATGGAAGTGCCGTTAAAAGTCCGTCAAAGCAAGTGTCTTTGTTGGTTATGGTTACACTAAGCTGTGTCTCTAAATCCTCGTAATCTGGCCTCTGAAGGGTGTCTGTGTTTTTGACCGTTTGAGCCACGTATGATAGCATTTCGACGTTTGAACTGATGAGATAATCGCAATCTTGAAGGGCCAAGGTTATGGTCTGGGACGACCCGGACCCGGAGTTTAAGTAAAGACGGATTGCGCGGATTAAGGCGAGAGATTTTGACAGGGATTTCTGAATCGACAGCCTCCCGTAATTGTGGATGTTGGTGGGCTTGTTTGGAGGCTGTTGAGAACGACAGAAATCGGAATGAGGAATTTGGTAACAAAGGTCATCGGGTGAAGATGAAGATGAAGATGAAGGTGCTTGAACTTGAGATGAAAATATTGAATAATGCAGGAAGAGACACAGAAATAGAGTGAAAGAAGAGATTGCTCTAACGTTAATCGACATTGTTTTGAGGCTGGATTGAGTTCAGAGGATAAAGAAACACTGTATATAGATGATCGGGCAAAAAGAAAATAGAGATAATAACTATGGGGGTCCTTAGACTTGGTCTCATGTCATACTTTTGTCCCCGAACTTAAATTATTTTTTTTCAGTGCTCAAATTTGGTCTCATGTTGCACTATAATTTGGCTCCAGATCTCCTATTACATTAATATGTTACACTCTCTATAATGGTGACACGTGTCCTTTTCTCCAACCCAAATTACACCCTTCTAAACTATGGTTAATAATTTCCTTTTTCACTAATTAAAAAAATATAGTAATTTTTTTAGGGAAAGGCAAGTTTATCCGAATCCTTCTCGTTCCAATTTTTTAGTAATTTCTTTTTCTTTTTCTTGCCGTTAACCGTATTCCTCCAGCGACAGTTTACTCCGCCCAAAATTGGCTTCTTCTTTGCCCGCATAATCTTCTCTAATCATTCACTACCTTCGCTTCTCGATCGTTCTTCGTTTTCTCCACAGTCGCTTATGTGTGTTTAAGTATCTGCCTACAAAGTTTGCAGATACTTACATCAACCAGGTTAAATGATAACCATGGATTTCAAACTTCAAATCTAATGTTATTTTAAAGAAGCTGATTAACACGAAGAACTACATCAATTCCACTCAGTTATGAAACTTACATGTGGATGCTGCTTGATGATAGTCACATCCCCAAGATTCTCAACTATATTTGCAATTTTGTCCCCTTCAAAAATTTAGTTTACAATCAATTGTCAAGAAAATTGGCTATTCCCACCTCCTTCCCGGAAAGAACCATGATATTTGCTTTCTCTCGTCTGTCGGTGCAACAAAACAGGATACTCTGCCAAACCGTCCTCGTGGTCGCCGGGCTTCTTAGGCTTGCGATACTTTCGTTCGACTTCTTTGGCTGGAAAGAAAAACTCGTAGGCAATCTTCCTAATATTAGGGAGGTTGTAGTTCTGCGAATGTGAAATTGCTCCTCATGATCTCCATAGCACCAGCTAGACAAAAGATTCTTTTCCTACCAATACCCAAAAATAATTCGATCGATCAGATAATGTGGCAAGGAAGTGGTAACTGCACCGACTCTACCAGTAAAAACTTGAGTTTATGTGAGTGAACGAGGCAACGGTGGCCTGTCCGGGATTAAGCAATCGGCGGAGCACGGCGAGCCTGCGGTCTTCTGTCAATTCTCCTAAAAAAACTACTATATCTTGCCGTTTCCATAAAAATTTACCATCGAGAAGCGAAGGTAGTGAATGATCAGAGAAGATTATGTGGGCAAAGAAGAAGCAAATTTTGGGCGGAGTAAACTGTCGCCGGAGGAATACGGTTAACGGCAAGAAAAAGAAAAAGAAATCACTAAAAAATTGGAAGGAGAAGGATTCGGATAAACTTGCCTTTCCCTAAAAAAATTACTATTTTTTTTAATTAATGAAAAAGGAAATTATTAACCATAGTTTAGAAGGGTGTAATTTGGGTTGGAAAAGAGGACACTTATCAGCATTATAGAGAGTGTAACACAGTGTAACAGAAGATCCGGAGCCCTTTAATTTCCAAATTTGAAACTGTTTCACTTGAGTCCCCGAAAACTTAGATTTTCCATATCAATGTAGTCCATCGGCCATATTTCACCAAAATCAACCCAACGCCGATGGATACGTGATGAACACAACCACATAATATTGAAATCTTATAAAATAATGCAGGTGCGGTGAGCAGATATAAGGATAACAAAAAGTACAAAATGAAAATCCCAAATGTGTCGGCGTTGGATTGATTTTTGTCGAAATTTGGGCAATAGACTATATCAAGATGGAAATCCAAGTTTGTGAATTGAAGAGAAACTGATTCAAATTCATGAACTGAGATATGAGGCCAAAATATAGGGACCGAAGAAAAACAATTTTAAGTTTCGATACAAAAATGCACCACGGATCCAAATTTAGGGCCAACAGAGTTACTATCTCACAAAATATTGCCCCAACTTGGTTTGTTGAACATGGCCGTGGGTGCTGACTTTTTGTTATGCCACCCTGTTATCAACAAGCTGGTGTTCTTTAAAATTAAAATGGATCCATTTTGCTCCGATATATGTGGATCGTTGTTACACTTGCAGATAATTAAATCTAATATATTCATCTGATTAGATTTAACTTCCATGTGTCTACCTTCTTGAATATAAAATTAATTAATTAATTAAGCTATTGTTTCAGTCGGTCAAAATACAACATCGAAGTTGACATTTCAGCAACTAGGTATCAAAGTAAGAATCACACGTACGGTTGCGGCTTAGAAATGTTTAACAAACCGGATCGGATGCTAAACCGGGCAAGCGTAGAGATAGGGGTTTAACCGGGATTCAGGGGTCGGACAGGGAGTCGAACCGGTGACATCATTATGATGTTATAAATATATTTAAAATATTATACATCACATAATTAATATAAAATTAATTTTTATAATATTTAAAAAATAATTTTTAAAATAAACAATAATAATATAAATTATATAACGTCTAATTTATCACATAAGCATGTTTAGCTTAATGGCTAATCACTCTTCTATAAAAGGCTTTCTCTTCTTGAGGTCACATGCTCAAATCTTGACTGGGTAGAATTAATTTTTACATTTGTTTTAGGTTTTTCACATCCCACATTGGTTGTGAAAATGAATATGTTCCCACATAAAAGGAGAAGGGATGCAAAAAATTTCAAAAAAGAAAAAAAATCCAAAGAAAAGAAAAAATGGAAAAAATTGGGTTGGGGCCGGTTCACCCAGTTCCTAGTTTATTCCCGGGTTTGGCACAAATAACCTAGTTTTTTCCATTACTCATTTTTCAGTGCGAACCAGACCGGCTCCCAGTTAATCCGGTCGAACCGGCCGGTCCGATCCGGTTTATTAAACAATGTTTAGGTAAATGTGTAAACGCTAGAAATTCTTACGTGTAACCAGGAATTTAATTGCGTATGCATGCACCTTTAACAATTGTCTTTATCAGTCAACAACGGAAAAAATAAGAAAGCAAAAGAAAAAATCATTAGTCTCACTATTACTGTTGACATTTGTTGGAGCAAACGAAACACGATATGGATAATAACGGTTAAAAGAAAATGATTGCGAAAACAACAACAGACAATAAAGACAGATATTTAATGTGGTTCGGCAATTTGTCTACATCCACTGCCAGGGAGCATCGAGAAATTTTCACTATGTCAAACAGAGCATTACAACAATAACACTCACAATTAACCTAAACCTTATAGCACCACAAAGAACACTCAACTCCAAAGCTCCTATGAACAACACTCCTTATTCTACCCAAGAGATGAATTTCTATCTCTCTAAGAAATCCCTTTCTTCCCTCCTTTTCACCACTCCAAAAGAAGCTAAAGAAGACCACAAGAAAGAGAGAAGGAGAACTCGAAGCTTTGTGCTTCGCTTTGGTTTTCGGCTGGTGCTCTCCAAATGCAAGCCAAGCTTCCCTTTTATAGGCATCTTGATCCAAGGGGTGCATTCCAAGTGGCTGCATGTCATCCATGCATTTCTAAGAGCAAAAAAAAAAAAAAAAAAAAAAAAAAAAAACAACTTTTGCTCCATGTTAAGAAACAACATTTGGCTCCATGTTAATAAACAACATTTGGCCACCCATTCTTTCTACAATTCTCCACCTTGACAAATGATAGACATGTAGTGTTTTCTTCTGCTGCCCCCCAACTTGAAGCTTTAACTACTGACAACACCAATCAAGTCCAGGCAATGCCTAAACTTCTCCATTGGAACCAGCTTAGTCATCATGTTTGCAAGATTATCCGCTGTGTGAATCTTCTCAACTGTAATAGCACCATCTGCTACTACATCTCTGATGAAGTGCATCCCAACGTTGATGTGTTTGGTCCGTTCATGAAACATTTGATTCTTCGTCAAATGTACTGCACTCTGACTGCCACAGTAAACTATTGTCTTGTCTAATAGTATACCCAGCTCGCCGACCAAACCCCGTAGCCATATAGCTTCTTTCACTGCTTCAGTGGTTGCCACGTACTCCGCCTCAGTTGTCGACAAAGAAACAATCGATTGCAACGTTTCTTTCCAACTAATAGTACACCCGTGAAGTGTGAAAGCATAACCCGTCAAGGACCTTCTCTTGTCGAGGTCTCCAACATAATCCGAGTCCACATATTCGACAACACCTTTAGTGGTGTCTATGTGTTTTCCATAATCTAAGCCAACCTCAGTAGCACTCTTCAAGCATCGTAAGATCCATTTTACTGCATTCCAATGGACCTTTCCTGGGTTACCCATGTATCGACTCACCATGTAAGACCCCGTACTTTTAATCCTAGGTTTAATCCTTAAGTTATCTTCTTAACTGAACTTATCACTAAATAGAGGTACGATGTTTCGATAATCAAATAGAGAGAAGATATTTTATTAATGTCAAGTTTGAACCATTAGAAAGATTAAAAATATTTTAGGAATTCTAAAATTTATAAATGTAGAAAACTAGTTTAAATATATAATAGAGAAAATAACACGACTGTTATCGTATAAAATTCGGTACGACGTAACGTTAGAAATTTAAATAGATAGAATTATAATTAAAATAAATATATTATAAACATATATATATATATATATATATATATATATATATATACGGTGAGGCAAAACGAAGGGATAAGGAAGAAATTAAAAAAAAAAAAAAAAAAAAAACATGACTCACCATGTTAAGAAATACGTAGAAGAAAGGGAATGTGGCAATTATGGGCTGATCTTGATCAACATTAATTAATTAAATAAATAAAATAAAAGAAAGATGAAGAGGCGGTGGAGGCTTGTCCACGTAGCCTTCATTCCTCTATAAATAGCTAACTCAAAACCAAATGAAAAGAAAGAAAAGAGAAACAACGACACAGCAAACCCGTAAGAAGAAGAAAGGAGAGAAAGAAAGAAAGGAAATAGAGAGGAAAGAGTGAAGAAGTAGGAAAAGAAGAAAAATACAAAGCTTTCAAAAGGTATTCTTTCTTTAGTCTTTCTTGCAAAATTTGAGAAATTATTTATATAGCTATTATAATATGGGATTAATAAATTTGATTATGAGTAATTAATTTTCATATCTTTGAACTACACAATAATAATTGAATTGATTTCAGATTTTAGATTTTTTCAGTGTCTATTGGTTTAAAACTATAAATTTTGTTTAAATTAAATCTTTGATTCTAAATGTTATATAGATATTATGAGTTGTCGGAAATGTTATATATATTTTATAGGAATGATTTTAATCCAAACGAATTAATATATATATATATATATATAAATATATGTTTAGTTAGAGTTGATTTTGTTTAATTAATGATAATATAAAAGAAGAAGCTAATAGAAGTTGACCAAAGGAATGCTCTGTTTTAGCAAAAATAAAAATAAAGAAGAGAGAAAGTTAAAGATTATTGGGAATCTGGGCAAAATATAATAATATAAACATATATATATATATATCTATCATATATAATAGAAACTAACATAGGTTTAATATTACTGCCACATGGCTGCCACATATGCTTAACATTTAATTATGTTAAAGTTGACAAGACTGCCACATAATTACATAATTACCTTCAAATGCTACATTAATAAATAATTTAATTTAACTATTGATATGAATGCCACATAAGATTAACATTTAATAATTTTTTATTAAATACATAATTTTATTTTATCTCATTTAACTATATAATATTTTTCATTACCCTTTCAACTTCTTAAGTTATTTTTCAAATTTCTATATTAAATTAATTTCCGAATTTAAGAGCATGGGACTCTCTATATTCTACTTTTCATATATAAATATATATATATTATATTATATATTATATATATTCCATATTTTATATATTTATATAGAACTTAAGTTAAATATATTTGTAAACTATCAAACACTTATAATAAAAAAAAGGTTTATTTTTTAATTACTAAATGTAGTATAATTAACAAATTATTTTTTAAGTAAGACACGCTTCATTGGTATTTCCCCGTATTTATGTAACAATGGGTGATCTAAAATTATTATTATTGCTATTTACTAATTTATTTTTAATTTATGACTTTTCATATACTATAAGTTTCAAATATCATTAAAAGATATTGATTATATTATAATTATTTACATTGTTCACATCGACTTCCTTATTAATATACAAATAGTAAATGTTTAATTATATGAAAACTCTTGATAATCCTCACAAAAGAAAATGAATAGACATTTTATTTATCACTTTGCAATCTATATATATGTCTAGTCCATTGAAAACAAAAATTCACACAACTTTCATATTGGTTAGACTCCTTATATGCATGCAGTCTAATTCACTTTAATGCTGAAACTTTTTGTAATGTATATACATTCTTTTAAAACATATTTTTTGTATAGAGAAGTTTCAAAATACATTTTTTTTTCTTGAATTTTCTCAATTTTTTCAAATTTGCAGGTTTGTGCTACTCCAATAAAAAATAAGATTTCCCTATACAACGTTATAAAATATGTCTCCATGTTTACCTCTTCTAACAATGGAGTTTCTCATGCGGTCGTCGGTCGACGTCTACATACAATACGCTTCGAATTCATTCAACAACTTAATTTTTTTAGAGAAGAAGAAGAAGAAGGCTAAAGAAGTTGACAGGAGCCGATCTGAAGATGTAAGATAAAATGAAGAAAATAGAGTAGGCATGCCAATTATATTTGGAAAAATTTTCCAAGTATTTGTGTGATATTTAACATATATTTCTTGTTTTTAACTATGTATTTGTAATAAATTGATTACTATTTATAATTTCTTTTATTTTTTCATATATGATTTCATAATAATATTATTGGGCATTCACCGTGCAAACGCACGGCGCTCACTTCTAGTATGTATATATATATATATATATATAATATAGATTGTTAATCTGATAGCATTAGGAATTTTAATAAATAGTTATTCAAAGTTAAGTGGTTATTTATTAATTACTATTGAAATTACTTTATTGAAACAAACTTAAAGTAATGCAGATCTGATCACGAAGTACCCGTGACTATAAGTGAGTGTTCTCACTAAAGAGGTTAAATATTTTAATTGAGTATTTTAATTGAGTAAATGAATGAATTAGCATGCTTTATTAATTTTATTGATATGTTTACGAAAATGCATGCTTTATATATGAGATATATAATTGTTTTATTTGAGTGTGCAAACTGAAATGTATATAAATGTGTTATATGATCTTAAATGTCGATAAGTGAAGTGTTTAATAGTGTATTGTATAAATGAAATTATCGTATTATAATAAATGTTTAGTGTTAAAATGCTAAGAGTTCAATATTGCGTATTCAATGTTAATGTTTTATGCACCCGTGCTTGTGCATCATGTTAAGTGTTAAGTGTATATCTATTTGGTGTCCCCAAAGCGTATCCAGTTGTTGAAATCGGGTATGTCGGTATTGGGTTGGAGTGCCCGACTACATGACTGGGGCGTTCGTGTTTGGTATTATCTCGAGGTATGCCACCTAATTCTGTGCACCCGTGTATGTGCACTCGTTAACTGGCGTAGTTGACTAGGTGACACACCGTGTATTGTGTCCGCCGCCTATTCCAACACAGGTAAAGTATAATTAGTAATGCTTAACGAAAGATCACATAGATCCTCGTTATAGCTTGCTGATTATGCTCTTTCTATCCCTTATGTGTCCCCCCTTGTGTATACCGGTAATTTTTTATTAAGTAATGTTTTAATAATGCGACCTCATTGAGCTTATAGAAGCTCACCCCCTAGACCTTTTGCATGTAACAGATTTTTGGAAGTAATCACTACTGGTGGGAAGATGACGAAGGACCTTACTTAATAGTCTAGTTTTAGCGTCTTGAAGTACTATTGTAATAGAGTGAATTAGTGCTTGTATCTTTGTAATATATAATAGAGCTTGAAGTTTAATAATTCACTTTAGTCATTTACTTATTTAATAATTAATCTGTATATCGTGATTGAGTCCTGGTGCGAACCAGGCAGGCATCTCGGCCGCGACTCCTGCGTGAAACAGGGAGGTCGGGGACCGGGGCTGTCACACACCACACTGACAGTGTGAGCGATATCAGGCCTAGTGCAAATCATGGCATACATGATACTGCCAACCGCACTAGCATACATGAGACATTTGCTCTATCCTTCCTCAGTCTTAAGAGATAACACTACTACAAAAAGGGCTTTTAATGGCAGTTTTAAAGGGCTTTTAACGGCGGTTCTTGGCCTTTTTGAACCGCCATCTATCTGGCAGCCGTAGTAAGTTAGCGGACTTTCTACGGCGGTCTGAACCGCCGTAGAAAGTGGACATTTTCTATGGCGGTTCAAGGTTGAACCGCCGTAGAAAGGGGACACTTTCTACGGCGGTTCAACCATGGACCGCCGTAGAAAATGTTGAACCGCCGTAGAAAATGTCCACTTTCTACGGCAGTTCAAGGTTGAACCGCCATAGAAAATGTCCACTTTCTACGGCGGTTCAACCTTGAACCGCCGTAGAAAGTGGCCACTTTTTAGACCCAAACCGCGTTAAAAACTTGCTGCTAAAACCTGGTTTAAAGCAAAACCTTACCCTAAAAGTTGAAATTTAATACAAATATCACCAATATACAAATTGAAATCGCTATTATATTAACGGGCATATCCAAAAATATTTGTACAACTATAATATGAACAAGTTTAATTAGTATCCTTCAACTACGGCTAATGCTCCAAAATATATCTAGCGCATATTTTTCGCACTGCATCTATATCCACATTGCTTAATAGAGTGCGGTCGAGCTTGAAGTGCTGCAACAGAGTTTTTGAAATTAAAAAGTAACTGAGTAGCAAAATGAAATACAGTCAATTAAGTAAGTTATGAGAAATGAAATACCTTTTCAAGTGCCAATGTGTCGGATTTCATTGCTATTTGGTACATGTAGTGCATTACATAGTACCCACACTCCCAATTAGACGTTTGCTTTTTATGCTAATGAATATTAATATACGAGTTAGAAGATCATACAATTAATTGTAAACCACACAACGTTGAGTAAAAAATTTAATAAGAACCAATTTTACCTTAACTACTATCCACTCAGGTTGCATATGCACATTTCTGGGCAATCCTAAGAAAGCTTGATAGTTAAACATCACCCTATAAAAATGAAAGCGGAACGAAAATAATTAGCAACATATGTATATATATATATATATGATTGGCATTAGAAATTATATAGGCATTCTAACAGTTGTTAGTATATATAACTCACTCGTCTATAAGCACCACCGCCTCCTCTTTCTGTGGATTTTGTAAAGAATCAAGCCAGTAGACAACCTTTTCTCTCGGTCTAATGGCTATTAGCATCCAATGTTCACTGCAAACGAAAAATTTAATGACGTCAGATCTTTAAATCAGTGTTTCTTAAATATTAGAGAAGCGCTTACAGTGTCACTTACCCCTGAAGATAAGGCACCAGATAAATTTCTTTATTCCGATCCTTCAAGTTTCGCGCAATGTAGTGTACCCTATCTTCATATGTATTTCCTAGGGGTGTGACATGATCAGCCGAGAGGAAACCTATCCCCTTTCTCCCATTCCTTTCAACTAACTCATGTAAAGCTCTAAAGAATTTACAAAAAGGGCTTCATTGGTTAGTCTAGGCACATGGAATGCATACTATATATAACAATAATCAGAAATAGGTTATAAAATTAAGTGGAAACTCACTTGGTGACCAATTGCATCAAATAGTTGGTGACCATGCTTTCTCTCTTTAATAATTCTCCGACATCCTCTCGATCCATCGCAATAGGAAGCTCCACACCTATGACATCTCTTGTCATTTGAAACAAGAAGCCATTGAAG
Organism: Leptodermis oblonga; assembly: GCA_016801395.1. NCBI lineage: Eukaryota > Viridiplantae > Streptophyta > Magnoliopsida > Gentianales > Rubiaceae > Leptodermis > Leptodermis oblonga. Next base: position 37,947,011 of record CM028755.1, read on the forward strand.
TCCGAATCTTTCTCCATTCGGAGCTGTAACACTTGCAGTGGATCAGATGTCGATGAGGATGACATCTCAATCGGAACCGTCGCCGAAGGAGATTTTATATCATCCATATAATTCATCCGGCCTTTTTTCTTTTGGGCACTTTTATCCACCTAACATCATTTGAAATAACATTAAATATACAAAACGGTATTAAGTAATTCACAAATAAATGTAAGAATATACTTGTGTTACCGGATCCGGCTGAATAATTTCAATCAACTGTATAGGCCATTCCACGAAAAAGGATCTGGCCATTCCCACAGTTGCAGCCTCTTCCTCAGGAAATGGTAGTGGGGCAAAGTCATCATAGGAAATTTTAATTGTGACCCTCGCGCAACCTTTCCTAACCTCGCGGCCGTGGTGCTTTCTTTGCTTATAAATATTTCCCTTGGCCACAAGCTTACGCCGCTTTTGCGTATCCTCAGAGATAAACAGATGGCATTTACACCCGTCCTGAGATAATAGGCAAGCGAATGAACATTAATCAACTATTAAGTCTAACTTAACAAAGCAAGTGTAATCATGAAACCAAATTCAAGCGTCTTTAATTAGAAGTGACAATATGAAAGAAATTATACATTCAAATTTATTAATTAAATAAAAACCAAAATATAAATGTAAAATTTCATTATTGTAAAATAAAAATAAAAGAAAGATGTTTAATATATTAAAAAAATCCATAGTTTTTTTAATTGCAGTATTATATTTTTAAAAGGAAAATATAAACTTCATTTTAAAAAAAATATAAAGTGTTTGAATACTTGAATACATATGCAAAAAAATAAATAATAAAAAGAATTTAAAATAAAAATAGAAAAATAAAAGTCTACCCAAGAAGAATAGCAGTGATACTGTATAGAAAAATGAAAGACATAAATGTATTTTAAGTACCTTGTATTCGCCTAAAGAACCCCCGTCAGAGGCTTTGATCGGGTCCGTAGATGAAACATGTTGCATCTCCAACTCAGGCAAACGTGTAGGGATAAGAGGAGAAACAGGGCTCACAGGGGAAACAGGGCTACCATGAACCTCAAACATCTCTGGGTCCACTCCGGAGGTCTCTGGGGCCATGCTCGGCGCTTTGGCACTGTTGATGACAGTGGCTCTTAATGTATCGTAGTCAGTCCCCATCTTACCACATATAAACCCAACCATCATCTTCAGATGGGTTTGACATTCATCGAGCTGGACAGTGGTTTTCTGAAGCTGTCGCTTAGTTAAATCTAGTTCATCTTTAAGCGACGGCCTTGTTTTCGGGAAAACCTCCGTGATACGTGCCCTGGTAGAATGGCCGCGATAACGACCGGGGTGATCGGTCTTTCCCGTTGCAATGACAAGAATGTCATTCATACCCTCTGTAACTTTCTCCCCTTGTGACTCATGGGAACATAGATTGTCCTAAACGTTTTGCCAAAAATATGAAATGTAAATAGATCAATTAAATATAGTTTTAAATATATGCTTAGCTTAAAGAACTGAAACATAAGAAAATGTATGGTGCAAAACTTACAATTTCCATCCCAACACGACCAGCCTCTGGCGTGAAGTATTCCCCCTTTTTTGTTTGTGTGAGCCTGCCTCCATAGTAGATGCTGGCCTGGCCCTGCATAAGAATCTACCCCTTCTTCTTCGGACTGACCGTCCTCTGAAGGCTTCTTCCCAGATGCAGTCACAGCCTCGTCATGCAACTGCTTCTTCAGCAGTCGGTAGCCACCGCGAGATAAATTATGGTAGAAAGAATTTAAAGTGGCATTCTTTTGCGCTTTTCCAAGAATTGCCTAGAGAAAAATATAATGAAAAATTATTATCCATAAACTGAGCAATTTCAAATATCCACAAAGAAGATGGAAATCAATTTAAAAAAATATACCTGCAATTCTTCTGTCTCGCGGCTAGCCTTGAACTTAATCCATGTCTCCCTAGGGAGATATTTATATTCCAAGCATGGGTCCTCACCCTTCAAGTCACCATGTACATATCTCCCTAAAAGGATTTCCAATCTTTCCACCGTTTACCGGCATAAGAAATCACTTTGTTTCGAGTTCTTCAATTGACTCAAAAACAAATAATGCCTACAGTAAAAATTAGAAGTAAAAATTTAGGTAAATTTTGGTTCATTTGTATGAAAGAAGAAACAAACAATGCATTATAATTAAAGAAAATACCCGTATTTCCATCCACACTCTCTTCTTGATCTCGTCGGAAACTTTGGGCCATGATGCATATTCCATTATGTCCACTTTGCTCCAGGCCGTGAATGCCACAAAGGTAATCCACTTTGTATGATACTTTTTAGGCTCGAGCTCGGAATCAAAAGAAATGTTAAGAGTTTTCCCCTTCGTACGCATTTCCAATAGATCATTGCAATTTATAGGCCCTCTACCTCTTCTAGATCTAGTAGAGGAATCATCTCCATTGCCATTTCCCTCATCACTATGCTCCTCATTTCGTTTTCTTTTAGGGGCCATTGAAATTACCTTAAACTTCATGTACATAGAAAGAGAATTCAATATAACATATATGCAATTAAAGAAAAGCTTTAATGTCAAATATAAGAATGCTTGTAATGTGAAAAAAAAAGGCAATGTACATTCGCAAAATTCACTCCTAAAAATACACAATTACCATTATCCAAATTAAACCAAAGGAGGGCCAAAAAATGCAACTTATAAAGGGTACCATTGATAAAGTACTTCACATTTCACAACCAACAACTAATGAGAACAATCATTAATTTCTACTAAAGGAAAAAACCAAAATTTAGTGAGGAAGGTCAAAGCTTCAAGGATGAGTACTTCACTCCTAAAAAATACTCTTCTTCCCTAAAGGTACTTAGTGCTTGTGCAATAAAAAATGCTTCACATTCATGCAAAGATTTCTTTACTTTCAACATATAAGGGGCTTTGAAGACATTGAAACAAGGGATCCCTAAAGAAAGAACCCTATAAAGATTAAATTTCACAAAGTGGAATCAACAACAAAGCATTTTTCTCATTATCACTAAAGGAGGAACACTAAATCGAATAAGAACCAAAATCAAACACCAATGTTCTAAAATTAATCAAGCAAAACCGAAATAAACATTTGAGTTTCTCATATTCATACACTAAACCCGAATTGAAAGGGTACCTAATTGAAATCCCAATCAAAACCCTAGGTTCTCAACTTATGTAGGACAAAACACGAAATTCAACAACCAAACCAATGCAACAAACAATCAATAAATCCAAAAGCATTTCAATCATTCATCACAAGGATTAAAACTGAAATCAACATTATATCAACCCAAAAAACCCTAGTGCAATGGGAACATTTACAAAATGTAAGGTAACATTGGAAAAGTTTTAAAATGGAAGCATAGAAGGTGGATAACCTTTTGTGTGCACTCCTACAACCAAGCCCGAACTATAGGAGGGGGGAAATGGAGAAATACAAGCCGGGAAAGTGAACCCGCAACCAAGGATCGGCTGCAATGGTCCAGCCGAACAATCGGCCTTGCTGCAGCCGACGGTACGATCGGAAAGTGGCCGAGCTCGCCTGCGACGGGAGAAGACGCGAAGAAGCCGAACAGCCATGGGAGAAGGGTTCGGGAAACAGGGGAAATGCAGGGGAAAAAAGGGGAGAAGAAGGGGAAGAGAATGAGGGAAAAGGAAAGGAAAAAGTATAAGTTCAAAAAATTTGAACTTTAATTAATTTGGACCGGCTCGTTGGTTCAACGGCGGTTCAACCGCCAACCGCCGTTGAACCAAGTTTCTACTGCGGTTCACTCGTGAACCGCAGTGGATTCTTCTTTCAACGGAGGTTCGCGGCTGAACCGCCGTTGAATGGTCTCGTTTTTCTCGGTTTAGCATAGGGGAAAAAATTGGAGCCAATTCCCGCGCGGGCATATTTTAATATTAAATTTTTTTTTTCCATTTTCAAAAAACTAAGCCCACAATTTTGTAAATATAATAATACATACCCAGATTGTGTATATTTATTAATTATGTACACAATCTCGACTTTTATGAACCATTTCATAATTAAATTTCAAATTTTCCATTGAACAATATATTTGCATTTAAATTTCCCGTGCTATTACACAATAATTATAGGTCAAATATAAAAATTAATAAATTTTGTACATTTACGTGTAAGAGTCGATAAAGTAATAAGCTTCATTATGTTCCCTAAAATTTCTACTTTTTCGACTTGGGCGAACGGGATAAAATAATCAAATCCACAAATGCATTAGGTACGTATAGTAATATAAAAACTAATATTGGTTAAGTGGCCGAATAAAAAATTAAATACTTACTGGATTTCATTACCTTACATACATATATATATATATATATAAACATCTTCCTATTTTCTCCTTTCCCCTCTTGTACCATTTGCATTTAAATTTCCCGTGCTACTACACAATAATTATAGGTCAAAGATAAAAATTAATAAATTTCGTAAATGTACATGTAAGAGTCGATAAAGTAATCCCTAAAATTTCTACTTTTTCGACTTGGGCGAACGGGATAAAATAATCAAATCCACAAATGCATTAGGTACGTATAGTAATATAAAAATTAATATTTGTTAAGTGGCCGAAAAAAAATTGAATAGTTACTGGATTTCATTACCTTACATACATACATATATATATATATAAAAACGTATTTTGAAAAAAATGGAGGTTTACGTGAAAACTTTGACGGGGAAGACCATCATCCTCGAGGTCGAATCCTGCGACCCAATTGAGAATGTCAAGGCGAAAATCCAGGAAAAAAGTGGCGCTTCACTCTCTATTTCAATCTTAAGCGTCACCGCGGTTAATTTATGAAAATGGGAAAAAAAAACTTAATAGGGAGTAGGGTTTAGGGTTTAGAAAATGATATAAAAATAGAAAATTCATGCGTAGCGCGGGAATTGGCTCCAAAAACTACTTTTCTACGGCGGTTCAACCGAGAACCGCCTTAGAAAATTGCTTTCTACGCCGGTTCATGTTTGAACCGCCGTAGAAAGTATTTTCTACGGCGGTTCCCGGTTGAACCGCCGTAGAAAAGTAGTTGTGTGAGCCAATTCCCGCGCTACGCATGAAGTTTCTATTTTTATATCATTTTCTAAACCCTAAACCCTAAACCCTACTCCCTAAACCCTAAACCCTAAACCCTACTCCCTATTAAGTTTTTTTTCCCATTTTGATAAATTAACCGCGGTGCCGCTTAAGATTGAAATAGAGAGTGAAGCGCCACCATTTTCCTGGATTTTCGCCTGGACATTCTCAATTGGGTCGCAGGATTCGACCTCGAGGATGATGGTCTTCCCCGTCAGAGTTTTCACGTAAACCTCCATTTTTTCAAAATACGTTTTAAAATAGTATTCTCTCTGTGACAATAGTTAGAAGTTGACCTCAAAATCATTTTTATAATCTGTATTAAAAGTAAATGCATAAATGAAATAAATAGAGTTAAATTAAACTGAAGATATGACATAAAATAATTTCTCCTACAATGATATGCACCAATTCCCGCGCTACGCATGAATTTTCTATTTTTATATCATTTTCTAAACCCTAAACCCTACTCCCTATTAAGTTTTTTTCCCATTTTCATAAATACATTAAATTGAGTGTGAATCAAAATATAATGTATTTTATTTACTTGAACCGGTTATCATTATGAAATTGCATATCCAATATTACAGGGGAATGCAGGGGAGAAGCAGGGGAAATGTTTAGGGACTATGCTTCATAAAATGAAATAAAAATCGAAATTTATGCGCGTGCGGGAATTGGATGCAATTTCCACTTTTCTACGGCGGTTCAATGTAGAACCGCCGTAGAAAAGTGGGAACAAATGCAGCCAATTAATTCCCGCGCGCCCATAAATTTCTATTTTTTTTTCATGTTATGAAGCATAGACCCTACATTTCTAGTTTTTTCATGTTCATATAAAATATAGTTTGAATAATCTTTATAAAATAATAAAGCATTATTAATCGATAAACGAATAATTAATTCATTTAGCGGTCAATACCCAACCTCGCTAAATGAATATCTTTTTTCCGAGGCACAGACAAGTAATTTATGAAGAGTTAAATATAAAATCAAAACAAAAATCATTGTATAGCTTCCCCTGTAAATTTTACCAAAAGTACTACTCGAAAAAAAATAAAATAATACATGAAACATTTATTCATAAATGAAAAACAAGGAAATCAATTTGCAGGAAAATTTGACAAAGTCTCCCCTATAAATGTAACATACTCCCTGTCAAGGATATGCACATACTTAAATACTTCACTAAAATTCCAACTATTTCGAATAATACGGAATTCAGTTTCAAATCAATTCAGACAAAATCTCCCCTGCTTGTTTTTGACCAAAACACAAGTGCATCATAACATCAACACAGAAGCTTCACACAATTTCCAACAATAACATATTCATTTATAAACAGTTCCGAATATGAAGTCCCTGGAAATTTTGTCCCTTGATTGCGCGGCTTCATCCGAGTTGTGACCTGTTTCAATCAGACAGTACGAAGGATAAAAATAAATGTTGTTATAAATTTATGTCCACCTCTTTTCATTAAAATCAAAGAAACATATACAAATACACACACACAACATACACACCCACAGAAAAAAAAAATTAATAAAAACAAACAATATACCTGAAAATGATTCTTAACTTATTCTCTTTCTCTTATGGGACACTTGCTCCTCGAACCATAATCCTTCGCTGTGGTCATCACGAAGTATGTATTTATCAAGTTCCCTATCTTCCTCATCTGCTCTCGATTCAGGTAACCCACTAGAGAAAGGGCCAGCCTCATAAAGCCCTTATTCTGTATCAATCCCTTCCACTCCGTGATGTTGTTTACCATGAAGAACAACAGACCATTGTTCGTCGCAAGGATCGGTGATATAAAAAACTTGTTTCGCCTGTGATGCAAGTATAAATGGTTCCCCCTTGAAACCCTCCCGATTAAGGTTGACCAAGGTAAAACCCAATGGATCATCAGTTCGAACCCCACTATTGTTATCAACCCATTTGCAGCGAAATACAGCTACTCTGAAACAAACAAAGTCAAGCTCCCAAATATCTTCGATCACCCCGTAATATGCCATGTTTGCATACAATGGATTTTTATCCTTCCTGCTAGAAACATGTAAAGCCTCTGAGATTAATGTAACACCACTGTTTTGAGCCGTACTCTTCTCATCTTGTCTCTTAGTAGCAAATGAATATCCATTTATATCATAGAATGAAAATGTTCGTACCGCAGGGCTGGGCCTAAACGCCAACCATTTCAATGTCTCCGAAACGTCTTTGCCCAGGACAGCATTACCAAACCAATAGACAAATGTCCGAATATGTTCATTGAGCACACGTTGATCCGTCCAAGCAGGATAAGACGTTCTTATTGAACGGATATGGTCTGTCACATAGGGCGCAACTTCTTCAGAATTGCGCAGTATGTAGAGATGCGCCTTCATCAATTCAACATTAGACGGCAAAAACATTTTTCCTCCCCTTGTGCCCATACCTGTAATCCTCCCATCGTGCCGATTCTTAGATATTCCAATGGATGCGGTATCGGCCAAGTACTCAGTGCAAAACTCAATTACCTCCTCATCTATATAACCTTCAACAATACTAGCATCAGGACGATAACGATTCTTAACATACCCCTTAAATACTTTCATATATCGCTCGAATGGGTACATCCATCGCAAATGAATAGGCCCGCAGATTTTTATCTCTCTAACCAAATGAATCACCAAATGCACCATAATATCAAAGAAGGCGGGTGGAAAATACATTTCTAATTGACAAAGGACAACAGTTATTTCATCTTGTAACTGATCAAGTCTTTCGCGGGCGATAACCTTGCTACATATAGCATTGAAGAAGAAACAAAGTCTTGTTATACTGGACTTAACATGCTTGGGCAATATCGAGCGAATAGCTACAGGCAACAATTGTTGCATTAAGGCATGACAATCATGAGACTTCAAACCAACTAGTTTTAAACCTTTCAAGGAAACAAGTCTGCTTACATTTGAAGAATATCCGGATGGAACTTTGATGCTACGCAAACTTGAACACAAATTTTTTTCTCTTTTCTGGACAAAGTGTGACAGGTAGGGGGTAGATATGTGCGTTGTCCTCGAGCTACCGGTGCTAAATTTTCTCTTATGTTCATATCAACCATATCAAGTCTCGCGTTATAACCATCCTTAGTTTTACCAGGGATGTTCAAGAGCGTACCTAACAGGCTTTCACAAATATTTTTCTCAATATGCATAACGTTGAGACAATGTCTGACTTCCAAGTTCTCCCAGTATGAAAGTTCAAAAAATATGGATTTTTTCTTCCAACAACCTGTATCATTTTTGCCGGACTCCGAAGGTTTACCAAACTCCACATTAATGTCCGTCACACGAGCTTTCACCTCTGGCCCGCTCAAGGGTTCTTGAGCTTTTCTGAACTCTTGAAATCCATTGAATGCTCTTTTCATACGGCGATACGGATGAGTCTCGGGAAGAAATCTGCGATGCCCAAGGTATACTGTCTTCCTCCCATGTGCAAGCTGACAAAAATCTGTACTCTGCTCACATATTGGACATGCTTTATGCCCTTTAACAGAGTACCCAGACAAGTTTCCATAAGCAGGAAAATCATTAATAGTACAGAAGAACATGGCACATAATGTGAACATTTCTTCATGGTATGCATCAAACACAGGTGCGCCTTCATCCCAAAAATTTTTCAAGTCTTCAATAAGAGGAGCAAGATACACATCGATGTCGTTTCCTGGTTTCCGTGGGCCTGAAATCATTAGAGACATAAGTATGTACTTGCGCTTCATACACAAGTAAGGCGGCAAATTGTAAATAACCAACATCACCAGCCATGAGCTATGTGTGCTACTCAGACTGCCAAACGGGTTCATTCCATCAGTACACAAACCGAGCCTCAAATTTCTGGCTTCTCCCCCAAAAGAAGGATACATTGAATCAATTTTTTTCCACTGATCTGAGTCTGATGTATGCATTATCACCTTGTCATCATCACTGGGAATACACCGATCTGAATCCCATGTCATTAGTTTTGCATCTTTTGCATTAGCGAACAACCGTTTAAATCTCGGTATTATAGGAAGATACCACAGAACCTTAGCCGGCGACCCCTTCTTTTGCGCATCAGAACTGTCTTCAACCTAATCACACGGCTGCTTGTTTTTGTATCGTGAAGTTTTACACTTAGGACAAAACAATAAATCCTTATACTCATTCCTGTAGAGGACTCAATCATTTGGGCAAGCGTGGATCTTCTTATACTCCATACCCATTGGACACAATTTTTTTTAGCCTCGTAAATTCGATCTGGAAGTTCATTATCTTCTGGGAGCATATCTTTCAATACCCTCAATAAGGCTGTAAAACTAGTATCTGACCACCCATTTGCCGCTTTCAAATTAAACAACTTCAAAACACTAGACAAGCGTGTATATTTAGTGCAACCCTTGTATAGAGGCTTCTCATTGTCACCCAAAATGGAAGCAAGAACTTCCGGTTTATCAGCAAAATCCTCGGCCACATCCTCAATCATGTCATCTAATCGATCTCTAGTAATCGCATC